>LR738713.1:570785662-570863708 GCA_902687465.1 Secale cereale | reverse complement strand
GGTTCCCAATGTGTTATTGGAGTACCAACATGATTTGTTTGCCTATGATGTGGTATGGTTTAGTGATATCTTCCTTCAAAAATTTATTTTGATTGACTTGGCGTATGCTCACGCATATTTAAGACTGTAAAGAAAGTCTATCAAGTGATGATATTTAATTTCTGAGTAGCGATATAACTTCCATGCCCGATTCAATGTTGCTTTGTCGCTCTGCATGATTATGACCGTCATTGCTCTCTTAGTTGGTCGCTCCCAGTCTTTTGCTAACCTTCGCCTGTACTAAGCGGACTGACTGCTTGTGCATCTAAAATCCTTTAAACCAGTTATGTCATATAAGTCCCCCATACCTTCCTATACATGGTATTTACCTGCCATTCCTAACGAAGACTTTCATGTACCATCTCGAAATTATTCAAAAAAATGCATTCCTATTTTTGTGCCTCTGTTTTAGTTCATGAGGAAGTAGTAGTTAATTCATGATCTTTTTAAGTTGGACAAGCTTCACCCCAGGATTGCATGTCTAATGTGCAAACCCATAATACGAGAAGGAACTGGCATAGAGTGCGCCCGGCTCATTAAAAAATAATACAACAAACAAACCCTCCTTCACGCTTTGTTCATGAGAAATCAGAAAACTTTGGCAGTGATAAACAAAGGAGATTAAGAGGATGTGATCGTCCTCATTCGGGAGCCGTTCCTCGAAACTTGTCCAGCTCGAGAAGTGATTGAGTTATCTGCTAGCATTCGTTGACAAAACATGCATATCTAAAAAAATAATTTTTACTTCTGTTTTTAAAACCAAGAGCTCTGGTACATGTTTTGTCTTTGTTTCCAACCACGGGTTTTCAACCTTGCCAACAAAAGCCACGGTTCGAGAGTCTCCATCTTCTTTAAAGCACCAACTAATGAGAGCATGATTGTCATTCTGAGTGTAATGTGCATTGTCCCAAAGTACAATTGTCTTTTGCATGATTATGATATCGTTTATTCTGAAATCATTGTATCTAGTCGTCACTTAAACCTTGGAGGTGCCCCTGCATTTATGTTTTGCTTCATTAAAGGGGGCAAGCGAGATACCACTTTATCATATTTGCACACCATGCTCACTACAAATCTATTTGATGTTTCAGTATCATATTGTAAAACTTTCAGTTCTTTGTGATTTTCTCATGAGGCAACTTAATTACGACAGATTGATTGTCTCAGTAAGATTTTGTCATGTGACTATGAAATGTCCTTATATGGTTAATAGCATGTCACCACAGAAATTTTGCTTGTTATCATTTACCAACTCGAGGACGAGCAGGAATTAAGCTTAGGGATGTTGATACGTCCAAGACGTATCTATAATTTCTGCTTGCTCCATGCCCTTTTTGTGTGATATTGCTATGATATTTATGCACTTTCATACACATTTGATCATATTTGGACTAACCTACTAATGGTTGCAAAAGTGCGCAATGTTCTTGTTTTACACTTTATTGTGTAGGAATTACTTGGAAATTGACAAAAACGCAAAAGGAGTCGTATTGGAGTAGGACTCCGACTTTACTGAAATCTGTCTGAGAACGTTTTTTAAAAATGGTCACGTTCCGGCCTGAAGACGACGTCAAATGGGAAAAGTCTAGTTGCGAAAGTTGTGGGGAATTTCGAGACAATGCTTCTGGATATAAAATTCGTCCAAATCGGAGTCCGGACGACCGACTAAAGCCTGTTTTATAGAGGCCCAAAATCTGATGACGGGAATCCGAGAGTCTATATAAAGAGAGGAAACCTAGGTCACCAAGGGCCACGAATTTTCCTCCTCCCGAGCCGCCGTCTTGGAGAGGAGGACCAGCTCCATTGCAGCACCATCTACAAGGAAGAAGGGGGGCCAAGGGGTCGCCGCCGTCGCCGCGCCCCCAAGGGCCGCCGCCGCCGCCTCCGTGGCTGCCGCCGGCCGTCTCCTCCTCGCGGGGCTGCACCTCTCCATCAACACCATCATCAACCTCCTCCTCACCATGTCCATGCGTGAGTAGTTTCCTCCGGGGCCGAGGGCTCGTACGTGTAGCTATGTGGTTATCTCTCTCTCCCATGATGTGATCTTCGTTGTGATCATAGGCTATGTTAATCTAGGGTGATCCCATGATATTTCCCCTTCCTCTATGTATTGGATTGATGTACTCACTTGTCTTTATCTAGTATAATCTCCGAGACCAAGGTGACAGCGGTCTATTGGACATGGATTAGAAAAATATTTTCATGAGTGATTTCCTCTCTTGTGTGTTGATTGAAGATTGAGAGTCTCTTGGTGCTTGTCTTTGACTATCCTTTAGATATGTTGTGGTGATTGTGGGACTCTCTTTGGATGGCCGCGGTGACATTGGGAAATCCTTAGATTGAGAACTACGAACTTTGAGGTGTGCTTTTGTAGCCCTACATAATTCTCGTCCTCTCTTGACCACGAAGGAATGACCTCCGGGTGCGTCTCCATTGCATGTTTTATGGGAAATATCATGTGATTCGATTATGTTAATGTTGTTGGGAGTTGCCTCTAATGAAAGTATGATCCCTAGGCCTTGTTCCCACCATTGCAATACCATTTGTGCTCACGTTTACCACTTGTTTGCTTGCTGCACTTTTTATTACAGATTTATATTACTTTATTTTGCCATCCATATCATTTGCCATTTAACATCTCTTCGCCAAACTAGTGCACCCATACATCTAACAAGTGTATTAGGTGTGTTGGGGACACAAGAGACTTCTTGTATCTTAGTTGCAGGGTTGCTTGAGAGAGACCATCTTCAACCTCTACTTCCCTGAGTTCGATAAACCTTAGGTCATCCACTTGAGGGAAATTGCTGCTATCCTACAAACCTCTGCGCTTGGAGGCCCAACATAGTCTACAAGAGTAGAAGCGTGTGTAGACATCAAGCTATTTCTGGCGCCGTTGCCGGGGAGGTGAGTGCTTGAAGGTATATCTTTAGATCTTGCAATTAAATCTTTTTGTTTCTTGTTTTTATTTTCACTAGTTTTGCTTAATGGAAAACAACAAAAATATGAGAGAGCTTTATAAGCTCTACCTTGAACTTGGACATGATGTGTTCGAAAAGAAAATTAAAAAACCTTTGGAACTTTATTATTTGCATAACAATCATGATGGTGGTGATGTTATTAGTATGTTTTTATTTAATATCAATATTGCTAATGACATGGAAAGCTCTAAGCTTGGGGATGACACGTTTGATGAACATGATATTTTTAGCCCCCCAACTTTTGAGGAGAAAATTTACTTTGATGATACTATGCCTCCTATATATGATGATTACAATGATGAATATGATATTTTCAGTCCACCTACTATTGAGGATAAAATTTATTATGATTATGATATGCCTCCTAAATACGATGATTACCATGATGGTTATGATAGTCTTACTCTCACTATTCCTAATAAGAAAGATTTTGCTTATATGAAGAGTAATGACACTTTTATGCTTTTGGATCATGGAAATAATGCCTTATGTGATAGTTATATTGTTGAGTTCATCCATGATGCCACTGAAATTTATAATGAGAGTGGGAGACATGGTTCTAAATATCTTAATAATAAGAAGTTTCCTCTTTTTATGGTGAATATTTTGAAGTTATGTTTGTTTTGCCTTCCTATGCTTATTGCTTTGTGCTTCAATGAATTATTCTATTGCAATATTCCTGTGCATAGGAAGCATGTTAGGCTTAAATGTGTTTGGTATTTGCTTCTTTATGCTCTCTTTTGTTCTTCAACTCTTATTCCTACGAGAGCATCATTAAAGTCTTATGCCTAGCTTAAAGGCATAAAAGAAAGCGCTTTTGGGAGGCAGCCCACAATGAATAAAATTTTATTTTGCTTTTGTTGTGTCTTGATGTTGTTACTACAGTAGCATCATCATTGTATCTTTACTTTTCAGCTTTGTGCCAAGTGTAGCCTCTGATTGCAAGAAAGTTCAAAAGTTGTGACGTGTTGTCCAGGAAACATATTCTGTCCTTGGATAGAACAATTCGTATAAAATCACCATATCATCTTTTTGGTCTGAATCTTTTCGACAGCGTGCTCTATACAATTGGCTTTCGGGTGTCTGTTCTGAGTTTTTTGATTAGAGTTGCAGAAGTGCCCCGAAAAAATCATTTACTACCTGCTGGTCTGTTTTTCACAGATTCCGTCCTGTTTTGCCTTTCCTTCATTTTGCAAACCTTGAGCTTGCTTTTTCTTTGCAAAAACCTTTTGGCAATCTTGAGAAACAGTAGACCTTCAAGAATATCGTTATTTCCAGCAAGGAACAATTATTTTATTAAGGGTACTAACCTCGCTAATCAGATTATGATGAGTTATGTATGAAGGGAGTTTTCAAGTGTGCGAGGGAAGAAGATAAAAAGATTCAGGAGTGTCAAACGCTCAAGCTTGGGGATGCCCCCGTGCACCCCCCAAGAAATATTCAAGAAGACTCAAGCGTCTAAGCTTGGGGATGCCCCCGTGCATCCCCTTCTCCATCAACAATTATCAGTTCGTCTTTCGTTCCACTATATTTTTATCACTTCATGTGTTATGTGCTATGCTTGGAGCGTCTTGCTTTTAGTTTCCTTTTTAGTTTTCTTTAGCTTTGCTTGCTTTTCATAACGAGTTGGAACTCAGCTTTCTTTGTGTGGGAGAGAGACCCGCTCCACTTCAACCTAGAACATAACATAGAATTTTCATGTCCATCCTTGCTGTGTGTGTTCTTTGTCTTTCAATAGCTACTATCATGCTTAGCTCTTAGTTTCCATGCTTATCTTTTTAAAGAGCTTTTTTTTAGTTGGTCGCTGGTACTCTCTTTAGTTATCATGCTTATCTTGTTAAGAGAGTTGGCTTCTGTTGCACTGGTCGATATGTCTATGATTAAAATGCTACGTGCATAATGGTGCTTAGTAGCTCATGTTTTCTTATGGTTAGTCTCAAATAGCTGGGGGGGTTCCCAATGTGTTATTGGAGTACCAACATGATTTGTTTGCCTATGATGTGGTATGGTTTAGTGATATCTTCCTTCAAAAATTTATTTTGATTGACTTGGCGTATGCTCACGCATATTTAAGACTGTAAAGAAAGTCTATCAAGCCTTGATGATCTTTAATTTCTGAGTAGCGATATAACTTCCATGCCCGATTCAATGTTGCTTTGTCGCTCTGCATGATTATGACAGTCATTGCTCTCTTATTTGGTCGCTCCCAGTCTTTTGCTAACCTTCGCCTGTACTAAGCGGACTGACTGCTTGTGCATCCAAAATCCTTTAAACCAGTTATGCCATATGAGTCCACCATACCTTCCTATACATGGTATTTACCTGCCATTCCTAACGAAGACTTTCATGTACCAGCTCAAAATTATTCAAAAAAAAGCATTCCTATTTTTGTGCCTCTGTTTTAGTTCATGAGGAAGTAGTAGTTAATTCATGATCTTTTTAAGTTGGACAAGCTTCACCCCGGGATTGCATGTCTAATGTGCAAACCCATAATACGAGAAGGAACTGGCATAGAGTGCGCCCGGCTCATTAAAAAATAATACAACAAACAAACCCTACTTCACGCTTTGTTCATGAGAAATCAGAAAACTTTGGCAGTGATAAACAAAGGAGATTAAGAGGATGTGATCGTCCTCATTCGGGAGCCGTTCCTCGAAACTTGTCCAGCTCGAGAAGTGATTGACTTATCTGCTAGCATTCGTTGACAAAACATGCATATCTAAAATAATAATTTTTACTCTTGTTTTTAAAACCAAGAGCTCTGGTACATGTTTTGTCTTTGTTTCCGACCACGCGTTTTCAACCTTGCCAACAAAAGCCACGGTTCGAGAGTCTCCATCTTCTTTAAAGCACCAACTACTGAGAGCATGATTGTCATTCTGAGTGTAATGTGCATTGTCCCAAAGTACCATTGTCTTTTGCATGATTATGATATCGTTTATTCTGAAATCATTGTATCTAGTCGTCACTTAAACCTTGGAGGTGCCCCTGCATTTATGTTTTGCTTCATTAAAGGGGGCAAGCGAGATACCACTTTATCATATTTGCACACCATGCTCACTACAAATCTATTTGATGTTTCAGTATCATATTGTAAAACTTTCAGTTCTTTGTGATTTTCTCATGAGGCAACTTAATTACGACAGATTGATTGTCTCAGTAAGCTTTTGTCATGTGACTATGAAAAGTCCTTATATGGTTAATAGCATGTCACCACCGAAATTATGCTTGTTATCATTTACCTACTCGAGCACAAGCAGGAATTAAGCTTGGGGATGTTGATACGTCCAAAACGTATCTATAATTTATGCTTGCTCCATGCTCTTTTTGTGTGATATTGCTATGATATTTATGCACTTCCATACACTTTTGATCATATTTGGACTAACCTACTAATGGTTGCAAAAGTGCACAATGTTCTTGTTTTACACTTTATTGTGTAGGAATTACTTGGAAATTGACAAAAACGCAAAAGGAGTCGTATTGGAGTAGGACTCTGACTTTCCTGAAATCTGTCTGAGAACGTTTTTTAAAGATGGTCACGTTCCGGCCCGAAGACGACGTCAAACGGAAAAAGTCTAGTCGCGAAAGTTGTGGGGAATTTCGAGGCGATGCTTCTGGATATAAAATTCGTCCAAATCGGAGTCCGGACGACCGAGTCAAGCCCGTTTTACTGAGGCCCAAAATATGATGACGGGAATCCGAGAGTCTATATAAAGAGAGGAAACCTAGGTCACCAAGGGCCACGAATTTTCCTCCTCCCGAGCCGCCGTCTTGGAGGGGAGGACCAGCACCATTGCAGCACCATCTACAAGGAAGAAGGGGGGCCAAGGGGCCGCTGCCCCCTAGGGCCGCCGCCGCCCCCTAGGGCCGCCGCCGCCGCCACGCCCCCAAGGGCCGCCGCTGCCGCCTCCGTGGCTGCCGCCGGCCGTCTCCTACTCGCGGGGCTGCACCTCTCCATCAACACCATCATCAACCTCCTCCTCACCATGTCCATGCGTGAGTAGTTTCCTCCGGGGCCGAGGGCTCGTACGTGTAGCTATGTGGTTATCTCTCTCTCCCATGATGTGATCTTCGTTGTGATCATAGGCTATGTTAATCTAGGGTGATCCCATGATATTTCCCCTTCCTCTATGTATTGGATTGATGTACTCACTTGTCTTTATCTAGTATAATCTCCGAGACCAAGGTGACAGCGGTCTATTGGACATGGATTAGAAAAATATTTTCATGAGTGATTTCCTCTCTTGTGTGTTGATTGAAGATTGAGAGTCTCTTGGTGCTTGTCTTTGACTATCCTTTCGAGATGTTGTGGTGATTGTGGGACTCTCTTTGGATGGCCGCGGTGACATTGGGAAATCCTTAGATTAAGAACTACAAACTTTGGGGTGTGCTTTTGTAGCCCTACATAATTCTCGTCCTCTCTTGACCACGAAGGAATGACCTCCGGGTGCGTCTCCATTGCATGTTTTATGGGAAATATCATGTGATTCGATTATGTTAATGTTGTTGGGAGTTGCCTCTAGTGAAAATATGATCTAGGCCTTGTTTCCACCATTGCAATACCATTTGTGCTCATGTTTACCACTTGTTTGCTTGCTGCACTTTTTATTACAGATTTATATTACTTTGTTTTGCCATCCATATCATTTGCCATTTAACATCTCTTCGCCGAACTAGTGCACCTATACATCTAACAAGTGTATTAGGTGTGTTGGGGACACAAGAGACTTCTTGTATCTTAGTTGCAGGGTTGCTTGAGAGAGACCATCTTCAACCTCTACTTCCCTGAGTTCGATAAACCTTAGGTCATCCACTTGAGGGAAATTGCTGCTGTCCTACAAACCTCTGCGCTTGGAGGCCCAACATAGTCTACAAGAGTAGAAGCGTGTGTAGACATCATCACTCACATTGTACTTGTTGTGTGGGATGTCAATCTTGTAAGCATTGTTGTTGTACCGTGCTAACAGCTTGAAGGGCCTATCGGCTCGAGGTAGTAGTTTGGACTTGCGCTCGTTGGGGAAGCGGTCCTTGCAAAGATGAAGCCATACGAGATATGCCGGTTGGAACACCATTGGTGTCTTGTTGATGTTGAGCTTGGTGGCGAGGCGATGTACTTGGCACTCGATTGTTGCCCTTGTATATTCATGCATCTTCTTGAGATAACTTGCTCGTGCACTTGCATCCATGTTGGTGCGCTCTTGGAGAGGTAGAGGAAGAATGTCCAATGGGGACAATTGGTTGAAGCCGTAGATGACCTCGAAGGGGGACCTGCCGGTTGTCGAGTGTCTTGCGTGGTTGTAGGCGTACTCAGCGATGGGCAAGCATTGCTCCCATTCCTTGATGTTCTTCTTGATCAACACGAGAAGAAGCGTTGATAGCGTCTGATTCGTCACCTCCATTTGGTCGTTCGTTTGTGCATGGTAAGCCGATGAGAATAGTAGCTTGATGTCGAGTTTGGCGCATAGGGTCTTCCACAAGTAGCTCGAGAACTTGACATCGCGGTCCGAGACAATCGTCTTGGGCACTCCATGGAGGCGCAAGATTTTCCCTACAAAAGAGATTCGCAACATGTGAAGCAATGTCTATCTTGTTGCATGGAATGAAATGAGTCATTTTGGAAAATATATCCACAACAACAACCACGAAATCCTTTCCATTTTGAGTTCAAGGCAAACCAAGTACAAAGTCCATGCTAATGTCTTCCCAAGGTTGATATGGAATAGGAAGTGGCATGTAAAGACCGTGGGATTGAGTTTTAGACTTAGCTTTGCGACATGTAGAGCCCCAGGTTGGTGAAGCGTGAGACGTCACGGAACATCTTGGGTCAATAGTAATTCTTGGAGAGCGTCACAAATGTCTTGTCACGTCCTAAATGGCCCATAAATCCTCCTCCATGAGATTCTTGCAAAAGGAGCAAACGAAGAGAAGACTCGGGAATGCAAAGTTTGTTAGCTCTCATAAGATAACCATCCTTGATGTAATATCATTCCCAAGAAGTATGCATCACACACTTAGCATAAGAATTTGCAAAGAAAGGATCATGCTCATACAAGTCTTTTATGTGCTTGAAGCCAATAACATTCAACTCAAGTTTGGTAACAAGCATGCATTTGTGGGAAAGTGCATCTGCTACAATGTTCTCTTTGCCTTTAATGTATTTGCTGGCATAGGGAAAAGACTCTATGAACTCACTCCACTTAGCATGACGCTTGTTCAACTTAGTTTGACCTTTAAGATACTTGAGTGTCTCATGGTATGTGTGAAGAATGAATTCATGAGGACGGAGATACTGTTCCCACACATGCTAAACTCTCACTAAGGCATATAATTCCTTATCATAGATGGGGTAGTTAAGTTGCGCTCCGGAAAGTTTCTCACTAAAATACGCAATCGGGCGCTTTTCTTGCATTAACACGCCTCCTATACTGGTACCACTAGCATCATAAGAATATTAAAAGGTTTGTCAAAGTTTGGTAGGGCAAGAAGTGGTGCGTCAGTAAGCAAGTTTTTTAGCTCATTGAACGCGGTGTCTTGCGCAAGACCCCAAACAAAGGGTGCGTTCTTCTTGCCCAAAGCATGCAAAGGCATAGCGATCGTGCTAAAGTCCTTGACAAATCAGCGATAAAATCCGGCAAGGCCTAGGAAGCTACGCGCATGATGCAAGTTCGTTGGTGTTGTCCAAGTTTTAATAGATTCAATTTTAGTTTCGTCTACATGCACGCCTTTGGATGACACAACAAATCCTAAGAGCACAAGTTTGTCTACACCGAATTTGCACTTTTCCATATTGGCATAAAGTTTTACCTTGCGGGGGGTTTGCAAAATGGTGCTAAGATGATTCACATGGTCTTGGAGAGATTTGCTAAAAACGAGGATATCATCAAAGTAGACTACTACAAAGACTCAGATGTATGGCCTAAGAACATAGTGCATCATTCTCATAAACGTGTCGGGTGCCTCGGATAAACCCATTGGCATAACAAGCCATTTAACTTCATTTTGAAGGCGGTTTTCCACTCATCACCCTCTTGTATGCGGATTTGGTAATAGCCACTTTTGAGGTCAATCTTGGAAAAGATTGTGGCTCCGCTAAGTTCATCAAGCATATCATCTAAGCGCGGTATTGGGTGACGTATCTAACGGTGATAGCATTAATGGGACGGCAATCCGAACACATGCGGTAAGTACCATCTTTCTTGGGGACAAGGTGTGACGCCCCAAGACCGGCGCTCCAGAGATTCCAGATGTTCCGGGCTTCGTCGTGTGCTTTATTTGCTTGCTTCATTTTATTTTTGCATTGCATCATATCATCATGCCATCATGTCATAAATATTTTGCATCTCATCTAAATAAATTGTGTGGATGTTGGATCCATTTAAATCGAGGGAAGGATGACTTCTCTTTATAACATATCCTTCTAATATTAGGGAGCTATTATAAAAATATTCCACTAGCTTGGAATCACCTATAACCCATTTGCACCGCTCTTCAATTTTCTTTTATCCAACTCAACTTATTTTCTTCCTTTGAGGCCTTTTAGTAAATTTGAGCTGCATTTTTTACTTTATCCTTGGATGTTCGAAATCTGCCCATAAATCACATCTAGTGTGTAGGGTCACCTCCTATAATTTCAACTCATTTGGAGTTCATTTTGAATGGGTTTCAAAATTCAAACATGTCGAGTTAAATTCAACATGTTTGGATTTTACTTTCTCTAGAAAACCTCAGGCCATTTTTGTTATATTCCTCATATTTTTATGAGTCCAAGAAAAATGGCCTTATGCTCACATTATTCTTCCAGACCCCCCCTCTTTGTTTATTGTTAAGCACTAAAAAAAGGAGTCTAACAAAAAAGGGAGAGGAACCAGCCCAGCGGCCCAACCTCTCCTAGCCGGCGGCCCACCTAAGCCACGAGGCCCAACCGACTCCTCCTAACCCTAGCCTTCCTCCGCTCGATCTCTCTCCCCCATCGCTCCATCACGTTTTCCCTCGCGCCGCACCCATCTTCCGATCCCCTCGTTCCCCATCTCACTCGATCCTCCACCGCCGCACGCGCCTCGGGCCCTCGCTCAGGCTCCGTGCGTCGCCTCCCCACCACCACCTGGCGCCCCGCCTCGGCAGTTTCCGCCGCCTGACTCATTCTGTCGTAGGCGCGCCGCCCCACCATGGCCCCGCAGCTCGTCGCCGGCCTCCCGTGCGTCGCCTCGCCGCGCCTCCTATCCCGGCGGACCCGGCCACCCTACGGCCCCGCACCTCGGGCCCTGCTCCGGCCGCTGCCCACGTCGTCAACCGCCGCCGTGTTAGCCAGTTCCTGCGCCGGCCTCAAGCACGTCGCCGCTGCGCCATGGCGCCAGCCTGCTCCGCCCCTCCGGCCTCCCCGCAGTCCAGCCGCGCGCCGCCCCTCCGCCGGACCTCCTTCCTCTGCCCCGCGACGACCTCCATCAACACCACAGTCGTGACCTCCGCGAGCTGCCGTCGTTGCAGCCATTCCCTTTCATGGACCTCGGCCTCCTCTACTCCCGCACCTGAGGGCCCGAGCTTCTCCAGCTCGACCCCATCCGTCGAGCTCCCTGTCGTGCTGGAGTCCCGCCGCTTCCCTCGCCTTTGACGACCGCCCTGCTCGTGCCCGAGCCCTTGGCCTTGCTTCGATCTGGATGCGTCAAGACTCTAGACCGCCCAGATTTTTTGCCAAGTTCCACTACAACCCGTGCACATCTCCGGAATCGTCAAGTACCACTACATCCAACGATGCAACAAGAACCCCTACGGCAAGTACCACGACGGCCCCGAACATCTACGAAATGTGTACGACGACCGTCGCCGAAGACCCGTGTACGACTACCGTCACCGGAAACACCAAGTACCCCTTCATTTTAACAAGAACGACAAGTTCGGAGATCTCAAGTACCACGACGAACGTTTTGAAGCGCCAAGTACCGCGACGCCCGGAGCACTCGAAACCGTCAAGGACATCTACAAAAACGAGTAACGCTATGCCCGAACGACTACGCACCGAAACGTCAAGTACGTCTTCGACCCGTGTACCCCTATGTCAACGACGATCCCGACAAGTACAACTACCACCAAAACGTGAACGCCTACTTCCTCTACGAATCGCGAGAACGGCTACTTCCACTATGAACTCGAACCGCTTCGAGAATGAACGTTCCGAAGGTATAACCCCAAGACGATGACCCGTGGACTGCATGTGTTGTATGAGATGAAGTACATGTTTGCATCGTGTCTGTTGCGCCCCTCTTTTGTCGCCGACCCGTGGGAACCCGGTAATGGGATCACCCTATCTTATTGCATGACACGCTCACGCCGCCCTTCATCTTTTGCACCGGTCTCTCAACGAGTTACCGGAACCGAAATGTTGTTGCGGCACCATTTTTGGTTATCGTCGCCGTGGCACCCCTTTCCACCACGGTGAAAAATGCTTCATATCCCTTATGTCAACTTTTAATAAAATTGCATAAAACTTGATCATGCCATCCGCATCATGATAACAACCTTTAAATGTTAAATTGTTGTTGCTTTATAATTGCTAAATATGCACATGGGGATTTTCCGGAATTGTTGTTGTTATTTCCGGCCTCATTTAAAATGTCTGGATAGTGTAGTTTGTTTAAGCTTCACCTCTTGCCTTGTTTAATAAAAACATTTAACCTTGTCTTGTAAATAAACGGGAGTCAACTAAATAAATATAATGTGGTGTTTCATCAATATGCAACTCGTTGCATATTGAGCTCCACTTAACTTGTAGCTTTGTTTGTGCATTTTGCCATGCCATGCATATTTAAACCGGACATGCTTCGTATGTGACGACCCCGGCTCGATCGTGCACTAATCATACACGCAATGCACACGATCAAGCCTAAGGACTCACGTGAAGGAATCACAACACAACTCTAAAACATAAATAAATACATACAAGTCATATATTACAAGCCAGGGGCCTCGAGGGCTCGAATACATAACATGATGTCATACACATAGTCAGCGGAAGCGTTAGGTATCTGGGTACAGATACAACACAGCAGAAGATAGGCCTTTTACAAAGGCGGGGCAAAATAAAAGCTACGATCGAAAAGGCGCAGGCCTCCTGCCTGGGACCTCCGATCCTACTCCTGGTCGTCGTCCGCCGGCTCCTCGCAGTAGTACTCGCCGGCCGGGTAGTAGTAGTAGCCAGCCTCGGGCTGGTAGTAGTAGTCGTCCACAGGGACTGCGGGCACCATGGCTCCGTCGTCTGGTTTATCAAGTGGGTAGGACAAAACGAGGAAGCAAAGCAACCGTGAGTACTCATCCAAAGTACTCAGCAAGACTTACATCAGATCTATACTAGCAATGCAATATTTTCAAAGGAGGCTTTATGTGGGTGGACTAGACTGCAGAAAGCCAGAGTAGAGAGGGGAAAAGCCTAGTCCTGACGAAGACTAGCATCTTCAAGGTCTTGCAGCAATGAGAAGGGAACAGAATAGTTTCATAATAATATTATATAGTGTATACAGCAACATCAAACTCATATCTCATATCTCAAGTCACCAGTTCTAGTTGTACCGAAGTGGATACAACTCCGAGTGTCCGTTACCGTAGGACAGGCTATCGATAGATTGTTTCTTCCCTGCAGGGGTGCACCAAGTTACCCACCACGCTCGCTTAACTCCGGCCGGACACACCATCAGGTCGTGCCCGCCCTCGGCTAAACCATACGCCGCAACCCGACCGGATACCGCCAGAGAGGATCGAGCACGCCGGACTAATCCTATGCCCCCGGGGGTCATGGCCGTCGCCCCGGACACTCCTGCACGTTACGTGGCCGTTCGGTAGCAGACCTAGCAACCCCTTATACAAGCGCAGTTGCATCCTAAGTCCAATCCGAACGGTCCGCTCAATCGCTGACGTCGTGACGACTCCGGCTGATGTATACGACGCAGAGCACCCACTCACACCCACGTGGTGGTTAGTGCTATCGGACCCGGAGGCCCCTCGGATTAAATATCCAAATCGCTTAGTGATTTGGGAGCGCGCGGCGACGAGCAGAGCCTACGATACTGTTGGCCCCGTCGTCCCGTCTCGAGGACTTGTGACAAGGACTGGAAAAGACCGGCCACGCCTCGTAGTTATCTCGCGGGTACCCTCTCTGGTCACCCGACTCCACAGCTCACGCCTTAAAGGCACTCGCGGGTACCCCTCAGGGTCAACCCGTCTCTATCCAACCAGTGTAGTAGTCACCATAAAGTGTCATCAGACGCACGATACCTCTGGCCGCAAGCCTTTGTTCCTGGCGACGTCCGGCCTCGGGGATCGATACGTCTTTAAACACGGTACAGTGAACCAGGGCATCCGTGTGGTTTCATGCCGATGAGGAATCCGAGGAATCACCCTCGTTGGACTCCGAAACGACAAATCCCGATAAGGTGGTACCGGAGGAATCACCCTCGGCGGTAATCACCATAGCGGATGCACGACAAAAGCTAAGTCGGAAGTGGGAAGAGGAATCACCCTCGGTAACCCACGACGAGCTAGCTATACAGGGACAACATCAGAAGTGAGTTCGGAGGTATCACCCTCGTCACCCGATGTTAACTCTGCGGAGTCGAGCATATTAAGGGGGGGTTGTGCGGTGCTGTGAAGAAGGTCAGGGGAAGGGGGCTCGATCGCTTGATCGAGGCAAGGGTACTATGCGAGGCAACTACGAGAGTGCGGGACCAGCAGTGCTACCCAACCTATACTAAGCAGTTAAGAATAATGACAGGTATCAACAATTTAGCAAAAACAGGCTATGCAACAGTAATAGGAGCAGTAGCAGTAGCAGCAATTCTAATGCAAGAATAAGAGAGAATAGACATAGGCGATATCGGAAATGCTCAAGGGGGGGGGTTGCTTGCCTGGTTGCTCGGTGGCAAAAGCAAGGTCGTCAGAGGGGGAACCAATCACCGGGACGGCGTCGGTCTCGGGATCTGCGCCAGCGTCGGGCTCTACCGAGAGAGAAGAGGGGGAAGAAACAGATAAATTCACAAGCATATGCAACACAGAGCGTGCTAAGCTAACGTGCAGTGCAGGGTTGCCTAAAAACAAGTCTAGGTCATTTTAGTTATTTTTAAGAAATTGTTTGAATTTATTTTATTAAAGTTGAGCACTATTCATTTATCGAAAACAGGTCAAAAGTTCCATGTTTATATAGATAGGGGCTTCTGATGGGAATACAGAGGGCGTATCTAGATTCGTATCGAAATTCTGATCAATTTTCATATATAAATTATTTTCATCGGAGTTACGGATTAAAAGATATGATTTTTCAAAGTTTGAATGATTTTCTGGACTTATTTAAATTAACAGAAAAAGGAAATATGACATCAGCATGATGTCATGCTGGCATCAGCAAGTCAACAAGACGGCTGACCAGTCAAACCTGACCTGTGGGTCCAGTGGGACCCACATGTCAGCCTCTATTACTAAAACAGAGTTATTTAATCTAACTAAACCTATTTATCTACTGGACCCCACCTGTCAGTGACCTAATTAGCTAACTAATCAGTTTTAATTATAAAAACGTTTATTAAACTAATTAACCGAGGTGGGACCCACCTGTCATACGCAGTATGAACAGTAACCCTCGTTGACCGTGGTCAACGAGGTCAAACTCGCAGCGGGGCCCACGGGCAGTGACACTGGGGCGGGCCCCACGCTTGCCAGCTCAGCGGAGCCGCCGGAGTGAGCTCCGACGAGCTCCCGCGACGGCGCTCTCGCCGGAGAGCGTCGGAAAACCGCTATACTGCATCGTTTTGGACGTTCTTTGTTGCGTTCGATCGTCTACTCAACGCCGCGTCCATTTCCGGCGTCGGAACGGGCAGGGGAGGCCTAACGTGACGGCGGCGGCCTCATCGGCGGCGACAGTGGCTCGGCTGCGCTCGGGTTCGTTGCTAGCGGCTACGGGGAGGGGAGCAAAAGGCATGGGCGGCACCAGAGAAGGGTGTTGAGCTCGTCGAGCGTCTCGGGTGAGTTTGGCGATGGCCGAGGCCATGACCACGAGCTCGCCGGCGGCGTGGCTTTCGGCCACAAGTGGGGAGGTGAGCTACGGGCCCAGCAGGCCAAGAAAGAGAGGAGGAGGAGGAAGACGGAGCTCACCGCAGCGGCTACGAAAAGCCCGTGCAAGCTTAGGAGCAGCAGAGGCCTCGCCGGAGTCGGAGAGGAACGGCGGCGGCCGGAGATGCAGAAGGAGAGGCTCGGCGCTGCAGGGTCATCCGGCTTCCCCCGAGGCCATCAGGAGAGGTGGTCGTCCACGGCGAAGCTCCTGGACACCACCAACGAGCACGGGGCCGCCGGTGGCCGCGGGGACGACGGGGTTGCGTCGGCGACGGCGCTCGGTGACGAAGGGGGACGAGGGGGAGAGCAGCGGAGAGGAAGGGAAATGGACGGGGAGGCCAGGGGGGACGCACGGCGTCGTTCTTATCCCCCCAGCCCCCCTGTATCGTCGGTGGCGTCGCCGTGTCGAGCTGCGGCCGGCGCAGTGCGCGCGCGCCCACAGGGTGTTCGACACGGCGGCGGGAGCAGGTGGGGGACGAGACAGGTGCGCGGGCTGGGCCGGCTCGGCCCAGGAGGGGGGGCGCCAGGTAAGTTTTTCCTTTGCCTTTTCTTTTATTTCTAAGGCAGAGAGGAAAGCAAAAAGGATGGGCCACCAAAACACTTTTGTAAAATGTGTTACTTGGCCCAAAATTGATGTTGCAAAATTACCCATCACCAAAAATTGATTTGGGTAATTTTGGAAGATTTTTGAATTTATCAAAAATTGATATGGCATATTTAAGTGCTGTTTTGGCTCTGTTTTAAATGCCATGGCCCAAACAAAGTTGATGGTGATGTTATTTTCATTAACATCATTTGTTTTGCAGTATTGCCAGTAAGATGAACATTTTTCCATAATTTTTGAAGCAACTTCATTTTGCATTTGAATTTGAATTGGAGTTTTCAGGGGAAAATTTGAGTTGACTTGTTGAACCACTGTGATTAGCATAGTAAATGAAGATGACATGGCATGATTAGCAGTTGATCACAGTGATCATTACAAGGGGGTGTTACAAATTCTCCTCCTCTAAAAGAAATTCTCGTCCCGAGAATTTAGGAGGTAGAAGCAAAGAGGTCGGGGTATTCCGCCCGAAGATTTTCCTCGCGTTCCCAAGTGGCTTCATCTTCAGTGTGATTCGACCACTGCACTTTCAGGAACTTGGTTGTCTTCTGACGGGTCCGACGTTCAGTTTGATCGAGGATGCGGATCGGATGCTCCTTATAAGACAGATCATCTTGAAGCTCGAGCATCTCGTGATCCACAGCACGATGCGGGGACTCCTTGAAAGATCGACGAAGTTGCGACACGTGGAACACGTCGTGGATATGAGAGAATTGCGGAGGCAATTGCAGTTTGTAAGCCACGAATCCACGTCTAGCAACCACGGGGAAGGGGCCAATGTAGCGTGGAGCTAGCTTGCCCTTGATACCGAAACGGTGCGTGCCCTTCATAGGGGTGACTCGAAGATAAACTTGATCACCGGGATGATAAGTCAGACCCCATCGCTTGCGATCATAGTTGCTCTTCTGGCGGTCTTGAGCTGCCTTAAGATTTTCACGGACGATACGGACTTGCTCTTCGGCGTGTTGAATAATGTCCGGACCAATAGCTTGTCGTTCCCCAGTTTCTGACCAATTCAGAGGGGTTCGACATTTACGTCCGTACAGAACTTCAAAGGGAGCCATCTTCAAGCTTGCTTGATAGCTGTTGTTATACGAAAACTCGGCATAAGGAAGGGATTCTTCCCATTTCTTACCGAATGATATAACACTAGCTCGCAGCATATCTTCAAGCACTTGATTGACTCGTTCAACTTGACCTTGGGACTGGGGGTGATAAGCTGAACTCCAGTGAATATGAGTTCCCAAAGCTTCTTGAAAACTTTCCCAGAACTTGGAAGTGAACAGGGAGCCACGGTCCGAACTGATCTCCTTCGGAATTCCGTGGAGTGAAACGATTCTGGAGATATACAATTCTGCTAACTGGCTAGCAGTGATAGTCTCCTTGACTGGTAGGAAGTGTGCAACCTTCGAGAGTTGGTCGATGACGACAAGAATGGCATCGTTACCCTTTTGAGACTTAGGAAATCCAGTAATGAAATCCATCTGCACCTTATCCCATTTCCACAGCGGAATAGGAAGAGGTTGCAGAAGTCCAGCAGGCTTCTGATGCTCTGCCTTCACGCGACGACAGACATCGCATTCAGCAACATGGCGAGCAATATCCCGCTTCATATTAGGCCACCAGTACCTTTGGCGGAGATCACGATACATCTTGGTACTACCAGGATGGATAGACAGCGGTGTATCATGTGCCTCTTTCATGACCTTGTCAGTCATTAGGTCGTAACGAGTTACCACAATGCGGCCTCGGAAATACAAGGTTCCATCTTCGGATATTGAGAAATCCCTGTGTTTCGGAAGATGCAGTTCCTGTTTTATAACATCAACGAAAGCATCTTTGGTTTGCGCTACCTTGACAGCCTTCTCAAGATCCGGCTGTATCACAAGGTCATTGAGCGAACCATGTGGAACGATATACAAATTCAGCTTTCGTAACTCCTCATAGAGACGAGGTTGAGCTCGCTTAACCTTGAGGTTGGTGCTGTATGACTTGCGACTCAAGGCATCGGCCATCACATTAGCCTTGCCAGGGGTATAAGAAATACCACAGTCATATTCAGAAATAGTTTCCAACCATCGCTGTTGGCGGAGGTTAAGATCCGGCTGAGTGAATAAATACTTCAAACTTTGATGATCAGTATAAATCTCACACCGGTTACCGAGAAGGTAATGTCGCCATAGCTTCAATGCAAAGATCACTGTAGCAAGTTCAAGATCATGCACTGGGTAATTCTCTTCATGCGGACGCAATTGACGTGATGCATAAGCAACCACTCTTCGTTCTTGCATTAGGACACAGCCTAATCCTTGACGAGAGGCGTCACAATATATCACGAAGTCTTTGCGAGAATCTGGAGGAGCAAGCACTGGGGCAGAAACGAGCTTGTCCTTAAGAGCTTGAAAGCTTTCCTGGCATTTATCTGTCCACTCAAACTTAACGCCTTTGTGGAGCAGATTAGTCAGGGGCTTGGCAATCTTGGAAAAGTTCTCGACGAAGCGACGACAATAGCTTGCAAGGCCGAGAAAACTTCTCACTTGCTTGACATTCTTCGGAGGAGTCCAGTCAAGAATAGCCTGAACCCGTTCCGGATTAACAGCAATGCCATCCTTGGAAATCACATGTCCAAGGTAGGTTACTTCAGAAAGCCAGAACTCGCATTTGGAAAACTTAGCATAAAGCTGATGTTCTCGCAGCTTCTCCAGAACAAGGCGAAGATGTTCGGCGTGTTCTTCCTTGTTCTTTGAGAATACCAGAATATCATCGAGATATACCACGACGAACTTGTCGAGGTAATCCATGAATATATAATTCATCAGGCGGGAGAAGGTAGCTGGAGCATTAGTCAGTCCAAAAGACATGACAGTGTACTCATAAGAGCCATAGCGAGTAACAAATGCAGTCTTTGGAATATCCTCTTCACGAACACGGATCTGGTGGTAACCCAACCTCAAGTCGAGTTTAGAAAACACCGATGATCCAGCCAGTTGATCATATAAGTCGTTGATCCGAGGAAGTGGGTATTTGTTCTGGATGGTTGCCTGGTTGATAGGTCGGTAATCTTGTACCAGCCTATTCGTACCATCTTTCTTCTTGACGAAAAGAGACGGTGCTCCCCAGGCAGAGGAACTAGGACGGATGAAGCCCTTCTTGAGTGACTTATCGATTTCCTCCTTAAGCTCGAGGAGATGATGCGGTGGCATCTTGTAAGGACGCTTCGCAATAGGAGTAGTACCCGGCTTCAAGTCAATAACAAATTCGACGGCTCGAGCAGGGGGTATTCCTGGAAGCTCTTCAGGGAAGACATCCGGGAATTCACATACAACTGGTATGTTCTCGAGCCCGTCAAGTGGTGAATCATTCAATGTATTTGTGGCATAGATTAGAGCCTCGGCATCACGAGCTACACGAGCGCGGCAACTCACGAGTTGATTGGAGGGGTGCCGAAGACGTACAGTCTTGGTGGCACAATCGATTTGGGCCTCGTGAGCCTCCAACCAATCCATCCCTAGGATAAGGTCGATGCCGCAGGATTTCAGGACAATGGGGTGCGCCTGAAATTTCATTTCTTCTATCTCCACTACCACTTCCGGACAGAATAAGGAAGATAAGCACTGACCCGCGGAGGTTTGTATTTTTAATGGTTGGTGCAGTGTGTCAAATGCAAATTTATGCTTGAGTGCAAACGGTTCAGAAATGAAAGAATCCGAAGCACCAGTATCGAACAAAACATTAGCAAATACTGAGTTGACAAGAAGTGTACCCATCACGGTGGCTGGCTGCTCTGGGTCTTCACTCAGATTGACGTGGTGAAGCTGACCACCACGAGCATTCAAAGGCCTAACATTATTGTTGCGCTGCTGAGGAACTCCACGTCCATTGCCACGGCCAGCAGATGGAAGAGCCAGCTGACCCTGAGCCTGCGGACAGTCTCTGGCACGGTGACCCGGACGGCCACACTTGAAGCAGAGTCCACTCTCTGGACGAATCGCAGGTGCTCGAGGTGCCGGGACAGCAGGCCTGTACTGCATTGGCGGTGGAGGAGGCAGACGAGGTGCAGCATAAGAAGGCCTGTACACTGGAGCGTTGGGACGATACATGCTCTGAGGAATCCATATGCGGCGCTTCTGAGAAGACGAGCCCGAAGATGAGCCCGACTCGCGAGAGCGCTTAAGAGCATCCTTGTGTAGCTTGAGTCCCGTTTCAACCTGAATGGCCTTGTTCACTAGAGTGGCGAAGTCCGGAAAGTCCAGTGCCACCAGAGCAAGCAGAATATCATGATGAAGTCCGCGCCTGAACTTCTCTTGGCGTCTTGCGTCGGTAGCGATATCCTCCTCAGCATAGCGGGACAGTTCCAGGAACTCCCGCTGATAGGCATCAACTGACTTGTTGCCCTGAATTAGGTTGCGAAACTCCGTACGCTTGCGGTCGATAACACCCTCAGGGATGTACCGAGCGCGGAAGGCAGTCTTGAAGTCTGCCCAGGTGATGACAGTTCCAGCAGGCACTGTGTTCCGGTGCGTGTCCCACCACTGGGCCGCCGGACCCTTCAGGAAATATGTCGCAAACTTGACATGGTTGTCAGGGGACACGGCGGCGGAATCCAGCTCAAAATAGATGTCACGCAGCCAATCATCGGCATCCAAGGGGTTGGCGGCACTGCGAAATACCGTTGGATTGAGCCGCAGAAATTCTTGCAGGGTGATAGCGGCTGGCTGATGCTGAGCATTGGCGTTGGCCTGAGGTATCTGGTTGAGCATACCCTGCAGCACCTGACGCTGCATTTCAAGGGTCTGCATTACGGCAGCCATATATTCTGGCGGCGGAGGCGGAGGTGGAGGTGGAGGTGGATCACCGTTACCAGCCATCCTGATAATTCCAACAGGGGTGGTTTAGAGACAAGGATACACGTTGCATGAATTCAACAATGAAGTAAATATGCACGACATAAGGGAAGTGCATTAATACCACATCATACACATCATGACATACGGGTCCGTACATAGCGTCGATTACAACCGGGCAGCATAACGGCGCAAAATCAGAACTAGACATAGTAGGCGGCGCGCAGACCGCGGTAAGGAAGTACACAACGAGACATAGCAAAGGCTACATCAACGTCGGAGAAGGGAACTGAAACGGGGTAGCTGCAAGTGCGGACGGCGGATCTCAACCGCAGAAGGATCCTGAGCTCCATGTGCACTCTGATGCAGAACCCGGTATCGATCGGGTAGCAGAGGTCCACGGACTGGCGTGTGACCTCCAACCGCAGGCCACTCGACACCTGGAGGTGTGTTGATCCTGCGCGGGCAAAGGATAGACTGAGGAAGTGTCCCTGCTTGGACAGCCGGTACAATCTGCGTCAACGTCTGGTAGAGAACTGTCCGAGTGATGGACAACTCAACCGCCAGGGCCCGAGCAGTTCGATCCAGCGCCTGAGTGTGCTGAATCAGAACCTGCGGGTCATAACGTCGACTCTCGTACGGGGCACAGATAGCTGAGTAGTATCCAGTCTCATCTCCAGCAGGTGCATACGGAATGTACCGAAACTCAGAGGCATCCAAGCTATCTCTGTGCTCTCCTCGGAGGCGTGCGACAGCAGCGTAGGCAGCATCATGGACTGCCATCGCAACCGTCACGCCGCTACCGTGAAAGCGGTACAGCTCAGTGTCTGAGTCATCCTGCCGGTCGTAGATACGAACAACAGCATAATACTGCTCCTGGTTGAACTCGCGATACTCCTCGTAGACCATGTACTCGGGGTACCAGCGGTAGCCCAGTCTGGTCATGAGAGCGACTAGAATGGCCGGAAACCCAGGGGCATCTCGAGCCCAGGTGCGAAGCACAAGCTGAGTCTCCGGGCGAGGTGGAAACAGAGGATTCATCTGAAAGAAGAAGAATCAGACTTGTCAAGTTAATTATCATCGGAACTTGATAAGAAAGGTTAAACAAACAAATGGAAAGGAATGATTATCAAATTAATCAGATCAATGACAAGAAATCGCACTGATATCCAGCTCTCCGGGTAGATGTGGAAACGAGAACCTAATGGAGTTAGTAAAACTTAACCCGAATAGACGAGAGATAAGAGTCCCAGAGTATAGATGAGGAATAAAAGATGCTATACCACCCAATTGGCGACATGGGGCCATAAGCCACACAGCCAAGTTAGTAAAACATTTTTGGACCTCTAGACTCAACTTCGGCCAAGGAGTTGGAAAGGGGGATCCTACAGGCAGTCGGCTCTGATACCAACCTGTGACGACCCCGGCTCGATCGTGCACTAATCATACACGCAATGCACACGATCAAGCCTAAGGACTCACGTGAAGGAATCACAACACAACTCTAAAACATAAATAAATACATACAAGTCATATATTACAAGCCAGGGGCCTCGAGGGCTCGAATACATAACATGATGTCATACACATAGTCAGCGGAAGCGTTAGGTATCTGGGTACAGATACAACACAGCAGAAGATAGGCCTTTTACAAAGGCGGGGCAAAATAAAAGCTACTATCAAAAAGGCGCAGGCCTCCTGCCTGGGACCTCCGATCCTACTCCTGGTCGTCGTCCGCCGGCTCCTCGCAGTAGTACTCGCCGGCCGGGTAGTAGTAGTAGCCAGCCTCGGGCTGGTAGTAGTAGTCGTCCACAGGGACTGCGGGCACCATGGCTCCGTCGTCTGGTTTATCAAGTGGGTAGGACAAAAAGAGGAAGCAAAGCAACCGTGAGTACTCATCCAAAGTACTCAGCAAGACTTACATCAGATCTATACTAGCAATGCAATATTTTCAAAGGAGGCTTTATGTGGGTGGACTAGACTGCAGAAAGCCAGAGTAGAGAGGGGAAAAGCCTAGTCCTGACGAAGACTAGCATCTTCAAGGTCTTGCAGCAATGAGAAGGGTACAGAATAGTTTCATAATAATATTATATAGTGTATACAGCAACATCAAACTCATATCTCATATCTCAAGTCACCAGTTCTAGTTGTACCGAAGTGGATACAACTCCGAGTGTCCGTTACCGTAGGACAGGCTATCGATAGATTGTTTCTTCCCTGCAGGGGTGCACCAAGTTACCCACCACGCTCGCTTAACTCCGGCCGGACACACCATCAGGTCGTGCCCGCCCTCGGCTAAACCATACGCCGCAACCCGACCGGATACCGCCAGAGAGGATCGAGCACGCCGGACTAATCCTATGCCCCCGGGGGTCATGGCCGTCGCCCCGGACACTCCTGCACGTTACGTGGCCGTTCGGTAGCAGACCTAGCAACCCCTTATACAAGCGCAGTTGCATCCTAAGTCCAATCCGAACGGTCCGCTCAATCGCTGACGTCGTGACGACTCCGGCTGATGTATACGACGCAGAGCACCCACTCACACCCACGTGGTGGTTAGTGCTATCGGACCCGGAGGCCCCTCGGATTAAATATCCAAATCGCTTAGTGATTTGGGAGCGCGCGGCGACGAGCAGAGCCTACGATACTGTTGGCCCCGTCGTCCCGTCTCGAGGACTTGTGACAAGGACTGGAAAAGACCGGCCACGCCTCGTAGTTATCTCGCGGGTACCCTCTCTGGTCACCCGACTCCACAGCTCACGCCTTAAAGGCACTCGCGGGTACCCCTCAGGGTCAACCCGTCTCTATCCAACCAGTGTAGTAGTCACCATAAAGTGTCATCAGACGCACGATACCTCTGGCCGCACGCCTTTGTTCCTGGCGACGTCCGGCCTCGGGGATCGATACGTCTTTAAACACGGTACAGTGAACCAGGGCATCCGTGTGGTTTCATGCCGATGAGGAATCCGAGGAATCACCCTCGTTGGACTCCGAAACGACAAATCCCGATAAGGTGGTACCGGAGGAATCACCCTCGGCGGTAATCACCATAGCGGATGCACGACAAAAGCTAAGTCGGAAGTGGGAAGAGGAATCACCCTCGGTAGCCCACGACGAGCTAGCTATATAGGGACAACATCAGAAGTGAGTTCGGAGGTATCACCCTCGTCACCCGATGTTAACTCTGCGGAGTCGAGCATATTAAGGGGGGGTTGTGCGGTGCTGTGAAGAAGGTCAGGGGAAGGGGGCTCGATCGCTTGATCGAGGCAAGGGTACTATGCGAGGCAACTACGAGAGTGCGGGACCAGCAGTGCTACCCAACCTATACTAAGCAGTTAAGAATAATGACAGGTATCAACAATTTAGCAAAAACAGTCTATGCAACAGTAATAGGAGCAGTAGCAGTAGCAGCAATTCTAATGCAAGAATAAGAGAGAATAGACATAGGCGATATCGGAAATGCTCAAGGGGGGGTTGCTTGCCTGGTTGCTCGGTGGCAAAAGCAAGGTCGTCAGAGGGGGAACCAATCACCGGGACGGCGTCGGTCTCGGGATCTGCGCCAGCGTCGGGCTCTACCGAGAGAGAAGAGGGGGAAGAAACAGATAAATTCACAAGCATATGCAACACAGAGCGTGCTAAGCTAACGTGCAGTGCAGGGTTGCCTAAAAACAAGTCTAGGTCATTTTAGTTATTTTTAAGAAATTGTTTGAATTTATTTTATTAAAGTTGAGCACTATTCATTTATCGAAAACAGGTCAAAAGTTCCATGTTCATATAGATAGGGGCTTCTGATGGGAATACGGAGGGCGTATCTAGATTCGTATCGAAATTCTGATCAATTTTCATATATAAATTATTTTCATCGGAGTTACGGATTAAAAGATATGATTTTTCAAAGTTTGAATGATTTTCTGGACTTATTTAAATTAACAGAAAAAGGAAATATGACATCAGCATGATGTCATGCTGGCATCAGCAAGTCAACAAGACGGCTGACCAGTCAAACCTGACCTGTGGGTCCAGTGGGACCCACATGTCAGCCTCTATTACTAAAACAGAGTTATTTAATCTAACTAAACCTATTTATCTACTGGACCCCACCTGTCAGTGACCTAATTAGCTAACTAATCAGTTTTAATTATAAAAACGTTTATTAAACTAATTAACCGAGGTGGGACCCACCTGTCATACGCAGTATGAACAGTAACCCTCGTTGACCGTGGTCAACGAGGTCAAACTCGCAGCGGGGCCCACGGGCAGTGACACTGGGGCGGGCCCCACGCTTGCCAGCTCAGCGGAGCCGCCGGAGTGAGCTCCGACGAGCTCCCGCGACGGCGCTCTCGCCGGAGAGCGTCGGAAAACCGCTATACTGCATCGTTTTGGACGTTCTTTGTTGCGTTCGATCGTCTACTCAACGCCGCGTCCATTTCCGGCGTCGGAACGGGCAGGGGAGGCCTAACGTGACGGCGGCGGCCTCATCGGCGGCGACAGTGGCTCGGCTGCGCTCGGGTTCGTTGCTAGCGGCTACGGGGAGGGGAGCAAAAGGCATGGGCGGCACCAGAGAAGGGTGCTGAGCTCGTCGAGCGTCTCGGGTGAGTTTGGCGATGGCCGAGGCCATGACCACGAGCTCGCCGGCGGCGTGGCTTTCGGCCACAAGTGGGGAGGTGAGCTACGGGCCCAGCAGGCCAAGAAAGAGAGGAGGAGGAGGAAGACGGAGCTCACCGCAGCGGCTACGAAAAGCCCGTGCAAGCTTAGGAGCAGCAGAGGCCTCGCCGGAGTCGGAGAGGAACGGCGGCGGCCGGAGATGCAGAAGGAGAGGCTCGGCGCTGCAGGGTCATCCGGCTTCCCCCGAGGCCATCAGGAGAGGTGGTCGTCCACGGCGAAGCTCCTGGACACCACCAACGAGCACGGGGCCGCCGGTGGCCGCGGGGACGACGGGGTTGCGTCGGCGACGGCGCTCGGTGACGAAGGGGGACGAGGGGGAGAGCAGCGGAGAGGAAGGGAAATGGACGGGGAGGCCAGGGGGGACGCACGGCGTCGTTCTTATCCCCCCAGCCCCCCTGTATCGTCGGTGGCGTCGCCGTGTCGAGCTGCGGCCGGCGCAGTGCGCGCGCGCCCACAGGGTGTTCGACACGGCGGCGGGAGCAGGTGGGGGACGAGACAGGTGCGCGGGCTGGGCCGGCTCGGCCCAGGAGGGGGGGCGCCAGGTAAGTTTTTCCTTTGCCTTTTCTTTTATTTCTAAGGCAGAGAGGAAAGCAAAAAGGATGGGCCACCAAAACACTTTTGTAAAATGTGTTACTTGGCCCAAAATTGATGTTGCAAAATTACCCATCACCAAAAATTGATTTGGGTAATTTTGGAAGATTTTTGAATTTATCAAAAATTGATATGGCATATTTAAGTGCTGTTTTGGCTCTGTTTTAAATGCCATGGCCCAAACAAAGTTGATGGTGATGTTATTTTCATTAACATCATTTGTTTTGCAGTATTGCCAGTAAGATGAACATTTTTCCATAATTTTTGAAGCAACTTCATTTTGCATTTGAATTTGAATTGGAGTTTTCAGGGGAAAATTTGAGTTGACTTGTTGAACCACTGTGATTAGCATAGTAAATGAAGATGACATGGCATGATTAGCAGTTGATCACAGTGATCATTACAAGGGGGTGTTACATCATATTTGTTTGCGCATCATGCCATGTTTGAGCTTCTTTGTTTACCGTGTTGTTTCTTCTTTCCGGTTACTTCTCTTGTTAGCTTCGGTTCCGTTCCGGAGTTGTGAGGATTCGCTCGACTATGTTGCTCCGTCTACTACTTGGACTTGTTCTTCTTCCTTGCGGTACCTCAGGCAAGATGACCATACCCAGATATCATTACTATCTTTGCCTATGCTAGTTGTCTCGCTCTTTAGCTTATTGCCTCGATGCCTATGTCTGTCTGTCAGCCTCCTATTGTTGCCATGAGACCTCTAACCTTTGACACCTTCCCAGCAAACCATTGTTTGGCTATGTTACCCGCTTGCTCAGCCCCTCTTATAGCATTGTTAGTTGCAGGTGAAGATGAAGATTGCTCCATGTTGGAACTTGTTGCCGGAATATCACAATATCTCTAAAATATATTAACACACCTATATACTTGGCAATGGGTGGAAGGCTTGGCCTTTTGCTCGGTGTTTTGTTCCACTCATGCCACCTTAGGACCCGATAAACCGGTGTTATGTTCCCGGATTTCGCGTTCCTAACACGGTTGGGGTTTATGGGCCCCCCTCGATAACCCGCTTAGCACTAAAGCTTTTCCAGCAAGGCCCAACTTTGGTTCTACATTCGCCTAACAACTAAAACTTGCATAGGGAGTAATTAACCCTTTTCTTAATCAACAACCCGGGCCAGTGCTCCACCTGAGTGTTGGTCCAAACTGGGGAGTCCGCGGAGCCACCTCGAGGAAACTCAAGGGCTGGTAAAAACCTGTAGAATCGCCCATCCAGTCGTGGCCTGAGACGAGATACGCATATCAGGGTGTCGGCACGCCGGGAGGTCTTGCTGGATTAGTTTTTACCTTAGTCGGAATATCTTGAGCACGGGATTCCGAGAATACTCGGGTCTTCCCACCTTGGAGTTGCGACTCCGCAGATCGTGAGCTTGTGATGGGCTAAGTTGGAACATCCCTGCAGGGTTTTGATCTTTTGAAAGCCGTGCCCGCAGTTATGTGGCAGATGGGAATTTGTTAATATCTGGTTGTAGATAACACGACACTCTATCCTTAAGAATACACTACCTGTGTGAGTTCCGTGATTGTCTCTTCTCGAAGGGGTTTCGAGAAGAAGAACACGGTGGGGTTATGTTTGACGTGCTTAGATAGGATCACTTTGTGATCACTTCATGCTCGTGGCACTTCTCTTCTCGCTCTAAACACGTAAGCTAGTGCTAGTGCAGCTGCAACCTTTTTTTTCCAGCCTTGTTCCACACCCAAGGCTTAGTTAGTTTTGATACCCGGGAACAGGATTGCTGAGTCCTCTGTGGCTCACAGAATCAACACACACCAGATGCAGGTACAATTGAGTTCGATGCAGGAGATGGACAAGAACTTCAATGGGAGTTCGATGAAGAGCATAGCCGTATGTATGTGACGCTTTCGACGATCAGTAGTGGTTTCTACTAGGGGCGATCGGACCTTGTGGCTTTATTTATTTGCTATCTTTCATTTGGATCTTCGTCCGTAGTCGGACTGTGATGTTATTTGGATGATGATTGTTTATGTAATGTATTGTGTGACGTGGCGAGTGTAAGCCAACTATCCTTTTGCAATTTCATCCCTATTTTTACATGAGTCGTGCAAAGATACCAATCTTGAAATCATTCTAGTATGGGCTTATACCTTTAAGTCGTGCCTCGACACGTAGGAGGTATAATCCCATACTGGGCATTACAAGTTGGTAATCAGAGACTTCTTCGACCTAGAAGCCCCCACTGATTGATCGAATCGTTGACGGTTGAGTCTAGGCACACACTTGAAAATGTTTTGAGTCCTATATATATCGGAGAGTAGGATTTCTTTTTACTCCTCATACCTTTTCACTCTGGTGAGGACTCCTGACGATTACTCTATCTCTTCTACTCTCAAAAATTCACTAAATTGTTTTTCAGGATCACGCGAGTATTGTTTGGATTGTTCAGATGTCTTTGTGACGAGAACATTGTTCTCGATGCCTCCTGTCATTTAGGGGTTGTGGCAGTGTCCCGGGGAGTTGAGCTTCAAGGTGTTGTCGTCACAAATATATCGCAGCAGTTCTGGAATACTTAAGACGGCCGACATCAAAAACTCTCCTATGCGGTTAGTGGCAAGATAACCCCGACATCACCCAGTACCGGGGAGGTAGTTCGGGAGTATTGCCATAGCTTGTATAGCAGATGCGTATCGAAGGTCCGAGGTAAACGGTTTCCGGAAATAACTGGTTATGTATTGAAGGATGGATACAGCTGGATGTAGGATTAGAGTTGAGTGCGCGGTGCTTCCCATGTATCCCCAACACCTGATTGCATAACTGGAAACTTTCGGAAATGAATAGGTGGGTTCATCTAGTAATTCCTAGGCATTCTTCCAACGAATGCATGATATTGAAGGAAATATGCCCTAGAGGCAATAATAAAGTTGTTATTTGTATTTCCTTATATCATGATAAATGTTTATTATTCATACTAGAATTGTATTAACCGGAAACTTAGTACATGTGTGAATACATAGACAAAACAGAGTGTCCCTAGTATGCCTCTACTAGACTAGCTCATTGATCAAAGATGGTTATGTTTCCTAACCATAGACATGAGTTGTCATTTGATCAACGGGATCACATCATTAGGAGAATGATGTGATGGACAAGACCCATCCGTTAGCTTAGCACAATGATCGTTTAGTTTTACTGCTATTGCTTTCTTCATGACTTATACATGTTCCTATGACTATGAGATTATGCAACTCCGGAATACCGTAGGAACACCTTGTGTGCTATCAAACGTCACAACGTAACTGGGTGATCATAAAGATGCTCTACAGGTGTCTCCGAAAGTGTTCATGGTGTTGGCATAGATCAAGACTAGGATTTGTCACTCCGAGTGTCGGAGAGGTATCTCTGGGCCCTCTCGGTAATGCACATCATAATAAGCCTTGCAAGCAAAAGACTAACGAGTTAGTCACAAGATGATGTATTACGGAACGAGTAAAGAGACTTGCTGGTAACGAGATTGAACTAGGTATAGAGATACCGACGATCGAATCTCGGGCAAGTAACATACCAATGACAAAAGGAACAACGTATGTTGTTATGCGGTTTGACCGATAAAGATCTTCGTAGAATATGTAGGAGCCAATATGAGCATCCAGGTTCCGCTAATGGTTATTGACCGGAGATGAGTCTCGGCCATGTCTACATAGTTCTCGAACCCGTAGGGTCCGCACGCTTAACGTTTGATGACGATCGGTATTATGAGTTTATGAGTTTTGATGTACCGAAGGAGTTCGGAGTCCCGGATGAGATCGGGGACATGACGAGGAGTCTCGAAATGGTCGAGACGTAAAGATCGATATATTGGACGACTATATTCGGACATCGGAAAGGTTCCGAGTGATTCGGGTATTTTTCAGAGTATATGGGCCTTATTGGGCCATACGGGAATAGAGGAGAAAGGCCAAAAGGAAGGAGGCGCCCCCCCCCTCTGCTCCGAATTGGACAAGGGGTGCAGCCCCCTTTTCCTTCTCCCTCTCCACCTCTTTCCTTCTCTCCTGCTCCAGAAAGGAAAGGGGAATCCTACTAGGACTTGGGAGTCCTAGTAGGACTCCCCACACTTGGCGCGCCCCCTCTAGGGCCGGCCTCTCCCTTGCTCCTTTATATACGGGGGCAGGGGGCACCCTAGGACACACAAGTTGAATTGTTTTAGCCGTGTGCGGTGCCCCTCTCCACAGAAACACACCTCGGTCATACCGTTGCAGTGCTTAGGCGAAGCCCTGCGCCGGTAGATACATCATATCTGTCACCATGCCGTCGTGCTGGCAAAACTCTCCCGTGAAGCTCAACTGGATCAAGAGCTCGTGGGACGTCATCAAGATAAACGTGTGCTGAACGCGGAGGTGCCGTACGTTCGGTGCTTGATCGGTTGGATCGCGAAGAAGTTCGAGTACATCAATCGCGTCACTTGACGCTTCCGCTCCCGGTCTACGAGGGTACGTAGACACACTCTCCCCCTCGTTGCTATGCATCTAGTAGATAGATCTTGCATGATCATAGGAAAATTTTGAAAATACTACGTTCCCCAACAGTGGTATCAGAGCCAAGTCTATGTGTAGATGATATGCACGAGTAGAACACAATGAGTTGTGGGCGATACTAGTCATACTGCCTACCAGCATGTCATACTTTGCTTCGGCGGTATTGTGAGATGAAGCAGTCCGGACCGACATTACGCGTACGCTTACGCGAGACTGGTTTCACCGTTATGAGCACTCATTGCTTAAAGGTGACTGGCGGGTGTCTGTCTCTCTAATTTTAGCTGAATCAAGTGTGGCTACGCCCGGTCCTTGTGAAGGTTAAAACAACACATACTTGACGAAACATTGTTGTGGTTTTGTATGTGTAGGTAAGAACGGTTCTTGCTAAGCCCATAGCAGCCACGTAAAACTTGCAACAACAAAGTAGAGGATGTCTAACTTGTTTTCGCAGGGCATGTTGTGATGTGATATGGTCAAGACATGATGAGATATACGGTTTTGTATGAGATGATTATGTTTTGTAAAGTTATCGGCAACTGGCAGGAGCCATATGGTTATCGCTTTATTGTATGAAATGCAATCGCCATGTAATTGATTTACTTTATCACTAAGCGGTAGCGATAGTCGTAGAAGCAATAGTTGGCGAGACGACAACGATGCTACGATGGAGATCAAGGTGTCGCGCCGGTGACGAAGGTGATCATGACGGTGCTTTGGAGATGGAGATCAAAAGCACAAGATGATGATGGCCATATCATGTCACATATTTTGATTGCATGTGATGTTTATCTTATTATGCTTCTTATTTTGCTTAGAACGACGGTAGCATTATAAGATGATCCCTTACAAAATTTCAAGGTACAAGTGTTCTCCCTGAGTATGCACCGTTGCGAAAGTTCTTCGTGCCGAGACACCACGTGATGATCGGGTGAGATAAGCTCTGCGTTCAGATACAACGGGTGTAAGACAGTTTTGCACATGTAGAATACTCGGGTTAAACTTGACGAGCCTAGCATATGCAGATATGGCCTCGGAACACTGGAGACCGAAATGTCGAGCGTGAATCATATAGTAGATATGGTCAACATAAGATGTTCACCATTGAAACTACTCCATCTCACGTGATGATCGGACATGGTTTAGTTGATTTGGATCACGTGATCATTTAGATGACTAGAGGGATGTGTATCTAAGTGGGAGTTCTTAAGTAATATGATTAAATTGAAATTTCATTTATCATGAACTTAGTCCTCGTAGTATTAGCATATCTATGTTGTAGATCAATAGCTCACGATGTTGCTCCCCGTTTAATTTTTATATGTTCCTAGAGAAAACTAAGTTGAAAGATGTTAGTAGCAATGATGCGGAATTGTCCCGTAATCTGAGGATTATCCTCATTGCTGCACAGAGAATTATGTCCTTGATGCACCGCTAGGTGACAGACCTATTGCAGGAGCAGATGTAGACGTTATGAACATTTTGACAAAAGCTCGGTATGATGACTACTTGATAGTTTAAGTGCACGATGCTTTACGGCTTAGAACCGGGACTTCAAAAACGTTTTGAACGCCACGGAGCATATAAGATGTTGCAAGAGTTGAAATTATTATTTCATACTCATGCCCGTGTCGAGAGGTATAAGACTTCTGACAGTACTTTGCCTACAAGATGGAGGAGAATAGCTCAACCAGTGAGCATGTGCTCATATTGTCTGGGTACTACAATTACTTGAATCAAGTGGGAGTTAATCTTCCAGATAAGATAGTAATTGACAAAGTTCTCTAGTCACTATCACCAAGTTAGTAGAACTTCGTGATGAACTATAATATGCAAGGGATAACGAAAGTAATTCCCGAGCTCTTCGCGATGCTGAAGTCGGCGAAGGTAGAAATCATGAAAAAGCATCTAGTGTTGATGGTTAACAAGACCACTTGTTTCAAGTAAAGGGCAAAGGGATAAAAGGGGAACTTCAAGAAGAATGACAAGCAAGTTGTCACTCCCGTGAAGAAACCCAAAGCTAAAACTCAATCCTGAAACTAAGTGCTTCTACTGCAAAGGAAATGGTCACTGGAAGTGGAACTGCCCTAGATACTTGGCGGATAAGAAGGATGGCAAAGTGAACAAAGGTATATTTTGATATACAGATTATTGATGTGTACTTTACTAGTGTTCATAGCAACCCCTGGGTATTTGATACCGGTTCAGTTGCTAAAATTAGTAACTCGAAACGAGAATTGCAAAATGAACAGAGACTAGTTAAAGGTGAAGTGACGATGTGTGTTGGAAGTGGTTCCAAGATTAATATGATCATCATCGCATACTCCCTATACTTTCGAGATTAGTGTAAAACCTAAATAAATGTTATTTGGCATTTGCGTTGAGCATGAATATGATTTGATCATATTTGTTGCAATACGGTTATTCATTTAAAGTCATAGAATAATTGTTATTCTGTTTACATGAATAAAACCTTCGATGGTCATACACCCAATGAAAATAGTTTGTTGGATCTCGATCGTGGTGATACACATATTCATAATATTGAAGCCAAAAGATGCAAGGTTAATAATGATAGTGCAACTTATTTGTGGCACTGCCGTTTAGGTCATAATGGTGTAAAGCGCATGAAGAAACTCCATAGTGATGGACTTTTGGAATCACTTTATTATGAATCACTTGGTGCTTGCGAACCATGCCTCATGGGCAAGATGACTAAAACTCCGTTCTCCGGAACAATGGAGCGAGCAACATATTTGTTGGCGATCAAACATACAGATGTATGTGGACCAATGAGTGTTGAAGCTCGCGGCGGGTATCGTTATTTTCTGACCTTCACTGATGATTTGAGCAGATATGGGTATATCTACTTAATGAAGCACAAGTCTGAAACATTTTAAAAGTTCAAAGAATTTCATAGTGAAGTGGAGAATCATCGTAACAAGAAAATAAGAGTTTCTACGATATGATCGTAGAGGTAAAATATTTGAGTTAGCGAGTTTGGCCTTCAGTAAAAACAATGTGAAATAGTTTCACTACTCACGCCACCTGGAACACCACAATGTAATGGTGTGTCCGAACGTCATAACCGTACTTTATTAGATATGGTGCGATCGATGATGTCTCTTACCGATCTACCACTATCGCTTTTGGGGTTATGCATTAGAGACAGCTACATTCACGTTAAATAGGGCACCATCTAAATCCGTGGATATGACACCGTATGAACTATGGTTTGACGAGAAACCTAAGCTGTCATTTCTTTAAGTTTGGGACTGCGATGCTTATGTGAAAAGGTCTCAACATGATAAGCTCGAACCCAAATCGGAGAAGTAAATCTTCATAGGATACCCAAAAGAAACTGTTGGGTACACCTTCTATCACAGATCCAAAGGCAAGGTCTTTGTTGCTAAGAGTGGATCCTTTCTAGAGAAGGAGTTTCTCTCGAAAGAAGTGAGTGGGAGGAAAGTAGAGCTTGATGAGGTAATTGTACCTTCTCCCGAATTGGAAAGTGGAACATCACAGAAACTAGTTCCAGTGATTCCTACACCAATTAGTGAGGAAGCTAATGATGATGATCATGAAACTTCAGATCAAGTTTCTGCTGAACTTCGTAGATCAACCGGAGTTCGTTCCGCATTAGAGTGGTACGGCAACCCGGTTCTGGAAGTCATGTTACTGGACCATGATGAACCTACGAACTATGAGGAAGCGACGATGAGCCCAGATTCCACAAAATGGCTTGAGGCCATGAAATCTGAGATGGGATCCATGTATGAGAACAAACTGTGGACTTTGGTTGACTTGCCCGATGATCGGCAAGCCATCGAAAATAAATGGATCTTCAAGAGGAAGACTGACGCTGACGGTAATGTTACTGTTTACAAAGCTCGACTTGTTGCGAAAGTTTTTCAACAAGTTCAAGGAGTTGACTACGATGAGACTTTCTCACCCGTAGCGATGCTTAAGTATGTCCGAATCATGTTAGCAATTGCCGCATTTTATGAAATCTGGCAAATGGATAACAAAACTGCATTCTTTAATGGATTTATTAAAGAAGACTTGTATATGATGCAACCAGAAGGTTTTGTCAATCCTAAAGGTGCTAACAAAATGTGCAAGCTCCAGCGATCCATCTATGGAATGGTGCAAGCATCTCGGAGTTGGAATATACGCTTTGATAAGTTGATCAAAGCATATAGATTTATACAGACTTGCGATGAAGCCTGTATTTACAAGAAGTGAGTGGGAGCACTACAACCTTTCTGATAAGTATATGTGAATGCCATATTGTCGATCGGAAATGATGTAGAATTTTCTGGAAAGCATAAAGGAGTGTTTGAAAGAAGTTTTTCAAAGAAAGACCTTGATGAAGCTGCTTACATATTGGGCATCAAGATATATAGAGATAGATCAAGACGCTTGATAAGACTTTCGATGAGTACATACATTCATAAGATTTTGAAGTAGTTCAAAATGGATCAGTCAAAGAAGGAGTTCTTGCCTGACTTGTAAGGTGTCAAGTTGAGTAAGACTCAAAGCCAGACCATGGCAGAAAAATATAGAGAGAATGAAAGTAATTTCCTATGCCTCAGCCATAGGTTCTATAAAGTATGTCATGCTATGTACCAAACATGTTGTGTACCTTGCCATGAGTTTGTCAAAGGGGTACAATAGTGATCCAGGAGTAGATCACTGTACAGCAGTCAAAATTATCCTTAGTAACTGGATGACTAAGGAAATGTTTCTCGATTATGGAGGTGATAAAGAGTTCGTCGTAAAGGGTTACGCCGATGCAAGCTTTGACACTAAATCCAGATGACTCTAAGTATCAATCTGGATGCGTATTGAAAGTGGGAGAAATTAGCTAGAGTAGCTCTATACAGAGCATTGTAGGCATAGAAATTTGCGAAATACATACGGATCTGAATGTGACAGACCCATTGACTAAACTTCTCTCACAAGCAAAACATGATCACACCTTATTACTCTTGGGTATTAATCACTTAGAGATGTGAACTAGATTATTGACTCTAGTAAACCCTTTGGGTGTTGGTCACATGGCGATGTGAACTATGGGTGTTATTCACATAACGATGTGAACTATCGGTATTAAATCACATGGCGATGTGAGCTAGATTATTGACTCTAGTGCAAGTGGGAGACTGAAGGAAATATGCCCTAGAGGCAATAATAAAGTTGTTATTTATATTTCCTTATATCATGATAAATGTTTATTATTCATGCTAGAATTGTATTAACCGGAAACTTAGTACATGTGTGAATACATAGACAAAACAGAGTGTCCCTAGTATGCCTCTACTAGACTGCTATTGCTTTCTTCATGACTTATACATGTTCCTATGACTATGAGATTATGCAACTCCCGAATACCATAGGAACACCTTGTGTGCTATCAAACGTCACAACGTAACTGGGTGATCATAAAGATGCTCTATAGGTGTCTCCGAAAGTGTTCGTGGTGTTGTCATAGATCAAGACTAGGATTTGTCACTCCGAGTGTCGGAGAGGTATCTCTGGGCCCTCTCGGTAATGCACATCATAATAAGCCTTGCAAGCAAAAGACTAATGAGTTAGTCACAAGATGATGTATTACGGAACGAGTAAAGAGACTTGCCGGTAACGAGATTGAACTAGGTATAGAGATACCGACGATCGAATCTCGGGCAAGTAACATACCAATGACAAAAGGAACAACGTATGTTGTTATGCGGTTTGACCGATAAAGATCTTCATAGAATATGTAGGAGCCAATATGAGCATCCAGGTTCCGCTATTGATTATTGACCGGAGATGAGTCTTGGTCATGTCTACATAGTTCTCGAACCCGTAGGGTCCGCACGCTTAACGTTTGATGACGATCGGTATTATGAGTTTATGAGTTTTGATGTACCGAAGGAGTTCGGAGTCCCGGATGAGACCGGGGACATGACGAGGAGTCTCGAAATGGTCGAGACGTAAAGATCGATATATTGGACGACTATATTCGTGAAGGAAATATGCCCTAGAGGCAATAATAAAGATGTTATTTGTATTTCCTTATATCATGATAAATGTCTTTTATTCATGCTAGAATTGTATTAACAGGAAACTTGATACATGTGTGAATACATAGACAAAATAGTATGTCCCTAGTATGCCTCTACTAGACTAGCTCATTGATCAAAGATGGCTATGTTCCCTAGCCATAGACATGAGTTGTCATTTGATCAATGGGATCACATCATTAGGAGAATGATGTGATGGACAAGACCCATCCGTTAGCTTAGCACTATGATCGTTTATGTTTTACTGCTACTGCTTTCTTCATGACTTATACATGTTCCTATGACTATGAGATTATGCAACTCCCGAATACCGGAGGAACACTTTGTGTGCTACCAAACGTCACAACGTAACTGGGTGATTATAAAGGTACTCTACAGGTGTCTCCGAAGGTACTTGTTGGGTTGGCGTATTTCGAGATTAGGATTTGTCACTCTGATTGTCGGAGAGGTATCTCTGGGCCCACTCAGTAATGCACATCACTATAAGCCTTGCAAGCATTGCAGCTAATGAGTTAGTTGCAGGATGATGTATTACGGAACGAGTAAAGAGACTTGCCAGTAACGATATTGAACTAGGTATTGAGATACCGACGATCAAATCTCGGGCAAGTAACATACCGATGACAAAGGGAACAACGTATGTTGTTATGCGGTTTGACCGATAAAGATCTTCGTAGAATATGTGGGAGCCAATATGATCATCCAGGTTCCGCTATTGGTTATTGACCAGAGACGTGTCTCGGTCATGTCTACATAGTTCTCGAACCCGTAGGGTCCGCACGCTTAAGGTTTCGATGACAGTTTTATTATGAGTTCATGAGTTTTGATGTACCGAAGGAGTTCGGAGTCCCGGATGATATCGGGGACATGACGAGGAGTCTCGAAATGGTCGAGACGTAAAAATCGATATATTGGACGACTATATTCGGACATCGGAAAGGTTCCGAGTGATTCGGGTATTTTCGGAGTACTATGGAGTTATGGGAATAGAAGAGAGAGGCTAAAACGAAGGAGGTGCGCGACCCCCTTCTGGTCCGAATTGGACAAGGGGTGCAGCCCCCTTTTCCTTCTCCCTCTCCCCCTCTTTCTTCTCTCCTACTCCAGAAAGGAAAGGGGAATCCTACTAGGACTTGGGAGTCCTAGTAGGACTCCCCACACTTGGCGCGCCCCCTCTAGGGCCGGCCTCTCCCTCCCTCCTTTATATACGGGGGCAAGGGGGCACCTCTAGACACAACAATTGATCTCTTGATCTCTTAGCCGTGTGCGGTGCCCCCCTCCACCACAGTTCTCCTCGGTAATATTTTAGCGGTGCTTAGGCGAAGCCCTGCGATGGTAGAACATCAAGATCGTCACCACGCCGTCGTGCTGACGGAACTCTTCCTCGACACTCGGCTGGATCGGAGTTCGAGGGACGTCATCGAGCTGAACGTGTGCTAGAACTCGGAGGTGTCGTAGTTTCGGTGCTTGATCGGTCGGGCCGTGAAGACGTACGACTACATCAACCGCGTTGTTCTAACGCTTCCGCTTTCGGTCTACGAGGGTACGTAGACACACTCTTCCCTCTCGTTGCTATGCATCTGGTAGATAGATCTTACGTGATCGTAGGAAAATTTTAAAATACTATGTTCCCCAACAGTGGCATCATGAGCCAGGTCTATGCGTAGATGATATGCACGAGTAGAACACAATGAGTTGTGGGCGTTACTAGTCATACTGCTTACCAGCATGTCATACTTTGCTTCGGCGGTATTGTGAGATGAAACGGCCCGGACCGACATTACGCGTTGATACGTCCAAAACGTATCTATAATTTCTGCTTGCTCCATGCCACTTTTGGGTGATATTGCTATGATATTCATACACTTCCATACACTTTTGATCATATTTGGACTAACTTACTAATCCAGTGCACCCCAGTGCCAGTTTCTGTTTTCGGCTGTTTTTGTATTTCAGGTTTTCACGTTTCGAGAACTGCCCAGAAAAATTATATAAAAAATCAGCGATCCGGAAACAACATTGCGTCCGAAGGGCAGCCTGGGGGGGGGGGCACCAGGGCTCCAGGCGCCCTGGCGGCGCCCCCCCCTGGGCCGCGCCGGGGGGGGCGCCTGGGCCCCCCGAAGCCCGTCCGGTGCCCCCCTTTGGCATATATTTAGAGGGTCCTCCGAAACCCTTAGAAGAGGAACTCTTTTCGCGATCCCATCTCTGTTCCGCCACCGCCGCCGCTTCCAAGATCGGGAGCACCAGGAGAACTCTTCCCGGCACCCTGCCGGAGGGGAGGATCACCACCGGGAGCTTCTCCACCACCATGGACGCCTCCCGGATGACTCGTGAGTAGTCTCCCTTGGACCATGAGTCCATGACCAGTAGCTATGTGATGTTCTCCTCCCGTTCTTGTGCTTCATTAATTAGTCCTCGTGAGCTGCCCTACATGATCGAGGCACCTATGTAATCCTTATGTTGTTGCTATGTTGAGTTTGCTGGGATCCGATGGATTATGAGATTATGTTCAGATTGATCTTGAGTAATATATTTGATTCACCTCTTTTATATTTTTGTTCATAAGTAATTCTTGCATGTTCTCCGTTGTTATTTATTGCTTTGGCCGAGTAATAGGTAGTGACTCCAAGAGGGAACGTTATGCTCGATTGTGGGTTCATGCCCCTCGATGACTAGCTTGAGTGACAGAAACATGAGTCTAGGGGATGTGCTGTTGCCACAAGGGGGAAAACAACGGTGCTTGTGCCCGCGGGTGCAAGGATTGTTTACTTTACGCAAAGTTCTTTTAATGCAGTTGTTTGTTGCATTGAGTTTACACTATGGGTGGGACTCGCAACTTAATACCAGCGAGATGTTCTGGATAGATATCTCAAGGTGGATGATTAGTAGTAGATATTGATGGATTTCGGTCTACTTACTTTGGCGTACCGCCCATGCTTTGAACCTCAACCTTTCTTGCAATGTAGTCAGCATTGGTTTGCGTTCGTGGTCCTGTCAATTGCCCAGCTATAATTTGTTTACCTCACATCGCTGTTTTATCGTCTTTTGGGAGAGAGACATCACTAGTGAACATCATGAGACTCCGGTCCATATTACCATCATTGATCACACCCGCTATTTACTTACTATCGCAAAACACTATCTATCACTACTATCATTGCTTTTAATGCTTTGTGAACTACAAGGCCGGAGAGATTGACAACCTCTCTGTACTCGTTGGGAGCAAAGTTATTTGTATCTGTGTGCATGTCCACGTTGATTGCTACTAATCTGGCGCCGTAGCAGTTGACACCTACTTGTTGAACCTAGGAGTCTCTGGGGATTCGATCCTTGGTATCTTTGCTAAGGGAAAACACTTCTACTTACTGCATCTTACACCTTCCACTGGGTAACCAACGAGGGGTTCGAGGCCCATCAAGGAGTATTTTCTGGCGCCGTTTCCGGGGACTCCACTCTTCAGGATAGGGGAGTTGCATGCTATCTTTTACCTTTGCTTTTTAGTCTTGTTAGTTTACCTTTCAGATTTTGCTTTAGTACCTTTTTATCGAAAATCACAAAAATTATCTACCTTCCTGTTAGTAGTCCTATCTGTTTAGTTAAACATGTTAGGATTTGGTGCTTTGAGGGAATCAGAAGTTCTAGATTTCCATCAAAGAGATGGAGAAAATATGAAGAAGGCATGGGACAGAATTTCTGATGCACATAGAAGAATTATGCCTTGGATACCTATAAAAATTGTGCTTAGAAATTTTTACCATGGTCTTTTAAAATGGTGTAAACACTCCCTTGACATTATAGCTGAGGGAGATTTCTTAGAGTGTGATGAAGCTAGAGCTCTTGAAATTATACATGGTCTATCTAGTTACTTTGTTTATGATCATAATTTTGATACTGTCATAGATAGACTTGCTACTATTGGAAAGAGAATGGATGCTCTAGACTTAATGAAGGTAGAGAAACCTAAATCCAATAAGGGAGATATTTTTGAAGTAGATAATGACTGGGAGCCTCTTGTTAGGATTAGCATCTCTAATCAAGACTTCCTTGCTTATTGTGATATTGGATCTATGGTTTCTACTATGCCAAAAATTGTTCATGATTCTTTAAAATTTAACATGGATAGATTACCATCTTATCATGAACACACTAATGGAGATATTTCTGAAATCCAGGGAAAAATAAAAGACGTGCCAGTTAAATTCCTTAAAGGGATTGCAATGATTGATTTCTTCATCGTGGAGCCAAACCAAGGAAATATAGTGCTTGGAAGGAACTTCCTCCGAGCAGTTAAAGGCTTCATTGATATAGGTAAGGGACAAATCCGCTTACGCGGGAAGGCAAAAGGTGTGTACCCCTTTCCTAGAAGGAACAAGAATGAACTTGTTGAGGAACCATTTGAAACAATTTATAACTCCGATTATTATGATGGTTATTGATTCCTCTATGCATTATGCCTAGCTTAAAGGCATAAAAGAAAGCGCTTTTGGGAGGCAGCCCACATGAATAAAGTTTTTGCTTTTGTTGTATCTTGATGTTGTTTACTACTGTAGCATCATCATTGTATCTTTGCTTTTCATATTTGTGCCAAGTATAGCCTCTGATTGCTAGAAAGTTCAAAAGTTGTGAGGTGCTGTCCAGGAAACAGATTCTGTCCTTGGATAGAAAATTTCGTATAAAATCACCAGATCATCTTTTTGGTCTGAATTGTTTCGACAGCGTTCTCTATATAATTGTCTTTCGTGCTTCTGTTCTGAGTTTTTTTATTTGAGTTGCAGAAGTATCCCGAAGAGATCAATTACTGCCTGCTGTTCTGTTTTTCACAGATTCTGTCCTGTTTTGCCTTACCTTCACTTTGCAAATCAAGAGCTTGCTTTTTCTTTGCAAAAACCTTTTGGCAATCTTGAGAAACAGTAGAACTTAAAGAATATCCTTATTTCCATCAAGGTATAATTATTTTATTAAGGGTACTAACCTCGCTAATCAGATTATGATGAGTTATGTATGAAGGGAGTTTTCAAGTGTGCGAGGGAAGATGATAAAAAGATTCAGGAGTGTCAAGCGCTCAAGCTTGGGGATGCCCCCGTGCACCCCCAAGAAATATTCAAGGAGACTCAAGCGTCTAAGCTTGGGGATGCCCCCGTGCATCCCCTTCTCCATCAACATTATCAGTTCGTCTCTCGTTTCGCTATATTTTTATCACTTCATGTGTTATGTGCTATGCTTGGAGCGTCTTGCTTTTAGTTTTCTTTTTAGTTTTTCATAACGAGTCGGAACTCAGCATTCCTTTATGTGGGAGAGAAACACGCTCCACCTCTACCTAGAACATAACATAGAATTTTCATGTCTATCTATGATGTGTGTGTTCTTTATCTTTTAATAGCTACTATCATGTTCTGCTCTTAGTATTCATGCTTATCTTTTCAAAGAGCTTTTGTTTAGTTGGTTGCTTGAACTCTCTTTAATTACCGTGCTCACCTTATTAAGAGAGTTTGCTTCCGTTGCATTGGTTAATATGTCTATGATAAAGATGCTACTTGCATGATGGTGCTTAGTAGTTCTGGTTTTCTTATGGTTAATCTCGAATAGCTGGGGGGTTCCCAATGTGTTATTGGAGTACCAACTTGGTTTGTTTGCCTATGATGTGGTATGGTTTAGTAATATCTTCCTTCAAGAATTTTTTTGGATTGACTTGGCATATGCTCACGCATATTCAAGACTGTAAAGAAAGTCTGTCAAGCCTTGATGATCTTTTGTTTCTGAGTAGCGATATAACTTCCATGCCTGATTCAATATTGCTTTGTCGCTCTGCATGATTATGACCGTCATTGCTCTCTTAGTTGGTCGCTCCCAGTCTTTTGCTAACCTCCACCTGTACTAAGCAAACTAACCATGCAATACATAGCTCATGGGAAAGTAGCCTAAAAACTATTGTGGTAAAGAATATGTTGCCTATGTATCTTATTTCTTATGAGTTGCTTGCTGAGCGGTAACCATGTTTCTGGGGACGCCATCAACTGTCACACTTTTGTTGAATATCATGTGAGTTGCTATGCATGTTCGTCTTGTCCGAAGTAAGGGTGATTTTCCGTGGGTTGAATTAATATGCATATTGTTAGAGAAGAACATTGGGCCGCCAACCAAAGCCATGCATCATGGTGGAAGTTTTAGCTTGGACCTTAATCCTCAATCTCTCATGAGAATATGCTTATGCATTAAAGAGGAGTCCATCATCTATTTTCTATGTTGTCCCGGTATGGATGTCCTCAAGTTGAGATCTATCAAAAACGAGAAATCAAATGTGATTTATCTCCTTGGACCTTTGTACAGGTGGCATAGAGGTACCCCTTTGTGACACTTGGTTGAAACATATGCAATGCAATGATAACCCATGGAAATCCGAGCTAATTAGGACAAGGTGCGAGCACTATTAGTATACGATGCATGAGGCTTGCAACTTATAGGATGTCTTATGCATGACACATATGAAGTACTACTACCGTTGACAAAATTGCTTCCAAGTTTTCAAATAAAAAGCTCTAGCACTTCAAGCACCAACTATTGAGAGCATGATTGTCATTCTGAGTGTAATGTGCATTGTCCCAAAGTAGCATTGTCTTTTGCATGATTGTGATATCGTTTATTCTGAAATCATTGTATCTAGTCATCACTTAAACCTTGAAGGTGCCCCTGCATTTATGTTTTGCATCACTAAAGGGGGCAAGCTAGATATCACTTTATCATATTTGCACATCATGTTCATTGCAAATCTTTTTGATGTTTCAGTTTCATGTTGTAAAACTTTCAGTCATTTGTGATTTCCTCTTAAGGCAACTTGATTACTATAGATCATTGTCTCAGTAAGCTTTTGTCATATGACTATAAAAAGTCCTATATGGTTAATAGCATGTCACCACAGAAATTATTCTTGTTATCATTTACCTACTCGAGGACGAGCAGGAATTAAGCTTGGGGATGTTGATACGTCCAAAACGTATCTATAATTTCTGCTTGCCCCATGCCACTTTTGGGTGATATTGCTATGATATTCATACACTTCCATACACTTTTGATCATATTTGGACTAACTTACTAATCCAGTGCACCCCAATGCCAGTTTCTGTTTTCGGCTGTTTTTGTATTTCAGGTTTTCACGTTTCGAGAACTGCCCAGAAAAATCCAGAAAAATTATATAAAAAATCAGCGATCCGGAAACAACACTGCGTCCAAAGGGCAGCCTGGGGGGGCCACCAGGGCTCCAGGCGCCCTGGCGGCGCGCCCCCCCTGGGCCGCGCCGGGGGGGCGCCTGGGCCCCTCGAAGCCCGTCCGGTGCCCCCCTTTGGCATATATTTAGAGGGTTCTCTGAAACCCTCAGAAGAGGAACTCTTTTCGCGATCCCATCTCTGGTCCACCGCCGCCGCCGCTTCCAAGATCGGGAGCACTAGGAGAACTCTTCCCGGCACCCTGCCGGAGGGGAGGATCACCACCGGGAGCTTCTCCACCACCATGGACGCCTCCCGGATGACTCGTGAGTAGTCTCCCTTGGACCATGAGTCCATGACCAGTAGCTATGTGATGTTCTCCTCCCGTTCTTGTGCTTCACTAATTAGTCCTCGTGAGCTGCCCTACATGATCGAGGCACCTATGTAATCCTTATGCTGTTGCTATGTTGAGTTTGCTGGGATCCGATGGATTATGAGATTATGTTCAGATTGATCTTGAGTAATATACTTGATTCACCTCTTTTATATTTTTGTTCATAAGTAATTCTTGCATGTTCTCCGTTGTTATTTATTGCTTTGGCCGAGTAATAGGTAGTGACTCCAAGAGGGAACGTTATCCTCGATTGTGGGTTCATGCCCCTCGATGACTAGCTTGAGTGACACTAACATGAGTCTAGGGGATGTGCTGTTGCCACAAGGGGGAAAACAACGGTGCTTGTGCCCGTGGGTGCAAGGATTGTTTACTTTACGCAAAGTTCTTTTAATGCAGTTGTCTGTTGCATTGAGTTTACACTATGGGTGGCACTCGCAACTTAATACCAGCGAGATGTTCTGGATAGATATCTCAAGGTGGATGATTAGTAGTAGATATTGATGGATTTCGGTCTACTTACTTTGGCGTACCGCCCATGCTTTGAACCTCAACCTTTCTTGCAATGTAGTCAGCATTGGTTTGCGTTCGTGGTCTGTCAATTGCCCAGCTGTAATTTGTTTACCTCACATAGCTGTTTTATCATCTTTTGGGAGAGAGACATCACTAGTGAACATCATGAGACTCCGGTCCATATTACCATCATTGATCACATCCACTATTTACTTACTATTGCAGAACACTACCTATCACTACTATCATTGCTTTTAATCCTTTGTGAACTACAAGGCCGGAGAGATTGACAACCTCTCTGTACTCGTTGGGAGCAAAGTTATTTGTATTTGTGTGCAGGTCCACGTTGATTGCTACTAATCTGGCGCCGTAGCAGTTGACACCTACTTGTTGAACCTAGGAGTCTCTAGGGATTCGATCCTTGGTATCTTTGCTAAGGGAAAACACTTCTACTTACTGCATCTTACACCTTCCACTTGGGGTAACCAACGAGGGGTTCGAGGCCCATCACGCGTATGCTTACGCGAGACTGGTTTCACCGTTACGAGCACTCGTTGCTTAAAGGTGACTGGCGGGTGTCTGTCTCTCTCACTTTAGCTGAATCAAGTGTGGCTACGCCCGGTCCTTGTGAAGGTTAAAACAGCACATACTTGACGAAACATCGTTGTGGTTTTGTATGCGTAGGTAAGAACGGTTCTTGCTAAGCCCGTAGCAGCCACGTAAAACTTGCAACACAAAGTAGAGGACGTCTAACTTGTTTTTGCAGGGCATGTTGTGATGTGATATGGTCAAGACATGATGTGTTATACGGTTTTGTATGAGATGATCATGTTTTGTAATGTTATCGGCAACTGGCAGGAGCCATATGGTTGTCGCTTTATTGTATGAAATGCAATCGCCATGTAATTGCTTTACTTTATCACTAAGCGGTAGCGATAGTCGTAGAAGCAATAGTTGGCGAGACGACAACGATGCTACGATGGAGATCAAGGTGTCGCGCCGGTGACGAAGGTGATCATGACAGTGCTTTGGAGATGGAGATCAAAAGCACAAGATGATGATGGCCATATCATGTCACATATTTTGATTACATGTGATGTTTATCTTATTATGCTTCTTATTTTGCTTAGAACGACGGTAGCATTATAAGATGATCCCTTACTAAATTTCAAGGTATAAGTGTTCTCCCTGAGTATGCACCGTTGCGAAAGTTCGTCGTGCCGAGACACCACGTGATGATCGGGTGTGATAAGCTCTACGTTCAAATACAACGGGTGTAAGCCAGTTTTACACACGCAGAATACTCGGGTTAAACTTGACGAGCCTAGCATATGCAGATATGGCCTCGGAACACTGGAGACCGAAAGGTCGAGCGTGAATCATATAGTAGATATGATCAACATAAGATGTTCACCATTGAAACTACTCCATCTCACGTGGTGATCGGACCTGGTTTAGTTGATTTGGATCACGTGATCATTTAGATGACCGGAGGGATGTCTATCTAAGTGGGAGTTCTTTAATTAATATGATTAAATTGAACTTTAATTTATCATGAACTTAGTCCTGATAGTTTTTGCATATCTATGTTGTTGTAGATCAATGGCCCGTGCTACCGTTCCTTTGAATTTTAATGCATTCCTAGAGAAAGCTAAGTTGAAAGATGATGGTAGCAATTACACGGACTGGGTCCGTAACTTGAGGATTATCCTCATTGCTGCACAGAAGAATTATGTCCTTGAAGCACCGCTAGGTGACAAGCCCCCTCCCGCTAATGTAGACGCTTTGAACGTCTGGCAGGCGCGGTCTGATGACTACACGATAGTTCAGTGTGCCATGCTTTACGGCTTAGAACCGGGACTTCAACGATGTTTTGAATGTCATGGACCATATGAGATGTTCCAGGAGTTGAAGTTAATATTTCAAGCAAATGCCCGGATTGAGAAATATGAGATTTCCAATAAGTTCTACAGCTGCAAGATGGAGGAGAATAGTTCTATCAGTGAACACTTGCTCAGAATGTCTGGGTACTACAATCATATGACTCAACTTGGTTGCAAAGTTGACGAGGATAGTGTTATTCATAGAGTTCTTCAATCACTGCCACCAAGCTATAAAGGCTTCGTGATGAACTATAATATGCAAGGGATGCAAAAGACAATTCCCGAGCTCTTCGCTATGCTCAAAGCTACGGAGGTAGAAATCAAAAAGGAGCATCAAGTGTTGATGGTTAACAAAACCACTAGTTTCAAGAAAAAGGGCAAGGGAAACAAGGGGAACTTCAAGAAGAATAGCAAGACAGTTGCTACTCCCACGAAGAAACACAAGTCTGGAGCCAAGCCTGAAACTGAGTGCTTCTACTGCAAGGGGACTGGACACTGGAAGCGGAACTGCCCCAAGTATTTGGCGGATAAGAAGGATGGCAAGGTGAACAAAGGTATATGTGATATACATGTTATTGATGTGTACCTTACTAAAGCTCATAGTAGTACCTGGGTATTTGATACCGGTTCGGTTGCTAATATTTGTAACTCGAAACAGGGACTACGGATTAAACGAAGATTGGCTAAGGACGAGGTGACGATGCGCGTGGGAAATGGTTCCAAAGTCAATGTGATCGCCGTCGGCACGCTACCTCTACATCTACCTTCGGGATTAGTTTTAGACCTAAATAATTGTTATTTGGTGTCAGCGTTGAGCATGAACATTATATCTGGATCTTGTTTGTTGTGAGACGGTTATTCATTTAAATCAGAGAATAATGGTTGTTCTATTTTTATGAATAATATCGTTTATGGTCATGCACCCTTAAAGAGTGGTCTATTCTTACTAGATCTCGATTGTAGTGATACACATATTCATAATATTGAAACCAAAAGATGCAAGGTTAATAATGATAGTGCAACTTATTTGTGGCACTGCTGTTTAGGTCATATTGGTGTAAAGCGCATGAAGAAACTCCATAGTGATGGACTTTTGGAATCACTTGATTATGAATCACTTGGTGTTTGCGAACCATGCCTCATGGGCAAGATGACTAAAACTCCGTTCTCCGGAACTATGGAGCGAGCAACAGATTTGTTGGAAATCATACATACTGATGTATGTGGGCCAATGAGTGTTGAGGCTCGCGGCGGGTATCGTTATTTTCTGACCTTCACTGATGACTTAAGCAGATATGGGTATATCTACTTAATGAAGCACAAGTCTGAAACATTTGAAAAGTTCAAAGAATTTCAGAGTGAAGTAGAGAATCATCGTAACAAGAAAATAAAGTTTCTACGATCTGATCGTGGAGGAGAATATTTGATTACGAGTTTGGTCTTCATTAGAAACAATGTGGAATAGTTTCACAACTCACGCCACCCGGAACACCACAGCATAATGGTGTGTCCGAACGTCGTAACCGTACTTTATTGCATATGGTGCGATCTATGATGTCTCTTACCGATTTACCACTATCGTTTTGGGGTTATGCTTTAGAGACAGCTGCATTCACGTTAAATAGGGCACCATCTAAATCCGTTGATACGACACCTTATGAACTGTGGTTTGGCAAGAAACCAAAGTTGTCGTTTCCTAAAGTTTGGGGCTGCGATTCTTATGTGAAAAAGCTTCAACCTGATAAGCTCGAACCCAAGTCAGAGAAATGTGTCTTCATAGGATACCCAAAAGAGACTGTTGGGTACACCTTCTATCACAGATCCGAAGGCAAGATATTCGTTGCTAAGAATGGATCCTTTCTAGAGAAGGAGTTTCTCTCGAAAGAAGTGAGTGGGAGGAAAGTAGAACTTGATGAGGTAATTGTACCTTCTCCTGAATTGGAAAGTAGTACATTGTTGGGGAACGTAGTATTTTAAAATTTTCCTACGATCACGCAAGATCTATCTACCAGATGCATAGCAACGAGAGGGAAGAGTGTGTCTACGTACCCTCGTAGACCGGAAGCGGAAGCGTCAAGTGACGCGGTTGATGTAGTCGAACTTCTTCGCGATTCAACCGATCAAGCACCGAACGTACGGCACCTCCGCGTTCAGCACACGTTCAGCTTGATGACGTCCCACGAGCTCTTGATCCAGTTGAGCTTCACGGGAGAGTTTCGTCAGCACGACGGCGTGGTGACGGATATGATGTATTCACCGGCGCAGGGCTTCGCCTAAGCACCGCGACGGTATGACCGAGGTGTGTTTCTGTGGAGGGGGGCACCGCACACGGCTGGAACAATTCAACTTGTGTGTCTTTGGGTGCCCCCCTGCCCCCGTATATAAAGGAGCAAGGGGGGAGGCCGGCCGGCCCTTGTTTGGTGCGGCTAGGGGTGCAATCCTACTAGGAATAGGATTGCAATCCTATTCCTAGTAGGAACCACCAAAGAAGGAAGAGAGGAAAAGGAAAAGAGGGAGAGGTGGCGCCCCCCCAATCCTAGTCCAACTAGGAACCCTAGGTGGGGCGCCGGCCAGCCCTATGGGTTGCCTCTCTCTTTTCCATAAGGCCGACTATGGACCATCCCCCTTCGTAGGGGGTTCCGGTAACCCCCTCCGGCAATCCCGTTAAATCCGAAACTTTTCCGGAACACTTCCGGTGTCCGAATATAGTCGTCCAATATATCAATCTTTATGTCTCGAACATTCCGAGACTTCTCGTCATGTTTGTGATCTCATCTGGGACTCCGAACTACCTTCGGTACATCAAAACTCATAAACTCATAATACCGATCGTCATCAAACGTTAAGCGTGCGGACCCTACGGGTTCGAGAACTATGTAGACATGACCGAGACTCATCTCCGGTCAATAACCAATAGCGGAACCTGGATGTTCATATTGGCTCCTACATATTCTACGAAGATCTTTTATCGGTCAGAACCGCATAACAACATACGTTGTTCCTTTTGTCATCGGTATGTTACTTGTCCGAGATTCGATCGTCGGTATCTCCATACCTAGTTCAATCTCGTTACCGGCAAGTCTCTTTAATCGTTCCATAACACATCATCTCGTGACTAACTCATTAGTCTTTTGCTTGCAAGGCTTATTGTGATGTGTGTTACCGAGAGGGCCCAAAGATACCTCTCCGACACTCGGAGTGACAAATCCTAATCTTAATCTATGCCAACACCATGAATACTTTCGGAGATACCTGTAGAGCATCTTTATGATCACCCAGTTACGTTGTGACGTTTGATAGCACACAAGGTGTTCCTATGGTATTCGGGAGTTGCATAATCTCATAGTCATAGGAACATGTATAAGTCATGAAGAAAGCAATAGCAGTAAAACTAAACGATCATGGTGCTATGCTAACGGATGGGTCTTGTCCATCACATCATTCTCCTAATGATGTGATCCCGTTGATCAAATGACAACTCATGTCTATGGCTAGGAAACATAACCATCTTTGATCAATGAGCTAGTCTAGTAGAGGCATACTAGGGACATACTGTTTTGTCTATGTATCCACACATGTACTAAGTTTCCGGTTAATACAATTCTAGCATGAATAAAAGACATTTATCATGATATAAGGAAATACAAATAACATCTTTATTATTGCCTCTAGGGCATATTTCCTTCAGTCTCCCACTTGAACTAGAGTCAATAATCTAGCTCACATCGCCATGTGATTTAATACCGATAGTTCACATCGTTATGTGAATAACACCCATAGTTCACATCGCCATGTGACCAATACCCAAAGGGTTTACTAGAGTCAATAATCTAGTTCACATCGCTATGTGATTAATACCCAAGAGTAATAAGGTGTGATCATGTTTTGCTTGTGAGAGAAGTTTAGTCAACGGGTCTGTCACATTCAGATCCGTATGTATTTCGCAAATTTCTATGTCTACAATGCTCTGCATAGAGCTACTCTAGCTAATTGCTCCCACTTTCAATACGCATCCAGATTGATACTTAGAGTCATCTGGATTTAGTGTCAAAGCTTGCATCGGCGTAACCCTTTACGACGAACTCTTTATCACCTCCATAATCGAGAAACATTTCCTTAGTCATCCAGTTACTAAGGATAATTTTGACCGCTGTACAGTGATCTACTTCTGGATCACTATTGTACCCCCTTGACAAACTCATGGCAAGGTACACAACATGTTTGGTACACAGCATGGCATACTTTATAGAACCTATGGATGAGGCATAGGGAATGACTTTTCATTCTCTCTATATTTTTCTGCAGTGGTCGGGCATTGAGTCTTACTCAACTTCATACCTTGTAATACAAGCAAGAACCCTTTCTTTGACTGATCCATTTTGAACTTCTTCAAAATCTTATCAAGGTATGTGCTTTGTGAAAGTCCAATTAAGCGTCTTGATCTATCTCTATAGATCTTGATGCCTAATATATAAGCAGCTTCACCGAGGTCTTTCATTGAAAAACTCTTATTCAAGTATCCTTTTATGCTGTCCAGAAATTCTATATCATTTCCAATCAACAATATGTCATCCACATATAATATTAGAAATGCTACAGAGCTCCCACTCACTTTCTTGTAAATACAGGCTTCTCCAAAAGTCTGTATAAAACGATATGCTTTGATCACCTCATCAAAGCGTATATTCCAACTCCGAGATGCTTGCACCAGTCCATAGATGGATCGCTGGAGCTTGCATACTTTGTTAGCACCTTTTGGATCGACAAAACCTTCTGGTTGCATCATATACAACTCTTCTTTGAGATATCCATTCAGGAATGCAGTTTTGACATCCATTTGCCAGATTTCATAAAATGCGGCAATTGCTAACATGATTCGGACAGACTTAAGCATCGCTACAGGTGAGAAAGTCTCATCGTAGTCAACTCCTTGAACTTGTCGAAAACCTTTCGCAACAAGTCGAGCTTTGTAAACAGTAACATTACCGTCTGCGTCGGTCTTCCTCTTGAAGATCCATTTATTTTCGATGGCCTGCCGATCATCGGGCAAGTCAACCAAAGTCCACACTTTGTTCTCATACATGGATCCCATCTCAGATTTCATGGCTTCAAGCCATTTTGCGGAATCTGGGCTCATCATCGCTTCCTCATAGTTCGTAGGTTCATCATGGTCTAGTAACATGATTTCCAGAACTGGGTTGCCGTACCACTCTGGTGCGGAACGTACTCTGGTTGATCTACGACGTTCAGCAGAAACTTGATCCAAAGTTTCATGATCATTATCATTAACTTCCTCACTGATTGGTGTAGGAATCACTGGAACAATTTTCTGTGATGTACTACTTTCCAATCCGGGAGAAGGTACTATTACCTCATCAAGTTCTACTTTCCTCCCACTCACTTCTTTCGAGAGAAACTCCTTCTCTAGAAAGGATCCATTTTTAGCAACGAATATCTTGCCTTCGGATCTGTGATAGAAGGTGTACCCAACAGTCTCTTTTGGGTATAAGTCATAGTCATAGGAACATGTATAAGTCATGAAGAAAGCAATAGCAGTAAAACTAAACGATCATAGTGCTATGCTAACGGATGGGTCTTGTCCATCACATCATTCTCCTAATGATGTGATCCCGTTGATCAAATGACAACTCATGTCTATGGCTAGGAAACATAACCATCTTTGATCAATGAGCTAGTCTAGTAGAGGCATACTAGGGACATACTGTTTTGTCTATGTATACACACATGTACTAAGTTTCCGGTTAATACAATTCTAGCATGAATAAAAGACATTTATCATGATATAAGGAAATACAAATAACATCTTTATTATTGCCTCTAGGGCATATTTCCTTCAGTCTCCCACTTGAACTAGAGTCAATAATCTAGATTACAAAGTGATGATCCTCACACCCATGGAGTCCTGGTGCTGATCATGTTTTGCCCGTGGAAGAGGCTTAGTCAACGGGTCTGCAACATTCAGATCCGTATGTATTTTGCAAATCTCTATGTCTCCCTCCTTGACTAGATCGCGGATGGAATTGAAGCGTCTTTTGATGTGCTTTGTTCTCTTGTGAAACCTGGATTCCTTCGCCAAGGCAATTGCTCCAGTGTTGTCACAAAAGATTTTCATTGGACCCGATGCACTAGGTATTACACCTAGATCGGATATGAACTCCTTCATCCAGACTCCTTCATTTGCTGCTTCCGAAGCAGCTATGTATTCCGCTTCATACGTAGATCCCGCCACGACGCTCTGCTTGGAACTGCACCAACTGACAGCTCCACCGTTCAATAAAAATACATATCCGGTTTGTGACTTAGAGTCATCCGGATCAGTGTCAAAGCTAGAATCGACATAACCGTTTACGACGAGCTCTTTGTCACTTCCATATACGAGAAACATATCCTTAGTCCTTTTCAGGTATTTCAGGATGTTCTTGACCGCTGTCCAGTGATCCACTCCTGGATTACTTTGGTACCTCCCTGCTAGACTTATAGCAAGGCACACATCAGGTCTGGTACACAGCATTGCATACATGATAGATCCTATGGCTGAGGCATAGGGAATGACTTTCATTTTCTCTCTATCTTCTGCAGTGGTCGGGCATTGAGTCTTACTCAACTTCATACCTTGTAATACAGGCAAGAACCCTTTCTTTGACTGATCCATTTTAAACTTCTTCAAAATCTTATCAAGGTATGTGCTTTGTGAAAGTCCAATTAAGCGTCTTGATCTATCTCTATAGATCTTGATGCCTAATATATAAGCACCTTCACCGAGGTCTTTCATTGAAAAACTGTTATTCAAGTATCCTTTTATGCTATCCAGAAATTCTATATCATTTCCAATCAACAATATGTCATCCACATATAATATTAGAAATGCTACAGAGCTCCCACTCACTTTCTTGTAAATACAGGCTTCTCCAAAAGTCTGTATAAAACCATATGCTTTGATCACCTCATCAAAGCGTATATTCCAACTCCGAGATGCTTGCACCAGTCCATAGATGGATCGCTGGAGCTTGCACACTTTGTTAGCACCTTTCGGATCGACAAAATCTTCTGGTTGCATCATATACAACTCTTCTTTGAGATATCCATTCAGGAATGCAGTTTTGACATCCATTTGCCAGATTTCATAATCATAAAATGCGGCAATTGCTAACATGATTCGGACAGACTTAAGCATCGCTACAGGTGAGAAAGTCTCATCGTAGTCAACTCCTTGAACTTGTCGTAACCCTTTCGCAACAAGTCGAGCTTTGTATACAGTAACATTACCGTCTGCGTCAGTCTTCCTCTTGAAGATCCATTTATTTTCGATGGCTTGCCGATCATCGGGCAAGTCAACCAAAGTCCACACTTTGTTCTCATACATGGATCCCATCTCAGATTTCATGGCCTCAAGCCATTTTGCGGAATCTGGGCTCATCATCGCTTCCTCATAGTTCGTAGGTTCATCATGGTCTAGTAACATGATTTCTAGAACTGGGTTGCCGTACCACTCTGGTGCGGAACGTACTCTGGTTGATCTACGACGTTCAGCAGAAACTTGATCCGAAGTTTCATGATCATCATCATTAACTTCCTCACTGATTGGTGTAGGAATCACTGGAACAATTTTCTGTGATGTACTACTTTCCAATCCGGGAGAAGGTACAATTACCTCATCAAGTTCTACTTTCCTCCCACTCACTTGTTTCGAGAGAAACTCCTTCTCTAGAAAGGATCCATTCTTAGCAACGAATATCTTGCCTTCAGATCTGTGATAGAAGGTGTACCCAACAGTCTCTTTTGGGTATCCTATGAAGACACATTTCTCCGACTTGGGTTCGAGCTTATTAGGTTGAAGCTTTTTCACATAAGCATCGCAGCCCCAAACTTTAAGAAACGACAACTTTGGTTTCCTGCCAAACCATAGTTCATAAGGTGTCGTATCAACGGATTTAGATGGTGGCCTATTTAACGTGAATGCAGCTGTCTCTAAAGCATAACCCCAAAACGATAGTGGTAAATCGGTAAGAGACATCATAGATCGCACCATATCTAATAAAGTACGGTTACGACGTTCGGACACACCATTACGTTGTGGTGTTCCGGGTGGCGTGAGTTGTGAAACTATTCCACATTGTTTCAAATGAAGACCAAACTCGTAACTCAAATATTCTCCTCCACGATCTGATCGTAGAAACTTTATTTTCTTGTTACGATGATTCTCTACTTCACTCTGAAATTCTTTGAACCTTTCAAATGTTTCCGACTTGTGCTTCATTAAGTAGATATACCCATATCTGCTCAAATCATCAGTGAAGGTCAGAAAATAACGATACCCGCCGCGAGCTTCAACACTCATTGGCCCACATACATCAGTATGTATGATTTCCAACAAATCTGTTGCTCGCTCCATAGTTCCGGAGAACGGAGTTTTAGTCATCTTGCCCATGAGGCATGGTTCGCAAGCACCAAGTGATTTCAAAAGTCCATCACTATGGAGTTTTTTCATGCGCTTTACACCAATATGACCCAAACGGCAGTGCCACAAATAAGTTGCACTATCATTATTAACCTTGCATCTTTTGGTTTCAATATTATGAATATGTGTATCACTACAATCGAGATCTAATAAGAATAGACCACTCTTCAAGGGTGCATGACCATAAAAGATATTATTCATAAAAATAGAACAACCATTATTCTCTGATTTAAATGAATAACCGTCTCGCAACAAACAAGATCCAGATATAATGTTCATGCTCAACGCTGGCACCAAATAACAATTATTTAGGTCTAAAACTAATCCCGAAGGTAGATGTAGAGGTAGCGTGCCGACGGCGATCACATCGACTTTGGAACCATTTCCCACGCGCATCGTCACCTCGTCCTTAGCCAATCTTCGTTTAATCCGTAGTCCCTGTTTCGAGTTACAAATATTAGCAACCGAACCGGTATCAAATACCCAGGTACTACTACGAGCATTAGTAAGGTACACATCAATAACATGTATATCATATATACCTTTGTTCACCTTGCCATCCTTCTTATCCGCCAAATACTTGGGGCAGTTCCGCTTCCAGTGTCCAGTCCCCTTACAGTAGAAGCACTCAGTTTCAGGCTTGGCTCCAGACTTGGGTTTCTTCGTAGGAGTAGCAACTGTCTTGCTATTCTTCTTGAAGTTCCCCTTCTTTGCCTTGCCCTTTTTCTTGAAACTAGTGGTCTTGTTCACCATCAACACTTGATGCTCCTTTTTGATTTCTACCTCCGCAGCCTTGAGCATAGCGAAGAGCTCGGGAATTGTCTTTTGCATCCCTTGCATATTATAGTTCATCACGAAGCCTTTATAGCTTGGTGGCAGTGATTGAAGAACTCTATCAATAACACTATCCTCGTCAACTTTGCAACCAAGTTGAGTCATATGATTGTAGTACCCCAGACATTCTGAGCAAGTGTTCACTGATAGAACTATTCTCCTCCATCTTGCAGCTATAGAACTTATTGGAAATCTCATATTTCTCAATCCGGGCATTTGCTTGAAATATTAACTTCAACTCCTGGAACATCTCATATGGTCCATGACGTTCAAAACGTCGTTGAAGTCCCGGTTCTAAGCCGTAAAGCATGGCACACTGAACTATCGTGTAGTCATCAGACCGCGACTGCCAGACGTTCAAAGCGTCTACATTAGCGAGAGGGGGCTTGTCAGCTAGCGGTGCTTCAAGGACATAATTCTTCTGTGCAGCAATGAGGATAATCCTCAAGTTACGGACCCAGTCCGTGTAATTGCTACCATCATCTTTCAACGTAGCTTTCTCTAGGAATGCATTAAAATTCAAAGGAACGGTAGCACGGGCCATTGATCTACAACAACATAGATATGCAAAAACTATCAGGACTAAGTTCATGATAAATTAAAGTTCAATTTAATCATATTAATTAAAGAACTCCCACTTAGATAGACATCCCTCTGGTCATCTAAATGATCACGTGATCCAAATCAACTAAACCATGTCCGATCATCACGTGAGATGGAGTAGTATCAATGGTGAACATCTTATGTTGATCATATCTACTATATGATTCACGCTCGACCTTTCGGTCTCCAGTGTTCCGAGGCCATATCTGCATATGCTAGGCTCGTCAAGTTTAACCCGAGTATTCTGCGTGTACAAAACTGGCTTACACCCGTTGTATTTGAACGTAGAGCTTATCACACCCGATCATTACGTGGTGTCTCGGCACGACAAACTTTCGCAACGGTGCATACTCAGGGAGAACACTTATACCTTGAAATTTAGTAAGGGATCATCTTATAATGCTACCGTCGTTCTAAGCAAAATAAGAAGCATAATAAGATAAACATCACATGCCATCATAAAATGTGACATGATATGGCCATCATCATCTTGTGCTTTTGATCTCCATCTCCAAAGCACCGTCATGATCACCTTCGTCACCGGCGCGACACCTTGATCTCCATCGTAGCATCGTTGTCGTCTCGCCAACTATTGCTTCTACGACTATCGCTACCGCTTAGTGATAAAGTAAAGCAATTACATGGCAATTGCATTTCATACAATAAAGCGACAACCATATGGCTCTTGCCAGTTGCCGATAACATTACAAAACATGATCATCTCATACAAAACCGTATAACTCATCATGTCTTGACCATATCACATCACAACATGCCCTGCAAAAACAAGTTAGACGTCCTCTACTTTGTTGTTGCAAGTTTTACATGGCTGCTACGGGCTTAGCAAGAACCGTTCTTACCTACGCATACAAAACCACAACGATGTTTCATCAAGTATGTGCTGTTTTAACCTTCACAAGGACCGGGCGTAGCCACACTTGATTCAGCTAAAGTGAGAGAGACAGACACCCGCCAGTCACCTTTAAGCAACGAGTGCTCGTAACGGTGAAACCAGTCTCGCGTAAGCGTACGCGTAATGTCGGTCCGGGCCGCTTCATCTCACAATACCGCCGAAGCAAAGTATGACATGCTGGTAAGCAGTATGACTAGTATCGCCCACAACTCATTGTGTTCTACTCGTGCATATCATCTACGCATAGACCTGGCTCATGATGCCACTGTTGGGGAGCGTAGTATTTTAAAATTTTCCTACGATCACGCAAGATCTATCTACCAGATGCCTAGCAACGAGAGGGAAGAGTGTGTCTACGTACCCTTGTAGACCGGAAGCGGAAGCGTCAAGTGACGCGGTTGATGTAGTCGAACTTCTTCGCGATTCAACCGATCAAGCACCGAACGTACGGCACCTCCGCGTTCAGCACACGTTCAGCTTGATGACGTCCCACGAGCTCTTGATCCAGTTGAGCTTCACGGGAGAGTTTCGTCAGCACGACGGCATGGTGACGGATATGATGTATTCACCGGCGCAGGGCTTCGCCTAAGCACCGCGACGGTATGACCGAGGTGTGTTTCTGTGGAGGGGGGCACCGCACACGGCTGGAACAATTCAACTTGTGTGTCTTTGGGTGCCCCCTGCCCCCGTATATAAAGGAGCAAGGGGGGAGGCCGGCCGGCCCTTGTTTGGTGCGGCTAGGGGTGCAATCCTACTAGGAATAGGATTGCAATCCTATTCCTAGTAGGAACCACCAAAGAAGGAAGAGAGGAAAAGGAAAAGAGGGAGAGGTGGCGCCCCCCCAATCCTAGTCCAACTAGGAACCCTAGGTGGGGCGCCGGCCAGCCCTATGGGCTGCCTCTCTCTTTTCCATAAGGCCGACTATGGAGCATCCCCCTTCGTAGGGGGTTCCGGTAACCCCCTCCGGCAATCCCGTTAAATCCGAAACTTTTCTGGAACACTTCCGGTGTCCGAATATAGTCGTCCAATATATCAATCTTTATGTCTCAGACATTCCGAGACTCCTCTTCATGTTCGTGATCTCATCCGGGACTCCGAACTACCTTCGGTACATCAAAACTCATAAACTCATAATACCGATCGTCATCAAACGTTAAGCGTGCGGACCCTACGGGTTCGAGAACTATGTAGACATGACCGAGACTCATCTCCGGTCAATAACCAATAGCGGAACCTGGATGTTCATATTGGCTCCTACATATTCTACGAAGATCTTTTATCGGTCAGAACCGCATAACAACATACGTTGTTCCTTTTGTCATCGGTATGTTACTTGTCCGAGATTCGATCATCGGTATCTCCATACCTAGTTCAATCTCGTTACCGGCAAGTCTCTTTACTCGTTCCGTAACACATCATCTCGTGACTAACTCATTAGTCTTTTGCTTGCAAGGCTTATTGTGATGTGTGTTATCGAGAGGGCCCAGAGATACCTCTCCGACACTCGGAGTGACAAATCCTAATCTTGATCTATGCCAACACCATGAATACTTTCGGAGACACCTGTAGAGCATCTTTATGATCACCCAGTTACGTTGTGATGTTTGATAGCACACAAGGTGTTCCTATGGTATTCGGGAGTTGCATAATCTCATAGTCATAGGAACATGTATAAGTCATGAAGAAAGCAATAGCAGTAAAACTAAACGATCATGGTGCTATGCTAACGGATGGGTCTTGTCCATCACATCATTCTCCTAATGATGTGATCCCGTTGATCAAATGACAACTCATGTCTATGGCTAGGAAACATAACCATCTTTGATCAATGAGCTAGTCTAGTAGAGGCATACTAGGGACATACTGTTTTGTCTATGTATCCACACATGTACTAAGTTTCCGGTTAATACAATTCTAGCATGAATAAAAGACATTTATCATGATATAAGGAAATACAAATAACATCTTTATTAGTGCCTCTAGGGCATATTTCCTTCATACATCACATAAAATTGTTCCAGCGATTCCTACACCTATCAGTGAGGAAGCTAATGATGATGATCATGAAACTTCGGATCAAGTTTCTGCTGAACATCGTAGATCAACCAGAGTACGTTCCGCACCAGAATGGTACGGCAACCCAGTTCTGGAAGTCATGTTACTAGACCATGATGAACCTACGAACTATGAGGAAGCGATGATGAGCCCAGATTCCGCAAAATGGCTTGAGGCCATGAAATCTGAGATGGGATCCATGTATGAGAACAAAGTATGGACTTTGGTTGACTTGCCCGATGATCGGCAAGCCATCAAAAATAACTGGATCTTCAAGAGGAAGACCGACACAGACGGTAATGTTACTGTTTACAAAGCTCGACTAGTTGCGAAAGGGTTTCGACAAGTTCAAGGACTTGACTACGATGAGACTTTCTCACCAGTAGCGATGCTTAAGTCTGTCCGAATCATGTTCGCAATTGCCGCATTTTATGATTATGAAATCTGGCAAATGGATGTCAAAACTGCATTCCTAAATGGATATCTCAAAGAAGAGTTGTATATGATGCAACCAGAAGGTTTTGTCGATCCAAAAGGTGCTAACAAAGTATGCAAGCTCCAGCGATCCATCTATGGACTGGTGCAAGCATCTCGGAGTTGGAATATATGCTTTGATGAAGTGATCAAAGCATATGGTTTTATACAAACTTTTGGAGAAGCCTGTATTTACAAGAAAGTGAGTGGGAGCTCTGTAGCATTTCTAATATTATATGTGGATGACATATTGTTAATTGGAAATGATATAGAATTTCTGAATAGCATAAAAGGATACTTGAATAAGAGTTTTTCAATGAAAGACCTCGGTGAAGCTGCTTATATATTAGGCATCAAGATCTATAGAGATAGATCAAGACGCTTAATTGGACTTTCACAAAGCACATACCTTGATAAAGTTTTGAAGAAGTTCAAAATGGATCAGTCAAAGAAAGGGTTCTTGCCTGTGTTACAAGGTATGAAGTTGAGTAAGACTCAATGCTCGACCACTGCAGAAGATAGAGAGAAAATGAAAGTCATTCCCTATGCCTCAGCCATAGGATCTATCATGTATGCAATGCTGTGTACCAGACCTGATGTGTGCCTTGCTATAAGCCTAGCAGGGAGGTACCAAAGTAATCCAGGAGTGGATCACTGGACAGCGGTCAAGAACATCCTGAAATACCTGAAAAGGACAAATGATATGTTTCTCGTATATGGAGGTGACAAAGAGCTCGTCGTAAACGGTTACGTCGATTCTAGCTTTGACACTGATCCGGATGACTCAAAGTCACAAACCGGATATGTATTTTTATTGAACGGTGGAGCTGTCAGTTGGTGCAGTTCCAAGCAGAGCGTCGTGGCGGGATCTACGTGTGAAGCGGAATACATAGCTGCTTCTGAAGCAGCAAATGAAGGAGTCTGGATGAAGGAGTTCTTATCCGATCTAGGTGTAATACCTAGTGCATCGGGTCCAATGAAAATCTTTTGTGACAACACTGGACCAATAGCCTTGGCGAAGGAATCCAGGTTTCACAAGAGAACAAAGCACATCAAAAGACGCTTCAATTCCATCCGCGATCTAGTCAAGGAGGGAGACAAAGAGATTTGCAAAATACATACGGATCTGAATGTTGCAGACCCGTTGACAAAGCCTCTTCCACGGGCAAAACATGATCAGCACCAGGACTCCATGGGTGTGAGGATCATCACTTTGTAATCTAGATTATTGACTCTAGTTCAAGTGGGAGACTGAAGGAAATATGCCCTAGAGGCAATAATAAAGATGTTATTTGTATTTCCTTATATCATGATAAATGTCTTTTATTCATGCTAGAATTGTATTAACAGGAAACTTGATACATGTGTGAATACATAGACAAAATAGTATGTCCCTAGTATGCCTCTACTAAACTAGCTCATTGATCAAAGATGGCTATGTTTCCTAGCCATAGACATGAGTTGTCATTTGATCAACGGGATCACATCATTAGGAGAATGATGTGATGGACAAGACCCATCCGTTAGCTTAGCACTATGATCGTTTATGTTTTACTGCTACTGCTTTCTTCATGACTTATACATGTTCCTATGACTATGAGATTATGCAACTCCCGAATACCGGAGGAACTCTTTGTGTGCTACCAAACGTCACAACATAACTAGGTGATTATAAAGGTACTCTACAGGTGTCTCTGAAGGTACTTGTTGGGTTGGCGTATTTCGAGATTAGGATTTGTCACTCCAATTGTCGGAGAGGTATCTCTGGGCCCACTCAGTAATGCACATCACTATAAGCCTTGCAAGCATTGTAGCTAATGAGTTAGTTGCGGGATGATGTATTACGAAACGAGTAAAGAGACTTGCCAGTAACGAGATTGAACTAGGTATTTATATACCGACGATCGAATCTCGGGCAAGTAACGTACCGATGACAAAGGGAACAACGTATGTTGTTATGCGGTTTGACCAATAAAGATCTTCGTAGAATATGTGGGAGCCAATATGATCATCCATGTTCCGCTATTGGTTATTGACCGGAGACGTGTTTGGGTCATGTCTACATAGTTCTCGAACCCGTAGGGTCCGCACGCTTAAGGTTTCGATGACAGTTTTATTATGAGTTTATGAGTTTTGATGTACCGAAGGAGTTCGGAGTCCCGGATAATATCGGGGACATGACGAGGAGTCTCGAAATGGTCGAGACGTAAAAATCGATATATTGGACGACTATATTCGGACATCGGAAAGGTTCCGAGTGATTCGGGTATTTTTGGAGTACTATGGAGTTACGGGAATAGAAGACAGAGGCTAAAAGGAAGGAGGTGCGCGACCCCCTTCTGGTCCGAATTGGATAAGGGGTGCAGCCCCCTTTTCCTTCTCCCTCTCCTCCTCTTTCCTTCTCTCCTACTCCAGAAAGGAAAGGGGAATCCTACTAGGACTTGGGAGTCCTAGTAGGACTCCCCACACTTGGCGCGCCCCCTCTAGGGCCGGTCTCTCCCTCCCTCCTTTATATACGGGGGCAAGGGGGCACCTCTAGACACAACAATTGATCTCTTGATCTCTTACCCGTGTGCGCTGCCCCCCTCCACCACAGTTCTCCTCGATAATATTGTAGCGGTGCTTAGGCGAAGCCCTGCGATGGTAGAACATCAAGATCGTCACCACGCCGTCGTGCTGACGGAACTCTTCCTCGACACTCGGCTGGATCGGAGTTCGAGGGACGTCATCGAGCTGAACGTGTGCTAGAACTCGGAGGTGCCATAGTTTCGGTGCTTGATCGGTCGGGCCGTGAAGACGTACGACTACATCAACCGCGTTGTTCTAGCGCTTCCGCTTTTGGTCTACGAGGGTACGTAGACACACTCTTCCCTCTCGTTGCTATGCATCTGGTAGATAGATCTTGCGTGATCGTAGGAAAATTTTAAAATACTATGTTCCCCAACAATTCGGACATCGGAAAGGTTCCGAGTGATTCGGGTATTTTTCGGAGTGTATGGGCCTTATTGGGCCATACGGGAATAGAGGAGAAAGGCCAAAAGGAAGGAGGCGCCCCCCCCCCTCTGGTCCGAATTGGACAAGGGGTGCAGCCCCCTTTTCCTTCTCCCTCTCCACCTCTTTCCTTCTCTCCTACTCCGGAAAGGAAAGGGGAATCCTACTAGGACTTGGGAGTCCTAGTAGGACTCCCCACACTTGGCGCGCCCCCTCTAGGGCCGGCCTCTCCCTTGCTCCTTTATATACGGGAGCAGGGGGGCACCCTAGGACACACAAGTTGAATTGTTTTAGCCGTGTGCGGTGCCCCTCTCCACAGAAACACACCTCGGTCATACCGTTGCAGTGCTTAGGCAAAGCCCTGCGCCGGTAGATACATCATATCTGTCACCATGCCGTCGTGCTGGCGAAACTCTCCCGTGAAGCTCAACTGGATCAAGAGCTCGTGGGACGTCATCAAGCTAAATGTGTGCTGAACGCGGAGGTGTCGTACGTTTGGTGCTTGATCGGTTGGATCGCGAAGAAGTTCGAGTACATCAACCGCGTCACTTGACGCTTCCGCTCCCGGTCTACGAGGGTACGTAGACACACTCTCCCCCTCGTTGCTATGCATCTAGTAGATAGATCTTGCGTGATCGTAGGAAAATTTTGAAAATACAACGTTCCTCGGGGTTCTACATTGAGTGAAGTGGTTTTATGGGCATTGTTCCAATCGGGAGTTGCATCCTAAAGGGTCCTTGGCTATGCTGATCCGGGGATTGCAAAACCCTTTTGTAACACGTTCCATGAGCTTTCAACACGAATATGTGAAACGAAACTTCTATCTTGTATTTGTTCTATCTGCTCTTTGTTGTTTTTTTATTTACCTTTTGTTCTCCCAAGTGGCTTCTCGACAAGTTGATGTACCTACGGAATTCATTCGTTCAATTCTCTGTTCGGACGATATTGTGAAGATTATGTTGCAACATTTCTATCCATTGTTTTTGTCTTGATTCTGGTATTCGAGTTGCTTCGATGTCAAATGTTGATTCCATACCTTTCTTAATCGGTGTTCTCATATTTCAATGGGATTTCTAGTCCTTCTTAACCATCGAGATTTCATGTTAATCCTTTTCAACCGGTGTGCCTTCTCTTCAAGTTATTCCATACGAACACCGTTGAGAAATCTGACGATTTGTCTGTTTCATTCATCCCAAGTTGTCGTTGTTTTCCCCACCCTCCCTCCCTTTTCTTATGGAGCCATAATTCTTAATCAAGTATCCATTTTATTCATGTGATGTTTCTTCATTCATTTCCTTCAATGTTCTTATCCGGTGATTTATCGTGAAGATGCTAAGGAAGCTTCAAGTTTTTCATTCTCCATTCTCGTTTCTTCTCTGGTGGAATAAATTCAAGCTTCGGTCATAATCATATCTCTTCCTTTTTGTTTAACATGTTTTCCATGTTGAAATTTCTTATCCGAAGTCTCTCTTGATTATTCAACTCTCCCTAATTCTTATCTGGAGTGTACAAGAGATCTCAGAGGACTCGTGTTTCCATTTTCAATTTTTTCATTATATTTTGAGATTGTTATCTCATCCAAGCCATTCAATTCAACCGGTGAAATATCTCTCAAGTAATCAGTCCAACGGTGTTTCTTTTGAGTGGGCCCTAACCCACGGGTCTTTTCCCAGGATCTTACCTGACTCTTCTATTTTCCGGAGTTATTCTTAAATTCTTTTCAAGTTTGACGTAAGAATGGATTTCTCATCGGTCAAATGTATCCTCCAAGATCGCTTTCAAATTCTTTTCATCATTGGTTCAACCTTTTAATTCTCATTACGGAGTGCCTAAACAATTCATCATGGTATTTCTCGTCGTTCGTCTCAACATTTTAAGACCGGAGAAGAGTTTCACATAAATCTTAGCCGTCCTCTTGAAGATTCGTGGTTCTAGCTTCATGCCATCCTCATTATTGTTCCGATTGTGAGAATTCTTTTTTTATTTTACCCATCCGAAGCATTTCATGAATTCTTCCCATTGTGATCCTCCGAAGGCCATCATTTCAGAAGATTTCTTCGTTCTCAGTTTTCAACTTTGTCCTCCAACTATTCTTAATTGATGCCTCTTCGTTCATCTCCATATTCTTCCGGTGCTTTGTTCAATACTCTTTAATCAGTCCGCAATCTCTTCGTTCTCTTGTATCTAAATTTCCTCAAGTGCTTATTCTTCCCGGTGGATTATTCTTTTTCATCACCCGGTTTTAATTTTTACGGTGGTTCATTCAGGATTACTCTTTCGTTGTTATCGTATCAATTCATTTGTTCTTTTTGTAATCCTACCGGTGCTTTATTGAATATTTATCCAAGGTTGTGCTAGATCTCTCTTTAATTCTTTGCAACGAGAATAAGTAGTATGCCAAATCCATTGCTTGTCGTCAATTTAAATTGATGAAGGATATGCATAACATAAATCTTATTCTAGTTTCTTCCAAGAGGTTAATTCCTTCCTTCGAAGTTTGTTCAGAAGGAATATATTCTCGGTTCTAAGTTGTTCATCTTGTTTTCCGGAGTTCCAAGTTATTTCTATTGTATCATTTTCAAAGCTCCATCTAATTCATCACAGGCCTTGAATCTTATTCTTTTCATCTTTCACTTCTCATGCTTTCATTACCGGAGTTCTTCATGGTGGTCCATCATGATTTAATTCATCCTCGAAGTCTTCATCAAGATTCTTGTTGGAGGAGCTCAAATATTCTTCTTCTTGCATTCCGAAGCGCAATTATTTCTATCTTATCGTTTGAGGTGGTGTTATGTCATTCTTGACAATTTCCTTTCGTGTTCATGATTCACAAGTTATCAAGAATGAGATATTTAATCCCATCATTTTCTTTGTTTAGGAGATCTTTCTGACCCTTCAATTTTATTCGTTGGAGTTATCTTGGGTTATATTTCACCTAAATCTTTCCCTGAGAATTGTTGTTATTTATGGTGCATATAAATGACCCAACTTCTTCATCTATCCTTCCAGTGATATAAATTTGTCATCTCTTTGGTGCCTTCAATCAAAGCAATCGTTTCCGTTAGTGGCCAGTTGTTCACCTCATAATTTTGAGATGTTTTCCATAGGCCCACATCAAGCTTATTATTTTTGTTGTTGATTTTTTCCAACAACTCCGTTCAACCCTTCTTCGTAAGGATGCTTTTTCAAATTCATTGTGGGAGAAGTTTTCATTTTCTTATCCGTTCTTTTCTTTCTAACGATCTAGCATCTATTCTTTCATTTCCGAGGCAGATATTGCTCTCTTCGTCCCATAATATCGCTTTGTCAATATCATGTTCTTTTCCTTGTTTATCTATTTATCCGGAGTGTTGTGTCCTCCATTCAAGTTCCGTCATCTTATCTAGTTTTTCCTTTGTTTTCAACCGGAGTGCTGTTTGAATCCTTCTTACCCCTTGTGCCATTCTTTCAATGTTCCGGAGGCTGTGTGTTGTTGATTTCATCAAGTATCATTCCATCTCCTCAAGTTCTTGTTCAATTCCTTCCATTTTCAGACGGAGTGCTGTCCAAATTATGTCATTCTTATTCCTTGGCTATACCATTGCGATTTCATATTCTTTTGGTTCGTAAGCTCTTGTTTCATGTCTTTCAATCTACAAGGTTCTCATAATGTTCCTTGTTTCTCTTTTCTAACGGAGTCTTTTCATCTTCGTTCATCTCCATTGTATTCTTTATTCAACTTGTTAAACCTCTCAAGGTTCATGGTTTCACTCGTTTGTCAAAGAAGCAACTTTGTTTTACCTCTTCTTTTCCGTTTTTATCCGGTGCCATCTCCAGGATCTTGAGTCGAGATCCTCTATTAGTGTGGGAGAGTTGTGACGCCCCAAGACCGGCGCTCCAGAAGATTCCAGATGTTCCGGGCTTCACCGTGTGCTTTACTTGCTTGCTTCATTTTATTTTTGCATTGCATCATATCATCATGCCACCATGTCATAAATATTTTGCATCTCATCTAAATAAATTGTGTGGATGTTGGATCCATTTAAATCGAGGGAAGGATGACTTCTCTTTATAAATTATCCTCCTAATATTAGGGAGCTATTATAAAAATATTCCACTAGCTTGGAATCACCTATAACCCATTTGCACCGCTCTTCAATTTTCTTTTATCCAACTCAACTTCTTTTCTTCCTTTGAGGCCTTTTAGTAATTTTGAGCTGCATTTTTTACTTTATCCTTGGATGTTCGAAATCTGCCCATAAATCACATCTAGTGTGTAGGGTCACCTCCTATAATTTCAACTCATTTGGAGTTCATTTTGAATGGGTTTCAAAATTCAAACATGTCGAGTTAAATTCAACATGTTTGGATTTTACTTTCTCTAGAAAACCTCGGGCCATTTTTGTTATATTCCTCATATTTTTACGAGTCCAAGAAAAATGGCCTTATGCTCACATTATTCTTCCAGACCCCCCCCCCCCTCTCTGTTTATTGTTAAGCACTAAAAAAAGGAGTCTAACAAAAAAGGGAGAGGAACCAGCCCAGCGGCCCAACCTCTCCTAGCCGGCGGCCCACCTAAGCCATGAGGCCCAACCGACTCCTCCTAACCCTAGCCTCCCTCCGCTCGATCTCTCTCCCCCATCGCTCCCTCACGTTTTCTCTCGCGCAGCACCCATCTTCCGATCCCCTCGTTCCCCATCTCACTCGATCCTCCACCACCGCACGCCGCGTCGCCTCCCCACCACCACCTGGCGCCCCGCCTCGGCAGTTTCCACCGCCCGACTCATTCTGTTGTAGGCGGCGCGCCCCACCATGGCCCCGCAGCTCGTCGCCGGCCTCCCGTGCGTCGCCTCGCCGCGCCTCCTATCCCGGCGGACCCGTCCACCCTGCCTCCCCGCGCCTCGGTCCCTGCTCCGGCCGCTGCCCGCGTCGTCAACCGCCGCCGCGTTGGCCACTTCCTGCGTCGGCCTCAAGCACGTCGCCGCTGCGCCATGGCGCCAGCCTGCTCCGCCCCTCCGGCCTCCCCGCAGTCCAGCCGCGCGCCGCCCCTCCACCGAACCTCCTTCCTCTGCCCCGCGATGACCTCCATCAGCACCACCGTCGCGACCTCCGCGAGCTACCGTCGCTGCTGCCGTTCCCTGCCATGGACCTCGGCCTCCTCTACTCCCGCACCTGAGGGCCCGAGCTTCTCCAGCTCGACCCCGTCCGTCGAGCTTCCTACCGCACTGGAGTCCCGCCGCTTCCCTCGCCTTTGACGACCGCCCTGCTCGTGCCCGAGCCCTTGGCCTTGCTTCGATCTGGATGCATCAAGACTCAAGACCGCCCAGATTTTTTGCCAAGTTCCACTACAACCCGTGCACATCTCCAGAATCGTCAAGTACCACTACGTCCGACGATGCGACAAGAACCCCTACGACAAGTACCACGACGGCCCCGAACATCTACGAAACGTGTACGACGACTGTCGCCAAAGACCCATGTACGACTACCGTCGCCGGAAACACCAAGTACCCCTTTGTTTTAACAAGAACGACAAGTTCGGAGACCTCAAGTACCACGACGAACGTTTTGAAGCGCCAAGTACCGCGACGCCCGGAGCACTCGAAACCGTCAAGTACATCTACAAAAACGAGTAACGCTACGCCCGAACGACTACGGACCAAAACGTCAAGTACGTCTTCGACCCGTGTACCCCTACGTCAACAACGATCCCGACAAGTACAACTACCACCGAAACATGAACGCCTACTTCCTCTATGAATCGCGAGAACGGCTACTTCCACTACGAACTCGAACCGCTTCGAGAACGAACGTTCCGAAGGTATAACCCCGAGACGATGACATGTGGACTACATGTGTTGCATGAGATGAAGTACATGTTTGCATCGTGTCCGTTGCGCCCCACTTTTGTCGCCGACCCGTGGGAACCCGGTAATGGGATCACCCCATCTTCTTGCATGACACGCTCACGCCGCCCTTCATCTTTTCCACCGGTCTCTCAATGAGTTACCGGAACCGAAATGTTGTTGCGGCACCATTTTCGGTTATCGTCGCCGTGGCACCCCTTTCCACCACGGTGAAAAATGCTTCATATCCCTTATGTCAACTTTTAATAAAATTGCATAAAACTTGATCATGCCATCCGCATCATGATAACAACCTTTAAATGTTAAATTGTTGTTGCTTTATAATTGCTAAATATGCATATGGGGATTTTCCGGAATTGTTGTTGTTATTTGCGGCCTCATTTAAAATGTTTGGATAGTGTAGTTTGTTTAAGCTTCACCTCTTGCCATGTTTAATAAAAACATTTAACCTTGTCTTGTAAATAAACGGGAGTCAACTAAATAAATATAATGTCGTGTTTCGTCAATATGCAACTCGTTGCATATTGAGCTCCACTTAACTTGTAGCTTTGTTTGTGCATTTTGCCATGCCATGCATATTTAAACCGGACATGCTTCATATTTGTTTGCGCATCATGCATGTTTGAGCTTGTTTGTTTACCGTGTTGTTTCTTCTTTCCGGTTGCTTCTCTTGTTAGCTTCGGTTCCGTTCCGGAGTTGTGAGGATTCGCTCGACTATGTTGCTCCATCTACTTCTTGGACTTGTTCTTCTTCCTTGCGGTATCTCAAGCAAGATGACCATACCCAGATATCATTACTATCTTTGCCTATGCTAGTTGTCTCGCTCTTTAGCTTATTGCCTCGATGCCTATGTCTGTCTGTCAGCCTCCTATTGTTGCCATGAGACCTCTAACCTTTGACACCATCCCAGCAAACCGTTGTTTGGCTATGTTACCCGCTTGCTCAGCCCCTCTTATAGCGTTGTTAGTTGCAGGTGAAGATGAAGATTGCTCCATGTTGGAGCTTGTTGTCGGAATACCACAATATCTCTAAAATATATTAACACACCTATATACTTGGCAATGGGTGGAAGGCTTGGCCTTTTGCTCGGTGTTTTGTTCCACTCATGCCACCTTAGGACCCGATAAACCGGTGTTATGTTCCCGGATTTTGCGTTCCTAACACGGTTGGGGTTTATGGGCCCCCTTCGATAACCCGCTTAGCGCTAAAGCTTTTCCAGCAAGGCTTAACTTTGGTTCTACATTTTCCTAACAACTAAAACTTGCATAGGGAGTAATTAACCCTTTTCTTAATCAACAACCCGGGCCAGTGCTCCACATGAGTGTTGGTCCAAACTGGGAAGTCTACGGAGCCACCTCGAGGAAACTCAAGGGCTGGTAAAAACCTGTAGAATCGCCCATCCGGTCGTGGCCTGAGACGAGATACGCGCGGCTACTATCAGGGTGTCGGCACGCCGGGAGGTCTTGCTGGATTAGTTTTACCTTAGTCGGAATATCTTGAGCACGGGATTCCGAGAATACTCGGGTCTTCCCACCTTGGAGTTGCGACTCCGCAGATCATGAGCTTGTGATGGGCTAAGTTGGGACACCCCTGCAGGGTTTTGATCTTTCAAAATCCGTGCCCGCGGTTATGTGGCAGATGGGAATTTGTTAATACCCGGTTGTAGATAACATGACACTCTATCCTTATGAATACACTACCTGTGTGAGTTCCGTGATTGTCTCTTCTCGAAGGGGTTTCGAGAAGAAGAACACGGTGGGGTTCTGTTTGACGTGCTTAGATAGGATCACTTCGAGATCACTTGACGCTCGTGGCACTTCTCTTCTCGCTCTAAACACGTAAGCTAGTGCTAGTGCGGCTGCAACCTTTTTTTTCTTCTTCAGCCTTGTTCCACACCCAAGGCTTAGTTAGTTTTGATACCCGGGAACGGGATTGCCGAGTCCTCTGTGGCTCACAGATTCAACACACACCAGATGCAGGTACAACTGAGTTCGACGCGGGAGATGGACAAGAACTCCAATAGGAGTTCGATGAAGAGTGTAGCCGTGATACGTCCAAAATGCATCACTATTTTGTATCATAATTTATCCTTATTGATTGATATATTTCACGTTACGGTGATGTTCTTATGTTGTTTTGGTCTATTTTACACAGTTTGCAAACTTTCCGATGCCGAAGCAGCAGACGCAGGATTCAGCAGTAAAAAGTGGACGCTGAGTTGCTGAAGAAGAATACCTCCAAATTACCTGAAAACTGACACGAGATATTTTTCAGACGGATGACGAAGGCACGCGAAAGGGCAGCCAGAGGGGGAGCCACAGGGTGCTCAGGCGCCCTGGGGGCGCCCCCCCCCCTAGCCGCGCCGGGGGGGCGCCTGGAGCCCCTGGCCCACCTCTGGCCGCCCCCTTTTGCATATATGCTCTCCGTTATCCAAAAACCCTAGAGACGGGAATTTTTACGGAGTTCCGCCGCCGCTCCGTGGCGGAAACCTACAGAGAAGAAAAAGCCATCTCCGGCGGGCAGATTCCGCCGGGGAGATCACCTCCCGGAAGGGGAGATCGTCACCATCGTCATCACCATCGTCACGGGTATCATCGAGATCATCATCAACATCATCCCCAACACCAGCACCATCTCCATCTTCATCCAAATCTCATCTTACAATCGCAACTTGTGTTGTAACTCGTACTACCTATCCTCTTTACTCCATCGGTGTTGATTACTACTTTGTGGTGAATGCTATTGAGTTTTGTTGGAGAAATATTATTATGTCCAGATTGTTTATCACCTATTTATCCCCACTGATCATGATCTCTTTTATGTCTCGTGAGTAGTTACCTTAGTTCTTGAGGACAATGGGAAAGTCTTGTTGTTAGTAGTCATATGCTGTTGAGGTAATATGTGTTGTTTGATACTTAAGTTGTGTTGTCATTCTACTAGTGGTGTTGTGTGAGTCGAACACTCAACACTTCGCCTTATTAAGGACCTAGGAGAATACATTGTGTATAAAGAATGCTTATGGTGGGTTGCCGGAGTGACAGAAACCTGAACCCCAGTTCGCACGCTTTTACATAAGGGAATAATGGATCCTCGATCATATTGCTATGGTTAGGCTTTTGCCTTAAATTCTATCTTGTATTTGCGGATGCTTGCAAGGTGTTTAATCATAAGAGTGCATTCATCTTAGTCTAGAGAGTACACTAGCATAGATCCACCCACTCAACACTTATCAACACATAACATAGTATCGATACGGAATATGGTGAAAGCACATGACTACCTCTCCCGTGTGTCCTCAGGAACACTTTAGTCTTTATAAGTTCAGTTGCTAGGCCTCTCCTTTGCTAAGAAAGGATTGGGCCACTTGTTACTCTCAGTACCTTTTACATTGCTTGCTTTTACTTTCCTGTTGCTTATATCGAGAAAACCCCTAAAAAGTTATCTTTCAGTGCTTGCAGTAATTTCTTGCTCAGAATCGCTTATCAATACCTTCTGCTCCTCGTTGGGTTCAACACTCTTACTTATCAAAAACGCTGCAATAGATCCCTTACGGTTGTGGGTCATCAAGTACCGTTTTCTGGCGCCGTTGCCGGGGAGCGTAGCGCTATTGGTAAAGTGAAACTGGTAAGGAAGTTTTTATAATTCTGTTTTTATTTTTGCTATTGTTGCTCTTTGTCCTTATGGATAACCCTGTTATTGGATCGTTGCTTGCGGGAAGACGCCCCACACCTGTGGTGGTTGATCCTCCCCCTACTGAAATTGTGCCTTATAAAATACCAGCTGGCATTATCGATTATGTTTTGGCTAATCGTTATGCAGGAGACAGACATCCCGGTGAACACTTGCTATATGTGTCACAACTAAGTTCATTATTTAAGCTTGCAGGTGTATCGAGGGAGTTTGTCATGAGGAAATTGTTTGCCGTATCACTTATAGATAAAGCTTCGGATTGGTATAGGCTTCTCGATAACTCACACTTGCTTGACTGGCAGGAGCTTATGTCTCTCTTTTATACTAAGTTTTATCCTCTTCATGAAATTCATCGAGACAGGAACTATATCTATAATTTTAGGTCTCGTGACGGAGAAAGCATTGCTCAAGCTTGGGGAGATTGAAGTCCCTAATGCTCAAATGCCCTATTCATAAGCTTCCCAAGGAAATTATACTTACAAATTTTTATGCCAGGCTTTCTCGTCAGGATAAGGAGATGCTGGATGCCTCCTCTAGTGGGGTATTTCAGAAGAAGAGTGTTGAAGAAAGGTGGGATCTCATTGAAAGGATCCAGAGGAATACCGAAGATTGGGAAATTGATAAAGGTATTGAACCCGCTATAAATTATGAACATGATTATATTGAGAGCTATGTGAAAACTGATTACTTCAATACTTTTTGCTCTAAGATTGGTCTTGATTCCCATCTAGTGATTGATTTGTGTAAGAATTTTGCCTCTCACGTTGATTCTTTTAAAAAAGAAGAGAGACCAGCACCATGAACCTTTTAAAGAGTCACCTATTGATATTTATGTTGCTGACCCTATTTTGCCTGCAGTTATATATGAAAAGCCTCCTTTTCCCGCAAGGATACAGGAGCACTCTCTTGTGACAGGCATAATAAATAAAAGTGAGAGAAGAGTTGATGAGCCTGAGGACCAGATCAGAGTCGATCCTCAAGTTGCTTTGATTAAAGACCTTGCTACTAATGATGTTTTGGATTCCAATATAAATATTTGTGCTGTTTCCACTAACCTTGTCACAGCCAAGAATAAAGGCCCAATTTTAGGTACTCTAGTGGTATCTGTTAAAATAGGAGATCACAATTATTATGGGCTATGCGATTTGGGATCGAGTGCAAGTGCTATCCCCTATTCACTTTATGAAGAGATCATCGGTGAGATTTCCCCTTGTGAACTTGAAGAAGTTGATGTTACCATTCATCTTGCAAACAGAACAACTATCTCTCCTATCAGAATTGTGAGAGACGTTGAAGTCCTATGTGGAAAGGTAAAATACCCTACCGACTTTCTAGTACTTGGTTCGGAGAGGGACAATTTTTGTCCAATTATTTCTGGTAGACCTTTTCTTAGAACTTGTGGAGCTATAATAGATTGCAAGAAAGGTAAAGTTTCTGTTGAATTCGATGGTGAGCCATATGAATTTAATTTTTCTAAGTTCTCTAAGCAGCCTCGTGGTACTGATTTACCTAGTGATGATAAAATTATTGAAAGTATTGCCTCTATTGCTATTCCCCCTAATGATCCTTTGCAGCAATACATGGAGGACCACGAGAATGATTTGCATATGCAGGAAAGAAATGAACTAGATGAAATATTCTTGAGGCAGCCTCCTATCCTGAAGCACAACCTTCCGGTTGAACCTTTGGGAATTTTATCAAAACTGAAAGAAGACCCGGTGTTCGATCTTAAACCTCTTCCCGATACGCTCAAGTATGCTTATTTAGATGAAAAGAAAGTATATCCTGTTATTATCAATTCTAACCTTTCAGGATATGAAGAAGAGCGATTATTGGAAGTACTTCGTAAACACCGAGGCGCAATTGGCTATACCCTTGATGACCTTAAGGGGATTAGTCCATCTATCTGTCAACATACTATCAACCTTGAGCCTGATGCTAAACCAGTTGTTGATCATCAACGACGGTTGAACCCGAAGATGATGGATGTGGTGAGAACTGAGATTCTCAAGCTTCTAGCCACATGTATTATCTACCCTATAGCTGATAGTAAGTGGGTAAGTCCGGTACATTGTGTTCCTAAGAAAGGAGGTACAACTGTGGTTCCTAATGATAAAAATGAACTAATACCTTAGAGAATTATTATTGGATATAGAATGTGTATTGATTACAGGAAGTTGAATAAGGCAACAAGGAAGGATCACTACCCGTTGCCGTTCATCGACCAAATGCTTGAAAGGTTATCCAAAAATACCCACTTTCGTTATCTCGATGGTTATTCTGGCTTCTCTCAAATTCATGTTAACACTGCCGATCAAGAGAAGACCACTTTTACTTGTCCCTTTGGTACTTATGCTTATAGGCGTATGCCTTTTGGTTTATGTAATGCCCCTGCTACTTTTCAAAGGTGTATGTCTGCTATCTTTCATGGTTTCTGCGGGGATATTATGGAAGTCTTCATGGACGATTTCTCAGTCTATGGAACTTCTTTTGACCATTGTCTTCACAACCTTAATAAAGTTCTGCAGAGATGCGAGGAGACAAATTTGTACTCAACTGGGAAAAGTGCCACTTCATGGTTAATGAAGGAATTGTTCTTGGTCACAAGATTTCCGAAAGGGGAATTGAAGTGGACAGAGCCAAGATTGAAGCTATTGAGAGGATGCCCTATCCAAGGGACATCAAAGGTATTCGCAGTTTTCTCGGTCATGCAAGTTTTTATAGAAGATTTATTAAAGACTTTTCTAAAACCTCAAGACCCCTCACTAATCTTCTCCAGAAGGACGTTCCTTTTGTATTTGATGAAAATTGTAAGGAAGCTTTGAAGTCCTTAAGAAAGCTTTAATAACCGCTCCTATAGTACAACCACCTGACTGGAATTTACCTTTTGATATTATGTGTGATGCAAGTGATTTTGCTGTTAGAGTTGTTTTAGGACAAAGAGTTGATAAGAAATTAAATGTTATACATTATGCTAGCAAAACCCTTGATAGTGCTCAAAGGAATTATGCTACTACTTTAGCTGTAGTTTTTGCTTGTGATAAATTTAGACAGTATATTGTTGATTCCAAAGTTATTATTCACACTAATCATGCTGCCATTAAGTACCTTATGACAAAGAAGGATGCCAAGCCAAGGCTTATCAGATGGGTACTCCTTCTTCAAGAATTTGATTTGCAGATTGTTGATAGGAAAGGAGAAGACAATCCGGTAGCGGACAATCTTTCAAGGATGGAAGATATACCGCATGATCCCATCCCAGTCAACGATAGTTTTCTAGACGAGCAATTTGCCGTTGTAAAAGTACAATCTCTTTCCGATCCTTGGTATGCAGATTATGCTAATTTTATTGTTGCAAAGTATTTGCCTCCAGGGTTAACATTTCAGCAAAGGAAGAAGTTCTTTCATGATTTGAGGCACTACTTTTGGGATGACCCACATCTTTTCAAAGAAGGTCCCGACGGGATCGTAAGAAGATGTATACCGGAACATGAGCAGAAGGACATTCTCAGACGATGTCATGATAGTCCCTATGGAGGACATCATGCCGGTGAGAGGACTGCACATAAGGTTCTTCAATCAAGTTTTTATTGGCCCACTCTCTTTAAAGATGCTAGAAATTATGTTTTAGCTTGTGATAAATGTCAGAGAGTTGGTAACATTAGTAGAAGGAATGAGATGCCTATGAATTACTCACTAGTGATTGAACCTTTCGATTGTTGGGGTTTTGATTTTATGGGTCCTTTTCCTTCTTCGCACAAGTACACTCACATTTTAGTAGCTGTTGATTATGTGACCAAGTGGGTTGAAGCAATCCCCACTGAAAGTGTTGATCACAAGACATCTTTGAAAATGCTTAAAGATGTAATTTTTCCTAGGTTTGGTGTACCAAGGTATCTCATGACCGATGGAGGTTCACACTTCACGCACGGAGCTTTTAGAAAAGCTTTGGCCAAATACGATGTTAATCATAGAATTGCTTCACCATATCATCCTCAAACTAGTGGGCAAGTTGAGCTCACCAATAGAGAGATTAAGTTGATCTTGCAGAAGACAGTAAACAGAAATAGAAAGGACTGGTCAAATAAGTTAGGAGATGCTTTGTGGGCATATAGAACTGCTTACAAAAACCCCATGGGCATGTCCCCCTATAAGATGGTGTATGGCAAGGCTTGCCATTTGCCATTAGAGTTAGAGCACAAAGCTTTCTGGGCTGTTAGAGAGCTTAATGCTGACCCAAAATTAGCTGGAGAGAAGCGTCTCATGAACTTGACTTCTCTAGATGAATGGAGAAGTGAAGCTTACGAGAGCGCTAAAATGTTCAAGGAAAAGGTAAAAAGGTGGGATGATAGGAAGATTCTGAAACGTGAATTTAATGTTGGTGATAAAGTTTTGTTGTTTAGATCCCATTTCAGGTTTTCTCCAGGTAAACTACTCTCCAGGTGGGAAGGACCATTTCATATTGAAGAAGTTTATCGGTCTGGTGCAATTAAGATTAATAATTTTGAAGGCACCAAACCTCAAGTTGTGAATGGGCAAAGACTTAAACATTACATAGCAGGAGACCCTGTCAATGTTGATGTGAATATAATATACACAACAACCCACGAAGAACATGTTGCAGCCCTGTTTCAGACGCCAGCAGAAGCAGAATAAAGAAAAGGTATGTAGTACGGTAAGGAAACACCGCGAACCGCCATAAAAGTTCCGTATTACGAGTTTCTGCAAAATTAGTAAAATTCCGAGCCTAAGTGGAGCCGGAGACGACCTCCAGGGAGTCCAGGCGCCCCCCTGGCGCCC
>LR738713.1:570686844-570785644 GCA_902687465.1 Secale cereale | reverse complement strand
GCCGGGAGGCCGCCTGGACACCCGGGAGTCCGTCTCCGACCCCGCTTTGGTCCGTTACCTTCCTTTCTGTGCATAAATTTTTCCTATATATTTTCCCGGATTGTTCCGGCAACGTATCTTGCGATTTCGCGTGTTTTCTCTTCGATCTGTTTCTGCCAGGGAATCTTTCAGCTGAATTTAGGTGCCATGGCTTCTCCAAGTTCCCCCAAGGACAAGTTTGTCGTCAACGTCATCAACCCTTACCTCGCTGAGGTGAAGAAGCACCCTCAGGTTGTTCAGATGAAGGACGGCATCCTTCACCAAGAAGATCTGAAGGGACCAATCAAGGAGGGGAGCATCCAGGCCAGGCTGGAAGAAGTGGAGCAAGAAGTCTTCGAGTACAAGAAGATGATCGAGCATGGTGTTGAAGCTAACTTTGACATCACCAATGAGCTGAAGAACTACTTCCTGAAGGAGATGGAGGGGATGTGGAAAAGCAGCACCGCGTCTGAAGAAAGAATTATAGAGCTCCAAGGGCAAATTAATGATCTACATAACCAGAACTGTGAGTATGAACTAAGGTTTATGCGCATGAGTTTGGGTGCTGAATGCAGGATTCAGGAGACGAGCTTCTCATATGAGACTTTAGCTAGATATCCATGGAAGCGTTTCGCCAAGAACTATGTGATCAACGCCAACAAGGATGATGAGTAAAATCTCCTGGGGTAATGGCATTCCCTTGGCTTGTTCCAAGCTTGGGGGAGTGCCCGGTATCTTTATCTTTACCTTTTGTCTTTTAGAGTCAAGTAGAGTCGTATCATGTCTAGGGAGGTTATTATATGAGATAGGTGTGTGCATTGAGGTCTATCACTCCTTCGGTGAAGAATTGTATCCGTGAGTGTGGAGTCGTCCATGATGGAATATTAATGAGAAGTTTATTGGTTCCTTTTGCTGCACTCGGTATTCTCTTCACGCAATCGACCTTATATGATGATTCTTATGGGGAGTATTGACCTTATGTCAGGTATGGCTGTGAAAACTTTATTTTATCTTGGCAAACATAGCTTTGGTCATAACAACAAGCATGATTTTCTTAAAGTATCAACATAGCCAAAACCTTTATGTTATTATCCTTGAAGTGTTATGCTGACAAGGAGGACAACTTGATGTGTTATGCTTATTTCAATGTTCATGCTTTATATTGCTTTGCATCTTAGTCATCATCAGTTGTCTGCTCTCTCAAAACCTTTGCTAGCCTAACTCTGTACTAAGCGGTATTCTGCTTGTGCATCCATACCCTTAAAACCAATACCTTCCATATGAGTCCACCATACCTACCTACTCATGGTATTCCACTACCACCTCCTAAAAGTATATAATTTATGTGTTATCCTTAAATGTTCAAAATCTTTTATTTTGTGCCTCTGTTTTAGCTCATGAGGAAGTAATAGCTAATTCATAGTCTTCTTGAATTGGACAAGCTTCACCCCGGGATTGCATGTCTAATGTGCAAACCCATAATACGAGAAGGAACTGGCAAAGAGTGCGCCCGGCTCGAAAATAATATAACAAACAAACCCTCCTTCGCGCTTTGTTCATGAGAAATCAGAAAACTTTGGCAGCGATAAATAAAGGAGAATAAGAGGATGTGATCGTCCTCGTGCGGGAGCCGTTCCTCGAAACTTGTCCAGCTCAAGAAGCAATTGAGTTATCTATTAGCATTCGTTGACAAATCATGCACCTCTCAAAACTTGTTTTCATTCTGTTTGATTTGAGGATAGCACATGAGTTTTCCCTACTACCCTAGAGCAGGGCCTATCTTTTAATTTTAAGTTGAGTCAGTTATTCCTACTCCCTTCTATTCTTAAAGAGAGCAGACATTTGATGTTGATAAGGATTCATTCATATAAAGTTGCATTAAGATTTGTCATATCATATCCTTGTTGACATTATCATTTGATAAGTAAGTTGTTTGTCAAGCCCAGCCAAGGCAAATATCTTCCTTTGTGTTAACACTTTCACTTCTTGCCTGATGACATGTTCTTTCAAAAGCTTCAATCAGTCTCATCAAAACATAAAGAAAGAGCAAAAGTAAAAGCTATTAGTTGTTCTTTGACCAAAGGACATGTTTGCCATGATTCAATAAGTTTCCTCAGCCCTACTTTCGAATATAAGTGTTACCACTCTTTTATAAGGGCCTTATGAGTTGAAGATTGCTGTTGAGGATATTTGAGTTGGTGAGAAAACTGTGATGCTTCTTGTTCGTATTCTGTTTATCGACACTTCACTCTCTAAACTTGTGGACAGGTTTACCGAGTTCATATTCGCTTGGGGACAAGCGAGGTCTAAGCTTGGGGGTGTTGATACGTCCAAAATGCATCACTATTTTGTATCATAATTTATCCTTATTCATTGATATATTTCACGTTACGGTGATGTTCTTATGTTGTTTTGGTCTATTTTACACAGTTTGCAAACTTTCTGATGCCGAAGCAGCAGACGCAGGATTCAGCAGTAAAAAGTGGACGCTGAGTTGCTGAAGAAGAATACCTCCAAATTACCTGAAAATTGACGGGAGATATTTTTCAGAAGGATCACGAAGGCACGCGAAAGGGCAGCCAGAGGGGGGGCCACAGGGTGCCCAGGCGCCCTGGGGGCGCCCCCCCCCCCCCCTGGCCGCGCCGGGGGGGCGCCTGGAGCCCCTGGCCCACCTCTGGCCTCCCCCTTTTGCATATATGCTCTCCGTTATCCAAAAACCCTAGAGACGGGAATTTTTACGGAGTTCCGCCGCCGCTCCGTGGCGGAAACCTACAGAGAAGAAAAAGCCATCTCCGGCGGGCAGATTCCGCCGGGGAGATCACCTCCCGGAAGGGGAGATCGTCGCCATCGTCATCACCATCGTCACGGGCATCATCGAGATCATCATCAACATCATCCCCAACACCAGCACCATCTCCATCTTCATCCAAATCTCATCTTACAATCGCAACTTGTGTTGTAACTCGTACTACCTATCCTCTTTACTCCATCGGTGTTGATTACTACTTTGTGGTGAATGCTATTGAGTTTTGTTGGAGAAATATTATTATGTCCAGATTGTTTATCACCTATTTATCCCCACTGATCATGATCTCTTTTATGTCTCGTGAGTAGTTACCTTAGTTCTTGAGGACAATGGGAAAGTCTTGTTGTTAGTAGTCATATGCTGTTGATGTAATATGTGTTGTTTGATACTTAAATTGTGTTGTCATTCTACTAGTGGTGTTGTGTGAGTCGAACACTCAACACTTCGCCTTATTAAGGACCTAGGAGAATACATTGTGTATATTGAATGCTTATGGTGGGTTGCCGGAGTGACAGAAACCTGAACCCCAGTTCGCACGCTTTTACATAAGGGAATAATGGATCCTCGATCATATTGCTATGGTTAGGCTTTTGCCTTAAATTCTATCTTGTATTTGCGGATGCTTGCAAGGTGTTTAATCATAAGAGTGCATTCATCTTAGTCTAGAGAGTGCACTAGCATAGATCCACCCACTCAATACTTATCAACACATAACATAGTATCGATACGGAATATGGTGAAAGCACATGACTACCTCTCCCGTGTGTCCTCAGGAACGCTTTAGTCTTTATAAGTTCAGTTGCTAGGCCTCTCCTTTGCTAAGAAAGGATTGGGCCACTTGTTACTCTCAGTACCTTTTACATTGCTTGCTTTTACTTTCCTGTTGCTTATATCGAGAAAACCCCTAAAAAGTTATCTTTCAGTGCTTGCAGTAATTTCTTGCTCAGAATCGCTTATCAATACCTTCTGCTCCTCGTTGGGTTCGACACTCTTACTTATCGAAAATGCTGCAATAGATCCCTTACAGTTGTGGGTCATCAAGCCGTATGTATGTGACGCTTTCGACGATCAGTAGTGTTTTCTACTAGGGGCGATCGGACCTTGTGGCTTTATTTATTTGGTATCTTTCATTTGGATCTTCGTCCGTAGTCGGACTATGATGTTATTTGGATGATGATTGTTTATGTAATGTATTGTGTGACGTGGCGAGTGTAAGCCAACTATCTTTTTGCATTTTCATCCCTATTTTTACATGAGTCGTGCAAAGATACCAATCTTGAGATCATTCTAGTATGGGCTTATAACTTTAAGTCGTGCCTCGACACGTAGGAGGTATAATCACATACTGGGCATTACAAGTATGCCCAGTATGGGATTATACCTCCTACGTGTCGAGGCACGACTTAAAGGTATAATCCCATACTGGGCATTACACAAGGATTACCGGAACGACACAAGGGCTCATGCTTTCGCAGACGTGTCCGTTGTCGATGAGTTGTTGGACTTGCCGTTGGATCTCCTTGGTCTCTTCCGGGTTTACACGGTAAAGTGCCTTGTTAGAATGAGGTGCTCCGGGGATGAGGTCGATGCCGTGCTCGATGTCGCGAAGAGGAGGTAGTCCCGGAGGTAGTTCATCTAGAAAGACATCTTGGAGGTCCTGCAACAATTGAGACAACACTAAAGGTAGATGTGGTGAAGTTTTAGTAGGTTTTGCTTCCCCTATGCATAGAAGCACAAGGTGAAAGATGCTCAATGGGTTCTCACACACTTCTCTCATCTCACTTTTGGTGGTAAATAACACTAGTTGTTTCTTGTCCCTCATCGTGGAGGTGCTCAAATTTGGCTTGTGGCTCTCAGTCTCCTTTAGGTAGTCTTCCAAGGAGAAGGTGGAAAACTAACATAGGGACCACATAACACTCCAATGTGTCCTCGTAGGCGCATATCTTGAAGGATACTTGCACGGTGTGCTTGACTCGAATAGTTCCGGTGTTGCTAAGCCATTGGACCTTGTAGGGATGAGGGTGCTTTGTCTTGACCAATTGTAGCTTGTCGCATAACTCTTCACTTGCCAAGTTATGACAACTTCCTCCATCGATGATAACTTTGACAGAACGTCCATTGATGTCGGCCTTGGTGTGGAAGATGTGACAACGTTGATCTTCATCTTGATGATGTTGAAGTGTCAATACCTTGGTGACAACAAGATTGGGACTCGAGTCATTGTCACAAAAAACTTGATGGTCTTCATCTTCATTCACTTGGCGATGCATAGCTACATCTCAAGGGCTTCCATCTCATCATCGCTCATTGAGTCATAGGATCCGTCGTCATTGATGATCATGGTTCGAACGTCTTGCGCTCAAATGACTTGTGGCCTCGTCCTTGACACTTCAAACACTTGATGGAGCTCGTCTTGGAGGTATTCTCGATTGGAGTTGTAGATGATGAAGCTCTTGGCTTTAAGTTGTTCGTAGGAGGGGGACGACTTGATGTAGTCGAATTCTTGTAGCTTGACTTGTCACCTAAGCTTGTAAATGGTTTGGTAGAGGTGGGAGGTGCCAAAGTCGTTGAAGCTTGGTTGTACGAGCCATATGTCAGGCCCAAGATGCGATTCTATCCCGATCATGTGACACTTACGTGATTGGGGCACAACCGCATTTCGGGCGCTTAGCAAGATGGATATCATTACATCGTACCGTTACATACATACATGGGGGATACAACAATACTTACAAGTCACATGAATACAACATCATCAATACAAAGCATCCGACTATGGATGCAAACAATGAGAAACACACGACATCCATCTGCTATCCCAGGCTGCCGACCCGGAACCAAACCCAAGACTGAGAAGAAAGAACTCCAACACGACGATCATCGCTCTCACGTCAAGACATCGGAAACCTGCACCTGCAACTGTTGTTGTAGTATCTGTGAGCCACGAGGACTCAGCAATCCCATAACCATGGGTATCAAGACTAACAAAGCTTAATGGGTAGGAAGAGATAAAGTGGTGAGGTTGCAGCAGCGGCTAAGCAAAATATGGTGGCTAACTTACGAGTACAAGAAAAAGATGAGCATCTACGCAAACGGTCGCAAACTAGTAGTGATCGCTAAAGATCCTGAACTACCTACGAGGCAAACATAACCCCACCATGTTCTCTTCTCAAAGTGAAAAGAGACAGTCACGATTACTCACACAGTTGTGTGTTTTACTTCGGATCCTCTGTCAAGTTTTCTACAACCGGACATTAACAAATTCCAATCTGCCACATAACCACGGGCACGGCTTTCGAAAGATCATAACCCTGAAGGGGTGTCCCAACTTAGCCCATCACAAGCTCTCATGATCAGCTGAAGTAATAATAACTATTACCCCTTATCTTAGGGAAATCCGATCAGGCTCAGTATCCCGGTGCACAAGACATTTCGACAATGGTAAAACAAGTCCAGCAAGACCTCCCGGCGTGCCGACACCCTGATAGTAGCCGCGCGTATCTCGTCTCAGGCCACAACCGGATAGGTGAGCCTACGGGAGCCAATCCTCGAGTTTCCCCGTGGTGGCCCTGCAGCCCCCCCATTTGGGACCAACACCATCAGCACTGGCCCCCCTGCTATGTAGAAGAATACTCGAGGACGCGACCCCCTATGCAAATTTAATTAATTAATTAAGTTGTTATTATGAGGCAAATTAAAACCAATGATGGGCCTTGCTGGAGGAGTTTTATTCAAAGACGAAGTGTCAAGGGGTCCCCATATACCCAACCGTGTAAGGAACGCAAAATCAAGGAAGATAATGCCGGTTTATTGACTCCTAAGGTGGCATGAGTGGAACAAAACACCGAGCAAAAGTCCAAGCCTTTCACCCATGCCCAGTATGTAGGTGTGTTAATATAAATAAGACATATTGTGATATTCCCAAAGCATCAAGTTCCGACATGGAACAAACTTCATCTTCACCTACAACTAACAACGCTATAAGAGGGGCTGAGCTAGCGGGTAACACAGCCAAACAACGGTCTTGCTGGGAAGGTGTCAAAGATTAGAGGTTTCTTGGCAACAAGGAGAGGGGCTGACAATAAAAGATGGGTAGCGCGACATATAACGATAGCATCGAGACACTAAGCAATGGCAATGATAGTAAAGGTATCCAAGGGTATAGTCATCTTGCATGAGATCCCGCAAGGAAGAAGAACGGATCCATGAAGAAGACGAAGAAGAAGCCTTGAAGACGAACCACGGGAAGACGAACGAATCCTCGTGATCGCAACGGAACAAGCACTAACGAGAAGAAGCAAGCAATACGGTAAACACACAACACAAGAACATGACAATATGCTCAACCAAATATGATGCAAGACAAGTCTATATATGATGCAAGACAAGTCTATATATGATGCAATACATGGCAAGGTAGGAAGCACACAAGAACAACACCAAACAACAAGTTTAAATGAGGCCGGAATCAACACATAACAAATCCGGTAAGCCCTCATATGCATATTTTGAAATTAGTCCAGATCTGAACAAACCTTAAGTTAGAGTTGTTAAACTGCAAGTTAACATCCACCATGATGATCTACATGAAATTCTAGTCAAGTTTCATATAAAGTTTGTTTAATTCGGAGCTACGGCCTAGAAGATATGAGCAAAACAAGTCAAACAAGGCAACGGTGTAAGATGCACCCAAACATCAAGCAAACACACTCCAAACATGTAAACAACATGATATTATGCTTCTACATGCAAAATCACACAAGTTTCATATATGACACACTCAAAACGGAGCAACGAGTTAAAAGATACACATGAAACAAGATATAACAACAAGCTGAAGTTAACAGCCACATAGCAACTTTGGAGCTATGTAAATATAAGCTAAATCACCCAAACATGTTAACAAGAGGCATGGATGTGAAGTAGACATGTTACTTAACAAGTGTGAACTTAGAACACACCCAAAAGCTTGCTGGAACATAGTTAACCAAGCATGGTAAGTTGCAATAAAATATTTCAGACTTAGTCAAAATCTGGGAAGGCAAAAACATCATCACGATGCTGCCTTGGGAGGCACAAAACAACAACCATATCACCTCTCATAAGAACATAAAGAGCATGGACATGTAGTAGACATATCCTACATCAAACAACTCCATTGGAGCAACTCCATAGGAGGCATGGATCAATAGCAACAAGCTACACCAAATTGAACATGCTGATAAAATCCTAACAGATATAATTTATAGAAACTTGAGAGCAAGAAATAAATATGCTACAGCAGGTCATATGAGCAAGTAAGGGCATGAATGGATAGACAATAACATGGACAATAAGCCATGATCATTAGCCACTCCAAAACAAGCATGGATTTGACTAGGGTATCAAGCAAACATAGCATCAGGTTATAACAGATTCTAGACTTAGCAGAATTTTCACTAAGTATAAAACAGTTATGTTGGCATCGCATGTTTACAAGCATGTTTAAGTCACCTCAAGGCATATCATGGAAAGATAAAAGCACCACAGCAAAGACCATATTATTGTGATTCTAAAACATCTAGACCTGAAGCATGAGGACAAACACATCTATAGCAAAGAGCAATTGAAATCAGCATCTCATAACAAGTTTCAGCTCTTAACAGCCAAATGCACTTTTGCAACGGAGATTAACATGGAAATATGGACTCAAACAAGCATGCTACAGCAACCATCATGTAGTACACTTCACAAGGAACATTTTGACATATCATATGCATCATTTGGATAAACATGCACCAAGTAATCACATCTCAAACATGGCAACAAAATAACAAGTAACGGCAGTTTATAACAAGTAGCACTCTTGCAACAGAGATTAGAGCATCTAGATGAACTCAAATGATCATGGCACAATGGAACAAAGTGTAGAGCATATCATCACGATCATTTTGACATATCATTCACACAATTTGGATAAGCACACAATTAATTACAACCACATGAACATAGCAACAAAATATGCATTTTCCTGGGACTTAGAGAGAAAAACCACCTCGAGGGATGGACATGTCCGTTGTCATCGGACACGTACGATGGTCGAGGCCCACGGGCAGTGGCACAGAGAGGTCAACGCGGGTCGGGTCGCCGGATCTGGCGATGGATCGGGTCGGGCGTGGACCCGGCGGGGAGGCGGATCCAGGACCTCCCGGCTGGGAGCTTGGGCCGGCAGACGGCGGCAACGCTCGCCGCCGGCGGCGGCGGTCTTGTCCGGCGAGGGAGGCGAGGCCTGCGGGCGGCGCTCTCCGGTGGGAGGCGGCGGTGAACGGCGACGGCAAAAGTGGCGGAGCGGAGCGGGGACGAGGGGAGCGGTCGAGACGTGCGGGCACGTCGGCGGCGCTGGGGAGGAGCGGCGGCGGAGCTTCGAGGAGGCGGAGGCAAGCGGGCGCTCGGGGCACTGCGGGCGCGAGCGGCGGCTCCCTTCGGGCCCGGGCTGGCCTGCCCCGGGCCCCGACGGGCCGCGCGGTGGAGTGGGGAGCTAGCAAGTTGAGGTGGCGCGGGGATGGCCAGGTGGCGCTCTGCCATAGGCCCAGGGGGCGGCTGAGGCTGAGGTGGCCCAATCAGGGGCTGCCACTTGGCGGGAGTGAGGTGGAGGGCGCTGGATTTGGAGGAGGAGGGGGTTGGTTGCGCGGAATTTGAGGCAGGGGGAGGCTAGAGGTAGGTGGAGACTAGGAGATGCCCAAAATGGACAATGGGGTGTCCATATATAGCAAGGGGACTAGGGTTTGGGGGAATGGGGGGCTTTTGGAGCCCTCCGATCGCGATCCGACGGATCCGATCACGAGGTGAGGTAGGATGGGCCTAGGGAGGTTAGTGGGCTATGTAGAAGAGGTTTCGGGCTGCGAGGAGAGAAGGGAAAAGAGGCCCGCGGGGTTTCCGGAGACCGAAAACGTCCGACGATTTAACCGGCGACTAGTGCCGCTATATTTATCCGTTAGGCTATCGAACGAGCTCCGAATGTGATGAAATTTGGCAGGCGGCCTGTCTACACTATAATAAGGCCACATGCCAAGTTTCAGCACATTCCGAGAACATTTTTCGGCCACTCATAAAATAAATATTCGGAGGCGCCGCGTGCGCGTGTGAGTGTGTCTGGGCTCAGAACGGACAACGGAAAGGACGAGGGAACTCGGACGGACGCAAGTTTTGAAAACATGCTGATGCAATGCACACAATGACATGGCAAGATGCAACACGCAAGCAGATGACATGGCAACGGTAACGAGTAACTCGCTGACACCTGGCGCACCGGTCTCGGGGTGTCACAACACTCCCCTACTAACAAGAGATCTCGTCCCGAGATCTTAGGAACGAGACGGAAGGAAAAAAAGGAAGAACAAAGTTCTTCGAGGGCAAAAGAGTGAAACCAAAGAACCTGAGAGGTCGAGCCACTTCGAGAGAAGAACACGACGGAGGAAAATGAAGCTGCAAGCACTTCGTTAGACAAGAAGAACAATGGATACGACGAGAACCAAGGAGGTTGAAAGGCACGAAACTAGAGCTGAAGGAACAAGAACGAATTCGAAACCACTCTGGTTAATAAGAGGAAGAAAGGGATTCGAACGTAGTAATTCGGGTAGCACTCCGGCTGAAACTGAAAGAAATAGCGCACCGGTTGAACATGAATGGAATAGGACAAGAACTTGAGGAGATGGATTGATACTCGACGAGAGTAACCACACAAGCCTCCGGAAGAATTGAAATAAAGGAATTAAAAGATCGGAGAAGAAGATGACAACTTTCACGACGAGTGAATTGAAAGAGCATCTTTAGGATAAGGTTTGAACGGATTTGTTGAGAAAATCAACAACAAAAGAATAAGCTTGCTATGGACTTATAGAAATCATCTCAAAACTTGAGGTGAATTATGCCGCAACCAAAAGATGGATTAGCTGAGAATGAAGAAATGCAAAACTCCACTTCAAAAGAATACGGAGAATTATTTGCACTTCGAGATGCAAAAGAATAATGCTTGAGTTGCTCCATAAGAATTGCTCAAAATTTGAAGAATGAATTAAATGATGATGAGCCACCATGAAGAACTCCGGTAACAAAAGGATGATGAAATAGAAATGACGGACGAAAAGAATAAGATTAAAGCCTTGTGATGATTAGAAAGAGCTTCCGACGAGATAACCGAGAAAATTTGAACTCCGAAAAAGAAAAGATTAAGGCACTTGGAACTAGAATTTATTCATCAAGAACAAATTCCGAAGGAAGGAATTAAACAACTTGATGAAAAGAATAAGAATTATGTTATGCTTATCCTTCACCAATTAAATTGATGAGAAGCAATGGATTCACAAACTACTTATTCGTGTTGAAATTGAATAAAGAGGGATATAGCACAAAACTTGAGAAAGTCTTCATGAAACACCGGTAGGATTGGAATAAAAATGAATGGATTGATATGATAACACCGGAAAAGAACTCTTGAGCGAACCACCGTAAGGAATTAAGCCGAGTGAAGAAAAAAGGAACGAACCACCGGGAAGAATTAATCTAGTGATGAAAAAGAACAAACCACTGAGAAGAATTACAATCGAGTGAAGAACGAGAATGACCACCGTAAGGAATGAAATTGAACGATGCAAGAGGACAAGCCATCGTGAAGAATTAAAATCGAGTGAATACAAGAGAATGAATCGCCGGGAAGAATAAAGCACTTGGGGAATTTAGATACAAGAGAACGAAGAGATAGTGAACTAATTAAAGAATACTTGAACGAAGCACCGGAAGAATGTGAGACGAACGAAGAGGCATCAACCAAGAATATTTTGAGGACAAATTTGAAAACTGAGAACGAAGAAATCTTCTGAAATGATGGCCTTCGGAGGAACACAAAGAAAAGAATTCATGAAATACTTCGGAAGAATGAAAGTAAGATTGAACCAACGATGAAAAGAATTAAAAGCAATCTTGAAGATGGCATATGACTGATGGAATCCATACTTACGTCACATTTGAAAAGAATTTGGAACACCCCGGGAAATATTAGAAGAGTCAGGTAAGATCCTGGTAAAAGACCTGTGGGTTATGAGCCCACCGAAGAGAAAACTCCGTAGAAATGGAATGCAAAGGAGATGATGCACCGGAACGATTGGAAGACTCGAATGAGGTGACAACCTCGAATTAATTAGAACACAGACGAAATCTCCTGAGATGTCTTCGGAACTCCGGAATAATACAATGGCGAGAGGTGAACGAGCAAAAGGAAACAATTGAGCCGAGGAAAGAATAAGAACAACACCGAGAACAAATTGAATTGGAACCACCGGAAAACAAAAGAGATGAAGAAGGACGAACTAGATGAGAATTCATCAGTTGGAATAATAAAGGAAAGAATGCAGAGGATCACATGAGTAGGATGGATACTCGATTAAGGACTCCGGCTCCGAGAAGCAAAAAGGGTGGGCGGGTGGGAAAAATAAAGACCACTTCGGACGGGGAAAACACCATCGGTTGAAAGAACTGAGGTTGATCTTGCAAAGAAGAAGAGGTCGAATCCACTTGCTGAGAGATGCACCAGATGAAAGAACTAACAACGCAACGAACGAAAACTAACCACGAGATCCTAAAAAAATTGAAGGGGAAGAGGGGTAATTCAAAACACCTACGTCAAGATTCCTCACCAGAGCGACGAAGGGATAGAGGAGTAAAAAGAATTCCTACTCTCCGATATAACTAGACTCCGAAAAAGTTTTCTGCTAGACTCAACAATGGCCAGACTACGATCAATCAAGGGGGCTCCTATGGTCGGTCGAGGCTCTGATACCAACTTGTTAGGCCCAAGATGCGATTCTATCCCGATCACGTGACACTTACGTGATTGGGGCACAACCGCATTTCCGGCGCTTAGCAAGATGGATATCATTACATCGTACCATTACATACATACATGGGGGATACAACAATACTTACAAGTCACATGAATACAACATCACCAATACAAAGCATCCGACTAAGGATGCAAACAATGAGAAACACATGACATCCATCTGCTATCCCAGGCTGCCGACCCGGAACCTAACCCAAGACTGAGAAGAAAGAACTCCAACACAACGATCATCGCTCTCACGTCAAGCCATCGGAAACCTGCACCTGCAACTGTTGTTGTAGTATCTGTGAGCCACGAGGACTCAGCAATCCCATAACCATGGGTATCAAGACTAGCAAAGCTTAATGTGTAGGAAGAGATAAAGTGGTGAGGTTGCAGCAGCGGCTAAGCAAAATATGGTGGCTAACTTACGAGTACAAGAATAAGATGAGCATCTACGCAAACGGTCGCAAACTAGTAGTGATCGCTAAAGATCCTGAACTACCTACGAGGCAAACATAACCCCACCATGTTCTCTTCTCAAAGTGAAAAGAGACAGTCACGGTTACTCACACAGTTGTGTGTTTTACTTCGGATCCTCTGTCAAGTTTTCTACAACCGGACATTAACAAATTCCAATCTGCCACATAACCGCGGGCACGGCTTTCGAAAGATCATAACCCTGCAGGGGTGTCCCAACTTAGCCCATCACAAGCTCTCATGATCAGCTGAAGTAATAATAAATATTACCCCTTATCTTAGGGAAATCCGATCAGGCTCAGTATCCCGGTGCACAAGACATTTTGACAATGGTAAAACAAGTCCAGCAAGACCTCCCGGCGTGCCGACACCCTGATAGTAGCCGCGCGTATCTCGTCTCAGGCCATGATACGTCCAAAACGTATCTATAATTTATGCTTGCTCCATGCCACTTTTGGGTGATATTGCTATGATATTCATACACTTCCATACACTTTTGATCATATTTGGACTAACTTACTAATCCAGTGCACCCCAGTGCCAGTTTCTGTTTTCGGCTGTTTTTGTATTTCAGGTTTTCACGTTTCGAGAACTGCCCAGAAAAATCCAGAAAAAATATATAAAAAATCAGCGTATCGGAAACAACACTGCGTCCGAAGGGCAGCCTGGGGGGGCACAGGGGCTCCAGGCGCCCTGTGGGCGCCCCCCCCCCTGGGCCGCGCCGGGGGGCGCCTCGTCCCCCCAAGAGCCCCCCGGTGCCCTACTTTGGCATATATTTAAAGGGTTCCCCGAAACCCTTGAAACAGGACTTCTTTTCGCGATCCCATCTATGTTCCGCCGCCGCCGCCGCTTCCAAGATCGGGAGCACCAGGAGAACTCTTCCCGGCACCCTGCCGGAGGGGAGGATCACCACCGGGAGCTTCTCCACCACCATGGACGCCTCCCGGATGACTCGTGAGTAGTCTCCCTTGGACCATGAGTCCATGACCAGTAGCTATGTGATGTTATCCTCCCGTTCTTGTGCTTCACTAATTAGTCCTCGTGAGCTGCCCTACATGATCGAGGCACCTATGTAATCCTTATGATGTTGCTATGTTGAGTTTGCTGGGATCCGATGGATTAAGAGATTATGTTCAGATTGATCTTGAGTAATATATTTGATTCACCTCTTTTATATTTTAGTTCATAAGTAATTCTTGCATGTTCTCCGTTGTTATTTATTGCTTTGGCCGAGTAATAGGTAGTGACTCCAAGAGGGAACGTTATGCTCGATTGTGGGTTCATGCCCCTCGATGACTAGCTTGAGTGACAGAAACATGAGTCTAGGGGATGTGCTGTTGCCACAAGGGGGAAAACAACGGTGCTTGTGCCCGCGGGTGCAAGGATTGTTTACTTTACGCAAAGTTATTTTAATGCAGTTGTCTGTTGCATTGAGTTTACACTATAGGTGGGACTCGCAACTTAATACCAGCGAGATGTTTTGCATAGATATCTCAAGGTGGATGATTAGTAGTAGATATTGATGGATTTTGGTCTACTTACTTTGGCGTACCGCCCATGCTTTGAACCTCAACCTTTCTTGCAATATAGTCAGCATTGGTTTGCGTTCGTGGTCCTGTCAATTGCCCAGCTGTAATTTGTTTACCTCACATAGCTGTTTTATCGTCTTTTGGGAGAGAGACATCACTAGTGAACATCATGTGACTCCGGTCCATATTACCATCATTGATCACATACACCATTTACTTTTTGCTATTTTACTTACTATTGCAAAACACTATCTATCACTACTATCATATTGCTTTTAACCCTTTGTGAACTACAAGGCCGGAGAGATTGACAACCTCTCTGTACTCGTTGGGAGCAAAGTTATTTGTATATGTGTGCAGGTCCACGTTGATTGCTAATTGCGCCGTTAGCGGTTGACACCTACCTGTTGAACCTAGGAGTCTCTGGGGATTCGATCCTTGGCATCTTTGCTAGGGGAAAACACTTCTACTTACAGCATCTTACACCTTCCACTTGGGGTAATCCAACGAGGGGTTCGAGGCCCATCAAGGAGTATTTTCTGGCGCCATTGCCGGGGACTCCACTCTTCAGGATAGGGGAGTTGCATGCTATCTTTTACCTTTGCTTTTTAGTCTTGTTAGTTTACCTTTCATTTTTGCTTTAGTTCCTTTTATCGAAAATCACAAAAATAGTTATCTTGCTTGCTTGCTACTATGGGTTCCACCGAGAACACCAAGTTGTGTGACTTCACTAGTCACAACAACGATGACTTTATCATCACACCTATCACTACACCTGCCACTTCAGCACCTTCATATGAAATTAAACCTGCTTTACTTAACTTAGTCATGAGAGAACAATTCTCCGGTGCTGGAGATGATGCTGCTTTACACTTGAACAACTTTGTAGAACTTTGTGATATGCAAAAGTACCAAGAAATAGATGGTAATATTGTTAAGCTTAAGCTTTTTCCTTTCTCTTTGAGAGGAGGAGCTAAAATTTGGTTTCAGTCTTTGCCTAGAAATAGCATAGATTCATGGGACAAGTGCAAAGATGCTTTTATTGGAAAATACTATCCACCTGCTAAAATTATCCAACTTAGAAGTAACATCATGAATTTTAAACAATTGGATAATGAACACGTTGCCCAAGCTTGGGAACGTATGAAATCTTTTATCAAGAACTGCCCTACTCACGGTTTGACTACTTGGATGGTTATCCAAACTTTTTATGCAGGCTTGAACTTTACCTCGCGGAACTTTTTAGATTCGGCCACGGGAGGAACTTTTATGTCAACTACACTTGGTGCTGCCACAAAGCTTCTCGATGAGATGATGACCAACTATTCCCAATGGCACACCGAACGCGCTCCAACAGGTAGGAAGGTAAACTCTGTCGAGGAGATTTCCTCCCTTAATGAAAAAGTTGACTTGATCATGTCTCTACTTTCGAAGCAATCTAATGTTGATACTCATGATGTCCCTTTAAATTCTTTGATTGCTCAAGAACAAGTAGATGTTAACTTTATCTCTAGAAACAATTTCAACAACAATGCTTATAGGAGTAACTTTGGTAACAATTCTAGACCGTTCCCCTCTAACTCTTATGGGAACAACAATGCTTATCCTAGTACCAAGAACTTCAATATTGAACTAGAGACCATGCTTAGAGATTTCATCACTACCCAAAAAGCCTTTAATAAGAATGTAGAAGAGAAACTACATAAACTAGATGATCTTTCTTTCAAGGTAGACCACTTAGCCAATGAGTTAAATTTGCTAAAAATTGAAACTTCTTCTCTTAAGGAGAAGGAAGTCATCCCTATTAATGCTACTCAAGGGCAAATCAATGAAAATATTAGGATGATGGCTAAGCTTAAAGAGAGATGGGCTAGAGAAAGGGAGGAAGAGGAAAGAATTAAGAGCCTTCCTACCCACCACACTGTTGCTACTATCCAAGTTATTGAGAATGTTCACACTCTTAGCACCCAATGTACTCCTGGTCCCAATGGACCTATTAATGGTGATGCTATAGAAACTACCAAACAGGTGAGCCTTAAGGACACCTCTACCACTTTACTTGATGCTCGTGACCTTGATTTCGATAATTGCACTCTTACAGAAGTTATTGATTTTCTTCACAAAATGTCTAGAGATCCCCGCACTAGCACGCTTAACCTTGCCTTCACAGAGCATATCACTAATGCTCTCATCAAAGCTAGGGAGGAGAAACTTAGAGTAGAAGCCTCCATACCTAGAAAGCTAGAGGATGGTTGGGATCCTATGATAAAAATTTATTTGAATGACTTCTCTTGTTATGCATTATGTGATGTTGGTGCTAGTACCTCTGTTATGCCCAAAAGGATATATGATATGCTTAAATTGAAACCTTATGATTCTTGTTCTTTTGGTGTTCGTCTCATTGATTCTTCCATAAAGAAACCTTTGGGGAGGATCGACGATGTTCTTATTGTTGTCAATGATAATTATGTGCCCGTTGATTTCACTATTATGGATATTGAATGTGATCCTTCATGTCCAATTATTTTGGGACGTCCCTTTTTGCGCACCGTTGGTGCTGTCATTGACATGAAAGAGGGTAATATAAAATTTCAGTTCCCTCTCAAGAAAGGGATGGAACACTTCCCTCGTAAGAAGGTCAAGTTACCTTTTGAGTCCGTTGTATGGGCTAGTTATTCTTTTACTCTTGATAAAACTTGATCTATGCATTATGCCTAGCTTAAAGGCATAAAAAAGCGCTTTTGGGAGGCAGCCCACATGAATAAAATTTTTGCTTTTGTTGTGTCTTGATGTTGTTTACTGCTGTAGCATCATCATTGTATCTTTACTTTTCATATTTGTGCCAAGTATAGCCTCTGATTGCTAGAAAGTTCAAAAGTTGTGAGGTGCTGTCCAGGAAACAGATTCTGTCCTTGGATAGAAAAATTCGTATAAAATCACCAGATCATATTTTTGGTCTGAATTTTTCGACAGCGTGCTCTATATAATTGTCTTTCGTGCGTCAGTTCTGAGTTTTTTGATTTGAGTTGCAGAAGTATCCCGAACAGGTCAATTACTGCCTGCTGTTCTGTTTCTTCACAGATTCTGTCCTGTTTTGCCTTACCTTCACTTTGCAAATTAAGAACTTTCTTTTTCTTTGCAAAAACCTTTTGGAAATCTTGAGAAACAGTAGAACTTCAAGAATATCCTTATTTCCAGCAAGGTATAATATTTTATTAAGGGTACTAACCTCGCTAATCAGATTATGAATGAGTTATGTATGAAGGGAGTTTTCAAGTGTGCGAGGGAAGATGATAAAAAGATTCAGGAGTGTCAAGCGCTCAAGCTTGGGGATGCCCCCGTGCACCCCCAAGAAATATTCAAGGAGACTCAGGCGTCTAAGCTTGGGGATGCCCCCCGTGCATCCCCTTCTCCATCAACATTATCAGTTCGTCTTTCGTTCCGCTATATTTTTATCACTTCATATGTTATGTGCTATGCTTGGAGCGTCTTGCTTTTAGTTTTCTTTTTAGTTTTTTTTCATAACGAGTCGGAACCCAGCATTCCCTTATGTGGGAGAGAAACACGCTCCACCTCTACCTAGAACATTACATAGAATTTTCATGTCTATCTATGCTGTGTGTGTTCTTTATCTTTTAATAGCTACTATCGTGCTTTGCTCTTAGTATTCATGCTTATCTTTTCAAGAGTTTCTATTTAGTTGGTTGCTTGAACTCTTTTTAATTACCATGCTCACCTTATTAAGAGAGTTTGCTTCCGTTGCATGGGTTAATATGTCTATGATAAAGATGCTACTTTCATGATGGTGCTTAGTAGTTCAGGTTTTCTTATGGTTAATCTCCAATAGCTGGGGGATTCCCAGTGTGTTATTGGAGTACCGACTTGGTTTGTTTGCCAATGATGTGGTATGGTTTAGTAATATCTTCCTTCGAGAATTTATTTTGATTGACTTGGCGTATGCTCACGCATATTCAAGACTGTAAAGAAAGTCTGTCAAGTCTTGATGATCTTTTGTTTCTAAGTAGCGATATAACTACCATGCCTGATTCAATATTGATTTGTCGCTCTGCATGATTATGACCGTCATTGCTCTCTTAGTTGGTCGCTCCCAGTCTTTTGCTAACCTCCACCTACACTAAGCAAATTAATCATGCAATACATAGCTCATGGGAAAGTAGCCTAAAAACTATTGTGGTAAAGAATATGTTGCTTATGTATCTTATTTCTTATGAGTTGCTTGCTGAGCGGTAACCATGTTTCTGGGGACGCCATCAACTGTCACACTTTTGTTGAATATCATGTGAGTTGCTATGCATGTTCGTCTTGTCTGAAGTAAGGGTGATTTATCGTGGGTTGAATTAATATGCATATTGTTAGAGAACAACATTGGGCCGCCAACCAAAGCCATGCCTCATGGTGGAAGTTTTAGCTTGGACCTTAATCCTCAATCTCTCATGAGAATATGCTTATGCATTAAAGAGGAGTCCATCATCTATTTTCTATGTTGTCCCGGTATGGATGTCCTCAAGTTGAGATTTATCAAAAACGAGAAATCAAATGCGATCTATCTCCTTGGACCTTTGTACAGGTGGCATAGAGGTACCCCTTTGTGACACTTGGTAAAAACATATGCAATGCAATGATAACCCATGGGGATCCGAGCTAATTAGGACAAGGAGCGAGCACTATTGGTATTCGATGCATGAGGCTTGCAACTTATAAGATGTTTTATACATGACACATATGAAGTACTACTACCGTTGACACGATTGCTTCCATGTTTCAAAATAAAAAGCTCTAGCACTTCAAGCATCAACTACTGAGAGCATGATTGTCATTCTGAGTGTAATGTGCATTGTCCCAAAGTAGCATTGTCTTTTGCATGATTGTGATATCGTTTATTCTGAAATAATTGTATCTAGTCATCACTTAAACCTTGAAGGTGCCCTTGCATTTATGTTTTGCATCACTAAAGGGGGCAAGCTAGATATAACTTGATCATATTTGTACATCATGTTCATTGCAAATCTTTTCGATGTTTCAGTTTCATGTTGTAAAACTTTCAGTCATTTGTGATTTTCTCTTGAGACAACTTAATTACTTTAGAATCATTGTCTCAGTAAGCTTTTGTCATATGACTATGAGAAAGTCCAATATGGTTAATAGCATGTCACCACAAAAATTATTCTTTTTATCATTTACCTACTCGAGGATGAGCAGGAATTAAGCTTGGGGATGTTGATACGTCCAAAACGTATCTATAATTTCTGCTTGCTCCATGCCACTTTTGGGTGATATTGCTATGATATTCATACACTTCCATACACTTTTGATCATATTTGGACTAACTTACTAATCCAGTGCACCCCAGTGCCAGTTTCTGTTTTCGGTTGTTTTTGTATTTCAGGTTTTCACGTTTCGAGAACTGCCCAGAAAAATCCAGAAAAAATATATAAAAAATCAGCGTATCGGAAACAACACTGCATCCGAAGGGCAGCCTGGGGGGCCACAGGGGCTCCAGGCGCCCTGTGGGCGCCCCCCCTGGACCGCGCCGGGGGGGCGCCTCGGCCCCCCGAGAGCCCCCCGGTGCCCTACTTTGGCATATATTTAAAGGGTTCCCCGAAACCCTTGAAACAGGACTTCTTTTCGCGATCCCATCTCTGTTCCGCCGCCGCCGCCGCTTCCAAGATCGGGAGCACCAGGAGAACTCTTCCCGGCACCCTGCCGGAGGGGAGGATCACCACCGGGAGCTTCTCCACCACCATGGACGCCTCCCGGATGACTCGTGAGTAGTCTCCCTTGAACCATGAGTCCATGACCAGTAGCTATGTGATGTTCTCCTCCCGTTCTTGTGCTTCACTAATTAGTCCTCGTGAGCTGCCCTACATGATCGAGGCACCTATGTAATCCTTATGCTGTTGCTATGTTGAGTTTGCTGGGAGCCGATGGATTATGAGATTATGCTCAGATTGATCTTTAGTAATATATTTGATTCACCTCTTTTATATTTTAGTTCATAAGAAATTCTTGCATGTTCTCCGTTGTTATTTATTGCTTTGGCCGAGTAATAGGTAGTGACTCCAAGAGGGAACGTTATGCTCGATTGTGGGTTCATGCCCCTCGATGACTAGCTTGAGTGACAGAAACATGAGTCTAGGGGATGTGTTGTTGCCACAAGGGGGGAAACAATGGTGCTTGTGCCGGCGGGTGCAAGGATTGTTTACTTTACGCAAAGTTCTTTTAATGCAGTTGTCTGTTGCATTGAGTTTACACTATGGGTGGGACTCGCAACTTAATACCAGCGAGATGTTCTAGATAGATATCTCAAGGTGGATGATTAGTAGTAGATATTGATGGATTTCGGTCTACTTACTTTGGCGTACCGCCCATGCTTTGAACCTCAACCTTTCTTGCAATATAGTCAGCATTGGTTTGCGTTCGTGGTCATGTCAATTGCCCAGCTGTAATTTGTTTACCTCACATAGCTGTTTTATCGTCTTTTGGGAGAGAGACATCACTAGTGAACATCATGTGACTCCGGTCCATATTACCATCATTGATCACATACACCATTTACTTTTCGCTATTTTACTTACTATTGCAAAACACTATCTATCACTACTATCATATTGCTTTTAACCCTTTGTGAACTACAAGGCCAAAGAGATTGACAACCTCTCTGTACTCGTTGGGAGCAAAGTTATTTGTATCTGTGTGCAGGTCCACGTTGATTGCTAATTGCGCCGTTAGCGGTTGACACCTACCTGTTGAACCTAGGAGTCTCTGGGGACTCGATCCTTGGCATCTTTGCTAGGGGAAAACACTTCTACTTACTGCATCTTACACCTTCCACTTGGGGTAATCCAACGAGGGGTTCGAGGCCCATCAGGCCACAACCGGATAGGTGAGCCTACGGGAGCCAATCCTCGAGTTTCCCCGTGGTGGCCCCGCAGCCCCCCCATTTGGGACCAACACCATCAGCACTGGCCCCCTGCTATGTAGAAGAATACTCGAGGACGCGACCCCCTATGCAAATTTAATTAATTAATTAAGTTGCTATTATGAGGTAAATTAAAACCAATGTTGGGCCTTGCTGGAGGAGTTTTATTCAAAGACGAAGTGTCAAGGGGTCCCCATATACCCAATCGTGTAAGGAACGCAAAATCAAGGAACATAATGCTGGTTTATCGGCTCCTAAGGTGGCATGAGTGGAACAAAACACCGAGCAAAAGGCCAAGCCCTCCACCCATGCCCAGTATATAGGTGTGTTAATATAAATAAGACATATTGTGATATTCCCAAAGCATCAAGTTCCGACATGGAACAAACTTCATCTTCACCTGCAACTAACAACGCTATAAGAGGGGCTGAGCAAGCGGGTAACATAGCCAAACAACGGTCTTGCTGGGAAGGTGTCAAAGGTTAGAGGTTTCATGGCAACAGGGAGAGGGGCTGACAATAAAAGATGGGTAGCGCGACATATAACGATAGCATCGAGACACTAAGCAATGGCAATGATAGTAAAGGTATCCAAGGGTATGGTCATCTTGCATGAGATCCCGCAAGGAAGAAGAACGGATCCATGAAGAAGATGGAGAAGAAGCCTTGAAGACGAACCACGGGAAGACGAACGAATCTTCACGATCGCAACGGAACAAGCACTAACGAGAAGAAGCAAGCAATACGGTAAACACACAACACAAGAACATGACAATATGCTCAACCAAGTATGATGCAAGACAAGTCTATATATGATGCAAGACAAGTCTATATATGATGCAATACATGGCAATGTAGGAAGCACACAAGAACAACACCAAACAACAAGTTTAAATGAGGCCGGAATCAACACATAACAAATCCGGTAAGCCCTCATATGCATATTTTGAAATTAGTCCAGATCTGAACAAACCTTAAGTTAGAGTTGTTAAACAGCAAGTTAACACGCACCATGATGATCTACATGAAATTCTAGTCAAGTTTCATATAAAGTTTGTTTAATTCGGAGCTACGGCCTAGAAGATATGAGCAAAACAAGTGAAACAAGGCAACGGTGTAAGATGCACCCAAACATCAAGAAAACACACTCCAAACATGTAAACAACATGATATTATGCTTCTACATGCAAAATCACACAAGTTTCATATAGGACACGCTCAAAACGAAACAACGGGCTAAAAGATACACATGAAACAAGATATAACAACAAGCTGAAGTTAACAGCCACATAGCAACTTTGGAGCAATGTAAATATAAGCTAAATCACCCAAACATGTTAACAAGAGGCATGATGTGAAGTAGACATGTTACTTAACAAGTGTGAACTTAGAACACACCCAAAAGCTTGCTGGAACATAGTTAACCAAGCATGGCAAGTTGCAATAAAATATTCCAGACTTAGTCAAAATCTGGGAAGGCAAAAACATCATCATGATGCTGCCTTCGGAGGCACAAAACAACAAGAATATCAACCCTAATAAGAACATAAAGAGCATGGACATGTAGTAGACATATCCTACATCAAACACCTCCATTGGAGCAACTCCATAGGAGGCATGGATCAATAGCAACAAGCTACACCAAATTGAACATGCTGATAAAATCCTGACAGATATAATTTATAGCAACTTGAGAGCAAGAAATAAATATGCTACAGCAGGTCATATGAGCAAGTAAGGGCATGAATGGATAGACAATAACATGGACAATAAGCCATGATCATTAGCCACTCCAAAACAAGCATGGATTTGACTAGGGCATCAAGCCAACATAGCATCATGTTATAACAGATTCTAGACTTAGCAGAATTTTCACTAAGTATAAAACAGTTATGTTGGCATGGCATGTTTACAAGCATGTTTAAGTCACCTCAAGGCATATCATGGAAAGATAAAAGCACCACAGCAAAGACCATATTATTGTGATTCTAAAACATCTAGACATGTAGCATGAGGACAGACACATCAATAGCAAAGAGCAATTGAAATCAGCATCTCATAACAAGTTTCAGCTCTTAACAGCCAAATGCACTTTTGCAATAGAGATTAACATGGAAATATGGACTCAAACAAGAATGCTACAGCAACCATCATGTAGTACACTTCACAAGGAACATTTTTACATATCATATGCATCATTTGGATAAACATGCACCAAGTTATCACATCTCAAACATGGCAACAAAATAACAAGTAGTAGCAGTTTATAACAAGTAGCACTCTTGCAACAGAGATTAGAGCATCTAGATGAACTCAAATGAGCATGGCACAATGGAACAAAGTGTAGAGCATATCATCACTATCATTTTGACATATCATTCACACAATTTGGATAAGCACACAATTAATTACAGCCACATGAACATAGCAACAAAATATGCATTTTCCTGGGACTTAGAAGAAAAACCACCTCGAGGGATGGACATGTCCGTTGTCATCGGACACGTCCGACGGTGAGGCCCATGGGTAGTGGCACAGGGAGGTCAACGCGGGTCGGGTCGCCGGATCTTGGCGATGGATCGGGTCGGGCGTGGACCCGGCGGGGAGGCGGATCCAGGACCTCCCGGCGGGGAGCTTGGGCCGATGGACGGCGGCAACGCTCGCCGCCGGCGGCGGCGGTCTTGTCCGGCGAGGGAGGCGAGGCCTGCAGGCGGCGCTCTCCGGCGGGAGGCGGCGGCGAACGGCGATGACAGAAGTGGCGGAGCAGAGCGGGGACGAGGGGAGCGGCCGAGACCTGCGGGCACGTCGGCGGCGCTGGGGAGGAGCGGCGGCGGAGCTTCGAGGAGGCGAAGGCGAGCGGGCGCTCGGGGCACTGCGGGCGCGAGCGGCGGCTCCCTTCGGGCCTGGGCGGGCCTGCCCTGGGCCTCGACGGGCCGCGCGGTGGAGTGGGGAGCTAGTGGGCTGAGGTGGCGCGGGGATGGCCAGGTGGCGCTCTGCCATAGGCCCAGGGGGTGGCTGAGGCTGAGGTGGTCCAATCAGGGGCTGCCACTTGGCGGGAGTGAGGTGGAGGGCGCTGGATTTGGAGGAGGAGGGGGTTGGCTGCGCGGAATTTGAGGCAGGGGGAGGCTAGAGGTAGGTGGAGACTAGGGGATGCCCAAAATGGACAAGGGGGTGTCCAGATATAGCAAGGGGACTAGGGTTTGGGGGGAATGGGGGGCTTTTGGAGCCCTCCGATCGCGATCTGACGGATCCGATCGCGAGGTGAGGTAGGATGGGCCTAGGGGAGGTTAGTGGGCTGTGTAGAAGAGGTTTCGGGCTGCGAGGAGAGAAGGGAAAAGAGGCCCGCGGGGTTTCCGGAGACCGAAAACGTCCGACGATTTAACCGGCGACTAGTGCCGCTATATTTATCCGTTAGGCTATCGAACGAGCTCCGAATGCGATGAAATTTGGCAGGCGGCCTGTCTACACTATAATAAGGCCACATGCCAAGTTTCAGCACATTCCGAGAACATTTTTCGGCCACTCATAAAATAAATATTCGGAGGCGCCGCGTGCGTGTGTGAGTGTGTCTGGGCTTAGAACGGACAACGGAAGGACGAGGGAACTCGGACGGACGCAAGTTTTGAAAACATGCTGATGCAATGCACACAATGACATGGCAAGATGCAACACGCAAGCAGATGACATGGCAACGGTAACGAGTAACTCGCTGACACCTGGCGCACCGGTCTCGGGGTGTCACACCATAGTTCTTGGAGATGAACTTGGAGAACTTGTAGTCTTCTTGTACTTAGCGTTCCACTTTGGTTGCTTCGTGTACTAGCTCGAGGAGATTCATGTATGCTTGGAAGTCCACAATCTTCTTGATAGGATAATTGAGTCCATTCAAGAATCTCACCATAGCTTGCTCTTCATCTTCCGTGATGTTGGCTCTTATCATGGAAATCTCCATTTCCTTGTAGTATTCTTCAACGGACTTGGTTCCTTGCTTGAGGATTTGCAAATTTTTGAACAAGTCGCGGTGTCGGGCGGTTGGTGCGACATATGCCAAAGGATGGCTAATCATTGTGGGAGCTAGTAAGACATCGCTGGTGTCTGGAAACGGGATGAGGCAGAGACATGAACGCCGGCGAACTTTACCCAGGTTCGGGGCTCTCCTAGGAGATAACACCCCTAGTCCTGCTCTGCGGGGTCTCCGCATGTTCACTAATCAACAAGTGAATACAAGTGATCCTCGAGCTATTTGGTGAGAGGAGGAAGAAGGGCAAGGCTAGCTCTCTCTTCTCTCTATGTGTGTGTATGATCTCTTGGAGGGTCTGAACCCTTTGCAAGGGTGCACTGGGGGGTTTATATAGGCCTACCCCCCCAGGGGTACAATGGTAATCGGGTCGGGTATAGGACCCGACTGCCAGTGCCTCTGGTGGCCGGCTTCTCCGCCGACAGCTGGGGCCCACCGCCTTGTGGGTCCCACCGGCTGCTCAGTACTGTAGCGATGCCGCTGATGATGCATGCTTTGTCGGGGGGCGTGGCTACAGTACCGCCGCCTGGTGGGCGTTCACTGTAGCCACTCCCTGTCTCTTCAGGTTAATGGCGTGCAATCTTCGAGGCAGGGGAGGGCCGTATGGCCAAGAGCCAGCTTCTCTCTGGGCCGACTGGTCCGGGCTCGCAACCTTCTAGTGTCTCGTTGGCAGGTAGGGCCCGCTACCTGGGGGTCGTACCAACATCACGTCGTGGGAGCATGGCTTCTTCTATCAACGATGATGTCACGGGTTGTATGTCTACAATGTCGCGTCGGGTGAAGGACGTACGTCCTGTGCGCTGCACTGTGGCTATGCCTTGCCCTGGATTTGGAGGTAGTGGGTTGTTCTGTAGCCACGCCATGTCTTGTCGTGCTTATGTGGGTGCAAACTCTGAGGGCGCAGGGGGCCGCCTGCCGGGAGTCGTCCCACTTCGTGGCCGCCCTTTAGAGCTTGCCGCCTTATGTCAGTCGGCCACTTGGACCAGCCGACCTCTAGAAGGCGGCCTCTTGCTTCTGGTGCTTGAGGGGCGCAGCCGGCCCCGATGTTTTGAAATACCAGTGGAGGCCGATGATGCTACCCGTGGTCATTTACTCCGACACGTGGTTGTTGTGTGTTGGCACGAAACGTGCTCGCATGACATCCTTCATTTGACTCCAAGTAGTGATAGGTGGTTCGCCTTTTGCTTATCTTCTCTCGATAGCTTGCTCCCACCAAATGAGAACATAGTCTTGGAACTCAAGGATGCCTTTGCGATCTTTGTTTCTTCATAAACGTTGTGGAGGAGAAAGATCTTGTCAACTTTCAATGTCCATGAAAGGTAGTCTTCGGGATCAATGCTTCCGGAGAACTTTGGCATTGTGAACTTGAGCTTGCCATAGTGATGCTCTTCATTGTTTGCTTGTGTATTATGAGGGCATTTTTGATTTGGAGGATTGTCAACCACATGTTGCTCTTGGTGTGGTGGAAGCTCATTGTCATCTTGTTCTTGCCGAGGATGTGGTTCTTGTCGAGGTTGTTGCTCGTGTCGCGCTTGAGGAGGAGCTTGGCGTTGCATTCGTGCTTGATAACGCCTCTCTTGCATCTCATCTCGAAGTGCTTCATCTCTTGATGAATGTGTCGATTGCGAGTTCCAACATTGCGATGTGAGTCACATAGTGCATGTTGCGCTTCGAGAGCTTGAGCTTCTCGACGTTGTTGTACTTGACGTTCTGCCTCGGCGTCTTCTTCTTCTTGGTGTCGGCGCGCTCGCTCTTCTTGGTGTTAGCGCGCCCGCTCCTCTTCTTCTTGGTGTATCCGTTGCCGTTCTTGTGCTTGCTCAAGTGTAGCTTGGTTTTAACGATGTCGACTTTCTAGCTCTTGAAATAGCTCTTGTGAACTCTTGCCGTGAAGTGTATTCCGATTGTCATGTCGGGCTTGACGCGTGGCTTGGCGAAGAGTGATCGATGTAGGTGTACTTGAGCCGGAAGTGTATTCGGTATGAAGACTTGAGCGTCTCTGTCTTTGGGAGGACGTAGATGATGAGCGACGATTGATCATCAAAGTCCATAGCTCATAGAATTGAGTAGACATGTTGGTGTTGATGTTGTCGAATTGCTCCCTTGTGCGAGCTTTGGACTGTTGCATGTCAGTGGCGATTTGTTCAATGCGCTCTTGCATAGCTTCATTCTCTTGATGTAAAGCTCGTTGAACACCAAATAGATGTGACGTAGTTGTTCGATTCTTGAGGATCATCAAATAGCGGGTTCATAGATGTACTTGGCCTATCCATCATTGCAAGCAAGAATGTGTGAGTGGGAGAAAGGAAGAACTATACCAAATGTACCTTGACCGAAGTTGAAGATGGATCAATGATCACTCAATAGTATAACCCGGAAATAGCACAATTGGTACCAAGTCTTGTCAATTCTCATACCTACACAAATAAAGCTTTTGGAGGAGCTTGGTGAGGATAGTGGCACAAATTTAATGCAAATTATGAGTAAGATTCAATGATGTTGAAAATGATTTGCAAATTAGCAAATGTCACAAGAAGACCAATAGCTATGTAGGTACACGGAAACACACGAACAAATAGATAAATGGGGTTGTGCAAGCCAAGGGTGAGCGGGAAATGCTCTTGTTGCATAACACTAGAAAGATTCTAGCACGATTGCACAATAGGCGGATATGGGACTTGTGCACGTCCTACTAGGCAAAAATGTAACGACTTCTATCCCAAGTATGCTATATGTTTGTTGTTTCTATGCCATGATACAAGATGATCAAGTAATGAGACCATATGATATGTTGGTATGCGATGCTATGGTTCTTTCTTAAAAGCTCTTTCTCTTTTGCTTAAAAGCTTGTTTGGCTCTTTGTCTTTGAGCTCTTTTGTTAGGGCACTTATGCAAAACTTCTCGAACCAAGATAGCAATTGTGTAGATGCTATGACAACCTTGTGGCACATGCGATGATGTCAAGATATCATATGGCTTCTTAGGAAGCAGGATGTATGATGTGGTATGCAATGTCTATGACTATCACTAATGTGCACAAGTGTCGTTGACCGGCAATACACGAATGGCTAGTCTCGATAGGAAGGCTACACAAAAAGGTCGATGAGGGGTTATCAATGCAAATGCAAGATAGGATATACAAGGTGTCATCAATGTTACCGTCCTTGTCGAAGTTGAGAGGTGGTGTTGTCAAAGTCGTTCCGTTCCAAGTTAGCCTAAACACCCAAGGAAACAGTGAAACCACAACTCAAATCACAAAGACAAATGGTCAAAACCGATGGTGGTGCAAGGTGGAAGGGTATGTGTTGATAGGGTTAGGTATGTCGATGGTGTAGCGGAAGTAGGGGTAGTGGTGGAGTGGTAGATGCGGTGGCGGAAGCGGCAGCAGAGAAAAACTGCAGAAATGCAGTTTTGACAGGGTTATCCAGATGATTCGGGTGGTCGGCTGAATGATCCGAGCTCCGGTCATCCGGATGATCCGGGGGGGTGGCCAGATGATCAGGGAGGGGATCCGCATGATCCGCGTGGGTCAACTTGCTAGGGATGAACTCGGGGAAAAGAAGAAAAAATGGTGGAAAATGAAATTTTCGCGGATTTTGGGCGGATTTGAGGGTGGAGGGTGGGGGAGGTAGATCCACTTGCTACACAGCTAATCCACGGATCAAAATCAACAATATCTCATCAAAACACACAAATCAGAAGAAAAAATGGTATGGCTATTTTTGTGGGAATTTTTGAAATTGGACAAAAACAACAAAATCAAGCTAGAAAACAAGGTGTGGGGCTCCAAATTCGTGATCAACCAAGGCTCATGATACCATATGATGCGGGGACAACCCAATTCTAGGCCGATCTTTCAAGATTGGAGATGAATCCCACGAGGAACCCGAAGAATGGGAGGGGGAAAACACGAGAGGAACAAGAGGAAAAAACTCAAATCAACAAGTTTAGGTCACACATATGCTAGATCCGGGAACACAAAGAGTGATACACGATCCACGATCAACTAAGGACGATACACGTCTTGATCTTCTCCCATAGGAGGTCTTGAATCTGTGTGGGTCTTCTCCGTAGAGGCCGCGGTCTCTCGTAGAGATAAACCACTAAGGATGAGCAATGCTCTAAGTCTAGATGAGCTATCACAACGCTAACCATAGAAAGTGTAGGTGGAGTACTATATATAGGCTAGGAGGGGCGAAGGGGTACATGGGCTTCGGCCCAAAGTCATGCACGCAGGCACGGTCCGGATGATCCAGATGTTGGTCTGGATGATCCGGGCTTTGGGGGTCTGGATGATCCGGGCTTCAGGGGCAGTCAGGTCGCTTCTCCAACGGGAGGTCCGGATGTCCGGGCGTGGCTGGATGATCCGGGCTGGGGTCCGTATGGTCCGGCTTGAGCTTTGGAGCTTCGGGTGTCGGGGTGCGCATTAGCCGGATCGTCCGGGCTGGGGTCTGGATCATCCGGGCTCTGTCTGGATCATCCGGGACTTCATCTGGATCATCCGGCTAGTTTGGGACTTGGCTGATTTCTCCTCCGTCTTCGCACTCGTCTTCCTTCTTCATTTCCTCTTGCTCCTTAGCTTCTCCATGGCCGTCCTCGAGGTACCTGAGTATGCATAGAGTTTCCGATGAGGGTAGTGGCCATGTCTCATGTGAATTGAGAGGCAGTTGAGAGAGGAGTGAAGTCACCTCGGCATTGAGAGCTCTTGTACGAGCACGTGTCATGGACCTACTTGGCACTTGGTGAGACGATGATAGGTCCATGGGGATGACCTTGTGTAGGATCGAAAGAACGTCTAGAGGGGGTGATTCGACTACTTGACCAAATAAATGTTGGGGTGCGTAATAGAATTTTAAAATTTTCTACGCATCACCAAGATCAATCTATGGAGTAATCTAGCAACGAGGGAGAGGGGAGTGCATCTACATACCCTTGTAGATCACGAGCGGAAGCGTTCAAGAGAACGGGGTTGATGGAGTCGTACTCGTCGTGATCTAAATCACCGATGATCCTAGCGCCGAACGGTCGGCACCTCTGCGTTCAACACACGTACGGAGCGGAGACGTATTCTCCTTCCTGATCCAGCAAGGGGGGAGAAGTTGATGGAGATCCAATAGCACGACGGCGTGGTGGTGGAAGCAGCGGGATTCCAGCAGGGCTTCGCCAAGTGCTACTGGAGGAGTAAGAGGTGTCACGGGAGGGAGATGGAGGCGCCGGGGCTTAGGGTGCGCAGCCCTCCCTCCCCCCTCTTTATATAGGGGCCCTGGGGGTGCCGGCCCCCTAGAGATTCAATCTCCAAGGGGGGAGGGGCGGCGGCCAAGGGGGGAACTTGCCCCCCAAGTCAGGTGGGGCGCCCCCCACCCCTAGGGTTTCCAACCCTAGGCGCGGGGGGAGGCCCATGGGGGGCGCACCAGCCCACCAGGGACTGGTTCGCTTCCCACTTCAGCCCATGGGGCCCTCCAGGATAGGTGGCCCCACCAGGTGGACCCCCGGGACCCTTCCGGTGTTCCCGATACAATACCGGTGACCCCCGAAACTTTCCCGGTGGCCGAAACTGGACTTCCTATATACAAATCTTTACCTCCGGACCATTCCGGAACTCCTCATGACGTCCGGGATCTCATCCGGGACTCCGAACAATTTTCGAGTTGCCGCATACTAATATCTCTACAACCCTAGTGTCACCGAACCTTAAGTGTGTAGACCCTACGGGATCGGAGACACGCAGACATGACCGAGACGACTCTCCGGTCAATAACCAACATCGGGATCTGGATACCCATGTTGGCTCCCACATGCTCCACGATGATCTCATCGGATGAACCATGATGTCAAGGATTCAATCAATCCCGTATACGATTCCCTTTGTCTATCGGTATAGTACTTGCCCAAGATTCGATCGTCGGTATACCGATACCTTGTTCAATCTCGTCATGGCAAGTCTCTTTACTCGTTCTGTAACACATCATCCCGTGACCAACCCCTTAGTCACATTGAGCTCATTATGATGATGTCTTACCGAGTGGGCCCAGAGATACCTCTCCGTCATACGGAGTGACAAATCCCAGTCTCGGTTCGTGCCAACCCAACAGATGCTTTCAGAGATATCCATAGTGTACCTTTATAGCCACCCAGTTACGTTGTGACGTTTGGCACACCCAAAGTATTCCTACGGTATCCGGGAGTTGCACAACCTCATGGTCTAAGGAAAGGATACTTGACATTGGAAAAGCTTTAGCATACGAACTACACGATCTTGTGCTAGGCTTAGGATTGGGTCTTGTCTATCACATCATTTTCCTAATGATGTGATCCCATTATCAATGACATCCAATGTCCATGGTCAGGAAACCGTAAGCATTTGTTGATCAACGAGCTAGTCAACTAGAGGCTTACTAGGGACACGTTGTGGTCTATGTATTCACACATGTATCACTATTTTCGGATAATACAATCAAAGCATGAACAATAGACAATTATCATGAACAAGGAAATATAATAATAACCATTTTATTATTGCCTCTAGGGCATATTTCCAACAGTCTCCCACTTGCACTAGAGTCAATAATCTAGTTACATTGTGATGAATCGAACACCCATAGAGTTGTGGTGTTGATCATGTTTTGCTCGTGGAAGAGGTTTAGTCAACGGATCTGCAACATTCAGATCTGTATGCACTTTACAAATATCTATGTATCCATCTTGAATATAATTCCAGATGGAGTTGAAACGGCGCTTCATGTGCTTGGTCTTCTTGTGAAACCTGGGCTCCTTGGGAATGTCAATAGTTCCAGTGTTGTCACAGAAGAGAGTCATTGGGCCCGACGCGCTTGGAATAGCTCCTAGGTCAGTGATGAACTCCTTCATCCAGACTCCTTCCTGCGCTGCTTCAGAAGCAGCTATGTACTCTGCTTCACATGTAGATGTCGCCACGACGCTTTTCTTGCAACTGCACCAGCTGACTGCCCCTCCATTCAAAATATACATGTATCCGGTTTGTGACTTGGAGTCATCCAGATCTGTGTCGAAGCTAGCATCAACTTAACCCTTTACGACGAGCTCTTCGTCACCTCCATAAATGAGAAACATATCCTTAGTCCTTTTCAGGTACTTCAGGATGTTCTTGACCACTGTCCAGTGTTCCATACCGGGATCACTTTGGTACCTCCCCACCAAACTTATGGCAAGTTTCACATCAGGTCTGGTACACAGCATGGCATACATAATAGAACCTATGGTCGAGGCATAGGGGATGACACTCATCTTTTCTCTATCTTCTGCCGAGGTCGGGCATTGAGTTGTGCTCAATCTCATACCTTGCAATACTGGCAAGAACCCTTTCTTGGACTGATCCATATTGAACTTCTTCAATATCTTGTCAATATATGTGATTTGTGAAAGACCAACGAGGCGTCCTGATCTATCTCTATAGATCTTGATGCCTAATATGTAAGCAGCTTCTCCAAGGTCCTTCATTGAAAAACACTTATTCAAGTAGGCCTTTATGCTTTCCAAGAGTTCTACATCATTTCCCATCAGCAATATATCATCCACATATAATATGAGAAATGCTACAGAGCTCCCACTCACTTTCTTGTAAATACAGGCTTCTCCCCAAGTCTGTATAAACCCAAACGCTTTGATCACCTCATCAAAGCGAATGTTCCAACTCCGAGATGCTTGCACCAGCCCATAGATTGAGCGCTGGAGCTTGCATACCTTGTTAGCATTCTCAGGATCGACAAAACCTTTCAGCTGCATCATATACAGTTCTTCCTTGAGGAAGCCATTAAGGAATGCCATTTTGACGTTCATTTGCCATATCTCATAATCATAGAATGCGGCAATTGCTAACATGATTCGGACGGACTTCAACATCGCTACGGGAGAGAAAGTCTCGTCGTAGTCAATTCCTTGAACTTGTCGATAACCTTTAGCAACAAGTCGAGACTTATATATGGTCACATTACCATCCGCGTCAGTCTTCTTCTTAAAGATCCATTTATTTTCTATGGCGTGCCGATCATCGGGCAAGTCCACCAAAGTCCATACTTTGTTATCATACATGGATCATATCTCGGATTTCATGGCTTCAAGCCATTTGTTGGAATCCGGGCCCACCATCGCTTCTTCATAGTTCGAAGGTTCACCGTTGTCTAACAACATGATTTCCAGGACAGGGTTGCCGTACCACTCTGGTGCGGAACGTGTCCTTGTGGACCTACGAAGTTCAGCAGTAACTTGATCTGAAGCTTCATGATCATTATCATTACCTTCCTCCCTAGTCGGTGCAGGCACCACAGGAACAACTTCCCGCGCTGCGCTACTTTCCGGTTCGAAAGGGGTGACAATCACCTCATCAAGTTCCACTTTCCTCCCACTCACTTCTTTCGAGAGAACCTCTTTCTCTAGAAAGGATCCATTCTTGGCAACAAAGACCTTGCCTTCGGATCTGAGATTGAAGGTATACCAATAGTTTCCTTAGCGTATCCTATGAAGACGCATTTTTCCGATTTGGGTTCGAGCTTTTCAGGTTGAAGTTTCTTGACATAAGCATCGCATCCCCAAACTTTTAGAAACGACAACTTAGGTTTCTTCCCAAACCAAAGTTCATACGGTGTCGTCTCAACGGATTTAGACAGTGCCCTATTTAAAGTGAATGCGGCAGTCTCTAAAGCATAACCCCAAAATGATAGCGGTAAGTCGGTAAGAGACATCATAGATCGCACCATGTCCAACAGAGTACGATTACGACGTTCGGACACACCGTTACGCTGAGGTGTTCCAGGCGGCGTCAATTGTGAAACAATTCCACAGTTCCTTAGGTGTGTGCCAAATTCGTGACTTAAATATTCTCCTCCACGATCCGATCGTAAGAACTTTATTTTTCTGTCATGTTGATTCTCAACCTCATTCTGAAATTCCTTAAACTTTTCAAAGGTCTCAGACTTGTGTTTCATCAAGTAGACATACCCATATCTACTTAAGTCATCTGTGAGGGTGAGAACATAACGATAGCCACCGCGAGCTTCAACACTCATTGGACCGCGCACATCAGTATGTATGATTTCCAATAAGTTGGTTGCTCGCTCCATTGTTCCGGAGAACGGAGTCTTGGTCATCTTGCCCAAAAGGCATGGTTCGCACGTGTCAAATGATTCATAATCAAGAGACTCCAAAAGTCCATCTGCATGGAGCTTCTTCATACGTTTGACACCAATATGACCAAGGCGGCAGTGCCACAAGTATGTGAGACTATCATTATCAACCTTACATCTTTTGGCATTCACACTATGAATATGTGTAACATCACGTTCGAGATTCATTAAGAATAAACCATTGACCAGCGGGGCATGACCATAAAACATTTCTCTCATATAAATAGAACAATCATTATTCTCGGATTTAAATGAGTAGCCATATCGCATTAAACGAGATCCATATACAATGTTCATGCTCAAAGCTGGTACTAAATAACAATTATTGAGGTTTAAAACTAATCCCGAAGGTAGATGTAGAGGTAGCGTGCCGACGGCGATCACGTCGACCTTGGAACCATTCCCGACGCGCATCGTCACCTCGTCCTTCGCCAGTCTCCCCTTATTCCGCGGCTCCTACTTTGAGTTACAAATGTGAGCAACTGCACCGGTATCAAATACCCAGGAGCTACTACGAGCGCTGGTAAGGTACACATCAATAACATGTATATCACATATACCTTTGACGTTGCCGGCCTTCTTATCTGCTAAGTATTTGGGGCAGTTCCGCTTCCAGCGACCCGTTCCCTTGCAATAAAAGCACTCAGTCTCAGGCTTGGGTCCATTCTTTGGCTTCTTCCCGACAACTCGCTTACCGGGCGTGGCAACTCCTTTACCGTCCTTCTTGAAGTTCTTCTTACCCTTGCCTTTCTTGAACTTAGTGGTTTTATTCACCATCAACACTTGATGTTCTTTCTTGATCTCCACCTCCGCTGATTTCAGCATTGAATACACCTCGGGAATGGACTTCTCCATCCCTTGCATATTGAAGTTCATCAAGAAGCTCTTGTAGCTAGGTGGGAGCGACTGAAGGATTCTGTCAACGACCGCTTCATCTGGGAGATTAATTCCCAACTGAGACAAGCGATTGTGCAACCCAGACAATTTGAGTATATGCTCGCTGACAGAACTATTCTCCTCCATCTTACAACTATAGAATGCGTCGGAGACGTCATATCTCTCGACTCAAGAATGAGCTTGGAAAACCATTTTCAGCTCTTGGAACAACTCATATGCTTTCTTGGCAGCTATGAGGATGATCCTCAAGTTACGGACCCAATCCGTATAGTTGCTACCATCATCTTTCAGCTTGGTTTTCTCCAGGAACGCGTTGAAGTTGAGGGCAACATTAGCGTGGGCCATTGGATCTACAAGACATATTGTAAAGATTTTAGACTATGTTCATGACAATTAAGTTCATCTAAACAAATTTAATGAACTCCCACTCAGATAGACATCTCTCTAGTCATCTAAGTGATACATGATCCGAATCGACTAGGCCATGTCCGATCATCACGTGAGACGGACTAGTCATCAACGGTGAACATCTTTATGTTGATCGTATCTTCTATACGACTCATGTTCGACCTTTTGGTCTTTCGTGTTCCGAGGCCATGTCTGTACATGCTAGGCTCGTCAAGTAAACCCTAAGTGTATTGCGTGTGTAAATCTGGCTTACACCCGTTGTATGCGAACGTTAGAGCCCATCACACCCGATCATCATGTGGTGCTTCGGAACAACGAACCTTAGCAACGGTGCACAGTTAGGGGGAACACAATTCTTGAAATTTTAGTGAGAGATCATCTTATTTACTACCGTCGTTCTAAGCAAATAAGATGTAAAAACATGATAAACATCACATGCAATCAAATAGTGACATGATATCGCCAATATCATTTTGCTCCTTTTGATCTTCATCTTCGGGGCTCCATGATCATCATCGTCACCGGCATGACACCATGATCTCCATGATCGTGTCTTCATGAAGTTGTCTCGCCAAACATTACTTCTACTACTATGGCTAACGGTTAGCAATAAAGTAAAGTAATTACATGGCGTTTTCAGTGACACGCAGGTCATACAATAAAATAAGACAACTCCTATGGCTCCTGTCGGTTGTCATACTCATCGACATGCAAGTCGTGATTCCTATTACAAGAACATGATCAATCTCATACATCACTCATCACATCCTTTTGGCCATATCACATCACACGGCACATGCTGCAAGAACAAGTTAGACGTCCTCTAATTGTTGTTGCAAGTTTTTACGTGGCTGCTATAGGTTTCTAGCAAGAACGTTTCTTACCTACGCCAAAACCACAACGTGATATGCCAATTTCTATTTACCCTTCATAAGGACCCTTTTCATCGAATCCGATCCGACTAAAGTGGGAGAGACAGACACCCGCTAGCCACCTTATGCAACTAGTGCATGTTAGTCGGTGGAACCTGTCTCACGTAAGCGTACGTGTAAGGTCAGTCCGGGCCGCTTCATCCCACGATGCCGCCGAATCAAGATAAGACTAGTAGCGGCAAGTAAATTGACATGATCTACGCCCACAACTACTTTGTGTTCTACTCGTGCAAGATACTACGCATAGACCTAGCTCATGATGCCACTGTTGGGGAACGTAGCAGAATTTTAAAATTTTCTACGCATCACCAAGATCAATCTATGGAGTCATCTAGCAATTAGGGAGAGGGGAGTGCATCTACATACCCTTGTAGATCGCGAGCGGAAGCGTTCAAGAGAACGGGGTTGATGGAGTCGTACTCGTCGTGATCCAAATCACCGATGATCCTAGCGCCGAACGGACGGCACCTCCACGTTCAACACACGTACGAAGCAGAGACGTCTCCTCCTTCTTGATCCAGCAAGGGTGAAGGAGAAGTTGATGGAGATCCAACAGCACGACGGCGTGGTGGTGGAAGCAGCGGGATTCGAGCAGGGCTTCGCCAAGCGCTACTGGAGGAGGAAGAGGTGTCACGGGAGGGAGATGGAGGCGCCAGGGCTTAGGGTGCGAAGCCCTCCCTCCCCCCTCTTTATATAGGGGCCCTGGGGGGGCGCCGGCCCCCTAGAGATCCAATCTCCAAGGGGGGGCGGCGGCCAAGGGGGGAACTTGCCCCCCAAGTCAGGTGGGGCGCCCCCCCCCCCCCACCCCTAGGGTTTCCAACCCTAGGCGCAGGGGGGGCCCATGGGGGGCGCACCAGCCCACCAGGGGTTGGTTCCCTTCCCACTTCAGCCCATGGGGCCCTCCGGGATAGGTGGCCCCACTCGGTGGACCCCCGGGACCCTTCCGGTGGTCCAGGTACAATACTGGTGACCCCCGAAACTTTCCCGATGGCCGAAACTGGACTTCCTATATACAAATCTTTACCTCCGGACCATTTCGGAACTCCCCGTGATGTCCGGGATCTTATCCGGGACTCCGAACATCTTTCGGGTTACCGCATACTAATATATCTACAACCCTAGCGTCACCGAACCTTAAGTGTATAGACCCTACGTGTTCGGGAGACACGCAGACATGACCGAGACGACTCTCCGGTCAATAACCAACAACGGGATCTGGATACCCAAGTTGGCTCCCACATGCTCCATGATGATCTCATCGAATGAACCACGATGTCAAGGATTCAATCAATCCCGTATACGATTCCCTTTGTCTATCGGTATAGTACTTGCCCGAGATTCGATCGTCGGTATACCGATACCTTGTTCAATCTCGTCATGGCAAGTCTCTTTACTCGTTCCGTAACACATCATCCCGTGACCAACCCCTTAGTCACATTGAGCTCATTATGATGATGTCTTATCGAGTGGGCCCAGAGATACCTCTCCGTCATATGGAGTGACAAATCCTAGCCTCGGTTCATGCCAACCCAACAGATGCTTTCGGAGATACCCGTAGTGTACCTTTATAGCCACCCAGTTACGTTGTGACGTTTGGCACACCCAAAGTATTCCTACGGTATCCGGGAGTTGCACAACCTCATGGTCTAAGGAAAGGATACTTGACATTGGAAAAGCTTTAGCATACGAACTACATGATCTTGTGCTAGGCTTAGGATTGGGTCTTGTCCATCACATCATTCTCCTAATGATGTGATCCCGTTATCAATGACATCCAATGTCCATGGTCAGGAAACCGTAAGCATCTGTTGATCAACGAGCTAGTCAACTAGAGGCTTACTAGGGACACGTTGTGGTCTATGTATTCACACATGTATCACTGTTTCCGGATAATACAATTAAAGCATGAACAATAGATAATTATCCCGAACAAGGAAATATAATAATAACCATTTTATTATTGCCTCTAGGGCATATTTCCAACAATAAAAACTTGGCATTTTCCCAATTTTAAGCTTTAACAGTTTTTAGCAAATTAGCACAAGTCAAGCAATCTTCCTACACATGCAATTCTAGAGTTGTGGCAGCGAAAAGTAAAGCATTGTGTATGAAGGTAAAGGGAGGGGTTGGAGAGTGCAAACGCAATTGGAGACACGGATGTTTTTGGCATGGTTCCGATAGGTGGTGCTATCGTACATCCACGTTGATGGAGACTTCAACCCACGAAGGGTAACGGTTGCGCGAGTCCATAGATGGCACCACCCATGAAGGGTCCATGAAGAAGCAACCTTGTCTATCCCGCCATGGCCGTCGCCCACGAAGGACTTGCCTCATTAGGGTAGATCTTCATGAAGTAGGCGATCTCCTTGCCCTTACAAACTCCTTGGTTCAACTCCACAATCTCGTCGGAGGCTCCCAAGTGACACCTCACCAATCTAGGAGACACCACTCTCCAAAAGGTAATAAATGGTGTGTTGATGATGAACTCGTTGCTCTTGTGCTTCAAGTGATAGTCTCCCCAACACTCAACTTTCTCTCACAGATTTGGATGTGGTGGAAAGAAGATTTGAGTGGAAAGCAACTTGGGGAAGGCTAGAGATCAAGATTCGTATGGTTGGATTGGAATATCTTGGTCACAACACATGAGCAGGTGGTTCTCTCTCAGAAAATGAATAGTGGATGTGTAGGCATGTTCTGATGGCTCTCTCTCTGATGGAGAAGGGGTGGAGGGGTATATATAGCCTCCACACAATATCTAGCCGTTACACACATTTGACCCAACTCAGTCAGACCGAATAAACGAACTCGGTCAGACCGAAACAGTTCAAAATGTGAACGTTAGACATTTCAGTGGGACCGACAGTATCAACTCGGTGAGTTTGGGCAAAACCTCAACTCAGTTTGACCGATTACACAAACTCGGTGCGACCGATTCTGGTAATAGGCTAACAGAGCGTTGGTCAGGCAAACTCGGTGGGACCGATTCGCTCATCTCGGTGGGACCAAAACATTACGAAGAGGAAACATAGTGTTTGCATACCTATCTCGGTGAGAGCGAGATCCCTATCGGTGAGGCCGAATTGATTAGGGTTTGTGGCTGTGGCTATGTCTGTGAACTCAGTGGTGCCGGATAGATCAAATCGGTGGGGCCGAGTTTGACTTTTAGGTTTGGGACATATGTGGAAATGAGAAAGTGGTTGAGGGATTTGGAGCATATTACTAAGCACTTGAGCAAGTAGACGATTAAGCAACACATCATCCCATTTTAATAGTATTGGCTTTTCCTATGGACTCAATGTGATCTTGGATCACTAAAATGAAAATGTAGAGTCTTGAGCTTTTGCCAATCTTTGTCCTTAGCATTTTGAGGAGTCCACATTTCTAATCCATGCCATGCCAACCATTGAACTTCCTTAAATATTTGTCTTTAAAGGATATTAGTTCAATGAGCTATATGTTGTTATTAATTACCAAAACCACCTGGGGATTAGTTGCACTTTCAATCTTCCCCATTTTGGTAATTGATGACAACATATAGATCAAAGCTTCGACAAATGATAATAAGAATGAAATATATCGTCACTTTGAGAAGTATATGATAAGCAAGAGATCCCCCTAAATTTGTGCATTATTTAAGATTTGCTTTTGAATGCAAATGCACAATCGACTAGGATCATGGGTTACTCCTCCATGTCACATACATCTTGGTGGAGCGCTCAACATGATAATATTTAAGCAATAAGCACTCATCACCAAAATAACAAGTGAATGATCATACACAATGAAATAAGCACACGTTAAGCATAGTATGATATGATCAAGCACAAATAGTATCTCACACGCATAAGCAAATTGTAGCAATAACCAAACAACAAAATGAGTAGCAAGCAAAAACCAAAAAAGATAAGCAAAACACTCTCTCTCTAAGCCTAATGATCTATACACTTTCTCCCCCTTTGGCAGAAAGTTACCAAAAAGCTCGAAAATGCATAGTGTTATGCGGCACTCTAGGCACGATCTCCGGGAGCTGTTGAAGAAGTCTTCTCGCTGGTGGCTCCGGTGTATGTAGATGGCGTGGAGATAAGAGCATCTGCAAACGCTTCAGATGAAGTCTATGGAACTAGAGGTTTTGATATTGGAGGAACAACGGTGGCAGTGGCTACAGGAGCTGAAAGTGTAGGCCTGGGCTCGACAACTAGCACACCTGAAGATCTTGGTCCTCTTGGGACTCTCTGTAAAGCATCTGTTGTATCTCTATCCTCAGCATCTTCCTTGAGCTTATCCACAGTAGTCTGGATCTCTGTGACCTGCACATCTATATCATAGAACTTGGTCTCAATGATCCTCTCAAGGCTTGCTTGATTCTGAGTCAAATTGGACATCCTCTTCTCAATCCTCAGAGTGGCATCAAGCAGATAACTGAGCTGATCTTGCTTGGTCTTGGGAGCTCCAGAAGCACTTGCTAGCTTTGCTGCCTTTGCTTGTGCAATCTTTTCTTGGCCTTCAACAGAAGTAGGATGGGATGCATCCATGACAACTTCATTGTCCTTGAAATCTGTCTTAAGAGGTAGATGCCTCTTGTCAAGCAGATATGTCCCTTTCTCCAACCTGGAGTTGATAAGCATCTGAATGTGAGGGGCATATCCACAAGACCTTTTCTGGTCTGCTGTTGTCCTCTTGATTGTCTCCACAATCAGGCTCATGACCTTGAACTTCTCGGGAACATCAAACATGTAAAGCAAGTTAATGGAGTGACCTCAGATCATTCTACGATCTCCTGACTTGGGAAACAAAGTGTGCCTCAGTATAGTGTTGATGGTGGTCACTGGTCAGTCCAGATAATAGATGATATATGGAGCCAAACTTGTGAGTCTTCAAGTCTTTGTCAGGAATTGTCTTGTACATGTTTGCCATAGAGTCATGATCCTTCATGGGCTTGGCATACACATTTGTGTCATTGTCATCTTCCTTGGGGGCATTGATCAAACTTGCCCATTCATCAACAGTTGATGGGTACCTGGTTCCTTCAGTCATCCATACAATTCTACCATCTAGATAGAAATGAGCAGTGGAGTAGAATTGCATGATCATCTCATCGTTCCATCTAGTCAGTTTCTTTCCCACAAACTTGTCAACTTCATTCTAGTTGAAGCTTTCATGCACACCTGGAAAGAAATCAGCATGCTTGTCGATGTATTTCCAGTCAACCCACTTCATGTCACAAACAATGGGCTTCTTGTCCAACAACACTGTCTCATAGAAGTCCTGTTGTTCCTTGGTGTGAAATCTATAGTCCACAGCAGTCTTTCTCCTGGTAGCATATGGATCAGTCTGTCTCCAACGTCTCAAGCCTGCATCCTTTCTCACTTTCATGTTTTCAACAACAAGATGGGCATCATTATGATCTGGATTTTTTGGCTTAAATTTCCTGAGCATCATGGGCTCATCATCATCTTAGGATTCTTCTTCTTGATCTTCCTCTTCCTCTGGAACATCTGGCACTGGGGCCTTGTTCTTCTCAGCTGCAGTAATGTCTCTAGTGGATCTCTTGGGTGCTGAAGCTTTGGGGGCAGCTTTGGGCTTGGATGAAGCAGCCCTGGCTTTGATGGCATCCCCCATCAGCTTCTGAGTCTTTGCAGCAGGTGCAACAGGCTCATCATCAGCAGCAGCATCTTCATCATCTCTCATGGATGGCTTGCCAATCACTCTGGCAGTAGTCTTCCTAGCTCTCTTCTTAGATCCCGCTGGCTCATCATCTCTTGTTTCAAGAGTAAACACCATGGTTTCTTGATTGGAAGCTCTTGCTTTTGACATTGGAGCTCTCTTGGCTGGAGCTTTCTTTTGCAACCCAGGCTTGGTTGCAGCTGCAGTGCCATACTCCTTGTTGACAACCTTCTTCTTTGAAGTCACTTCCTCATGAGCCACAAAGTCTTCATCCTCACTATCAGAATTTTTCTTCTTCCTTGTCTTGGTGGCAGCCTGTGGCAGATTGCTTGGAGTGCTTTTGCTGCTCTCATAGTAGCTATTGTTGGAGGGACTAGAGCCCTCACTCAGTTCTGCCTGCTCCTCTGACCTGTTCTCACTGTCACTACCCTCAGACATATCTGAAACTGCAAGCTGACCCTGTGAATAGATATAGTTGAGGTAGAGTGGATGAGCATCACAAAGTGTAGAGATTTTGCAAAACAATTGAGTCAAAAACTTAGTTTTAGGTTTCTACAGAAAGCATTTCGGAGCTACCGATTTGTGAAACTCGGTAACACCGAAGCAACTTTGAGAGTCTAAATTGGTGAAATCGGTCAGACTGAGACATAGTTCGATGACTTTGATATTGCTAGGGTTTCATTGAGAATTGAACTCGGTCACACCAATTTGTAAGTTTCGTCAGACCAAACGTTACAAGTGCAATGGCCTAAGCCAAATCGGTCAGACTGATTTCTACAACTCGGTCGGTCCGAGATGAGTTTGGTGGAAACCTAACCTTAAATTTTTGAATCTAATCTAATCTAAAGGGAGTTTTTGCTGGACAGCCTAATCTCAAACGTGGCAAGAAACATGGCATTGACTGTGTGCTAAGAATTAGATTGAGAAAACACAAAGGGTCGAACTCATACCCTAACTCAGCAATGAGTTTGCTATGGCGACAACGGCGGCGGAGATTCCCATTGACGGCGGCGGAGACTAGCGGTAGGAGGTCGCTGGCGACGAGAGGATGATCCGAAGACCTCGAGTCGGCAGAGCTGGATAGGCGCGGGCGAAAAGATTCGGAAAATTTTCCAAGGTTCGTCCCGTGGATATATATATATATATATATATATATATATATATATATATATATATATATATATATATATATATATATATATATATAATATATATATATATATAATATATATATATATCCAGACCCTGTCGGTGTGACCGAGTGGAACGACTCGGTGGCACCGAGATGCAAAACTGCTAGCAGTTACTGTAACTCGGTGTGACCGAATTGTTCTAATAGGTGGCACCAAGATAGAAAACCTAGATCAACTTAATGGACTCGGTATGACCGAAAAAGAATCGGTCAAACGGAAATGCACTAAGAGGTTTTGGAAGTTTAAGTCTATGACGAATCGATGACTCCGAGTGCTCCTCACTCAGAGGTTTCGAATCTAACTTGATCAAACTTTGTGATGTAGCATGAATAGAGTTTGAGACAAGATAAGCATAGATAGTTAGAGGGGTTACTTAGGAATTCTTGTCCATCCATTTGGTAGAAGAAGAAATCCAAACAATCAAAGCAACAAATGGATGTCCTCGAATGAGAAAAGAATATGCACTCAACATGCTCACACAATAAGATAGCAAATAAAATATGTGGCAAAGCATGCACAAACATTCTAGCATATATCAAGCAATTGGCGATGACTAGGTCATCTATATATGAGTATATTAAATTAGGAGTCAAATGAAAACATTTTATCATAGGTCATACTCATCGTTTAAGCTCAAGTGGGGTTACCACTTTTACATAAAAGCATTGTTGTGTTCACATCATTAGAGTTGCTTTAGCTCAATTCTTAGAGTAAAGCTCCCCCTAGATGTGATATCCTCCTTAAGAGGGATGAACTAACCTTGGGTTTTGTTGATGATGACTTCATCTAGGTGTTGAAGATGTAGATTCTCAATGTTGATGTAGATCATTTGGAGCAATCCATTGGAGTGAGTTGCACTTTCAATACCTACACGGGTTAGTCCCACAAGGAACATACAAAGATATCCATGGACATAGAGTGAATTGCACACAAGATGATGTCCATGAAAGCATTAGGTTACCTTGTCCCTTGTCTTACCAACAAGAGGGTTTGTGACTCCTTGAACTAGTGCAAGATGTGATAGTTGATTGCACTTGTCCTTGCCAATATGAATATGAGTGAAGTATGTTGGCGGAGTCACACTCAAGAACACTCTAGTTCTTCTTCTTCGGGATCCACATCATCTTGATGGGAATCCTTGGAGTTGTAGATGTACTCGATGAAGTAGAACTTGACGTAGTCTTGGAAACCCACTTGACCAAGGCCTTGGGAGCTTCTTCAAATGCATCAATCTCTTCTTGAAGCTTGCCCTTGCCTTTTAGCTTGTGGTCTTGTGGTGGAAGATCATCTTGGGCTTGTGTCCCCTCGAAGAAAGTAGGGTCATACTCCTCTTGTTGAGGAACAAACTTTGTCTTGGGGTATTGATCTTCTTCCCACTCAACTCCATTGGCGTTGAACTTTCTTTCAAAACCAACACCTTGATTCTTTCAGTGCCTTCCTTGCTTGCGTACAATTTTCTCAAATTGCTTACTCCCGGCAAGGCTCTTAAAAACACCTTTCTCTATAATTCCATTCAATAAGCTATTTTCTTGCTCAAGTGTAACTTGGCTAAGAGAATCATTAGTGAAATTAAGAGAACTACTAGAAGCAACAATATTGGATTTATCATGATTGGTGTTGCTACAAGAGGAAGAATCTTTCTTGTTCTTATTGCTAGAATTTACTTGTGGCGTGTAGGTAGACAAGAGTAAACGCTTGGCAATGTAAGAAGAACTTTCCTTATGAAGATCATCATTGATTGCTTTTAAGAACTCATGTTCTTGCTCTAGATTTAGTTTTTCAAAACGTAGCTTTTCATGGGTCCTCAAAAACTCTCGATGATTGTCGGTGTCAAAACCGGCGGATCTCGGGTAGGGGGTCCCGAACTATGCGTCTGTGGATCAATGGTAACATGAGACACGGGACACAATGTTTACCCAGGTTCGGGCCCTCTCGATCGAGGTAAAACCCTACTCCTGCTTGATTAATCTTGATGAATATGACAAGAGTTGATCTACCTCGAGATCGTAATGGCTAAACCCTAGAAGACTAACCAGGGCGATTGCTATGAATCCGCTAATGTTCTTCAGCCTCTAAGGACTAAGCCCTCCAGTTTATATATGCACCAGAGGGCCCTAGGTTTGTACATGACCATCTTGCAGAGCAAGGAAAGATTACACCCCGAACCTAAAACCTGCCATTATACGCGCACAGGAGTCCTATCCGGATACGAGAGACGATCTTCAGCGATGAACTTCATGGCCCACCAGTCCGGCCCACCACGAGTTATCCGTGAAGGAAATATGCCGTAGAGGCAATAATAAAGTTCTTATTTGTATTTCCTTATATCATGATAAATGTTTATTATTCATGCTAGAATTGTATTAACCGGAAACTTAGTACATGTGTGAATACATAGATAAAACAGAGTGTCCCTAGTATGCCTCTACTAGACTAGCTCGTTAATCAAAGATGGTTATGTTTCCTAACCATAGACGTGAGTTGTCATTTGATCAACGGGATCACATCATTAGGAGAATTATGTGATGGACAAGACCCATCCGTTAGCTTAGCAACTTGATCGTTTAGTTTTACTGTTGTTGCTTTCTTCGTGACTTATACATGTTCATATGACTATGAGATTATGCAACTCCTGAATACCGGAGGAACACCTTGTGTGCTACCAAACGTCACAACGTAACTGGGTGATTATAAATATGCTCTATAGGTGTCTTCGAAGGTGTTTGTGGTGTTGGCATAGATCGAGAATAGGGTTTGTCACTCCGAGTGTCGGAGAGGTATCTTTGGGCCCTCTCGGTAATACACATCATAATAAGCCTTGCAAGCAAACGTCTAATGAGTTAGTCTCGAGATGATGTATTACGGAACGAGTAAAGAGACTTGTCGGTGACGAGATTGAACTAGGTATGATGATACCGACGATCGAATCTCGGGAAAGTAACATACCGATGACAAAGGGAACAACGTATGTTGTTATGCGGTTTGACCGATAAAGATCTTCGTAGAATATGTAGGAACCAATATGAGCATCCAGGTTCCGCTATTGGTTATTGACAGGAGATGAGTCTCAGTCATGTCTACATAGTTCTCGAACCCGTAGGGTCCACACGTTTACCGTTCGATGACGATCGGTATTATGAGTTTATGTGTTTTGATGAACCGAAGGTAGTTTGGAGTCCCGGATGTGATCACGGGCATGACGAGGAGTCTCGAAATGGTCGAGACATAAAGATTGATATATTTGATGACTATATTCGGACACCGGAAGTGTTCCGAAGAAGTTTCGGATTAAATAGGAGTGCCGGAGGGGTATCGGTACCCCCCGGGGGAACTAATGGGCCACTTGGGCCCTTAGTGGAGAGAGAGAGGGCCGGCCAGGGCTGGGCCACGCGCCCCTTCCCCTTTGTCCGAATTGGACAAGGAAAGGGGGGGCGGCGCCCCCTTCCTTCTCCCTCTCCCTCTCCTTCCTTCCCCCTCCTTCCCTCTTGATGGACTCCTACTAGGAATAGGATTCCTATTCCTAGTAGGAGTAGCCCTCCTTGGGCGCGCCTATAGGGCCGGCCGGCCTCCCCTTGCTCCTTTAGATACGGGGGCAGGGGGCACCCTAGGACACACAAGTAAACATCAGTTTTAGCCGTGTGCGATGCCCCCCTCCACAGTTACACACATCGGTCATATCGTTGCAGTGCTTAGGCGAAGCCCTGCGCCGGTAACTTCATCATCACCGTCACCACGCCGTCGTGCTGACAAAACTCTCCCGTGACACTCAACTGGATCAAGAGCTCGTGGGACGTCATCGAGCTGAACGTGTGCTGAACCCGGAGGTGCCGTACATTCGGTGCTTGGATCGGTTGGATCGCGAAGACGTTCGACTACATCAACCGCATCACTAGACGCTTCCGCTTTCGGTCTACGAGGGTATGTAGACACACTCTCCCCGCTCGTTGCTATGCTTCTCCTAGATAGATCTTGCGTGATCGTAGGATTTTTTTTTTGAAATACTACATTCCCCAAAAGTGGCATGATGAGCCAGGTCTATGCGTAGATGATATGCACGAGTAGAACACAATGAGTTGTGGACGATAATAGTCATACTGCTTACCAGCATGTCATACTTTGATTCGGCGGTATTGTGAGATGAAGCGGCCCGGACCGACATTACGCGTACACTTATGCGAGACTGGTTTCAGCGTTGCGAGCACTCGTTTCTTAAAGGTGACCGGCGGGTGTCTATCTCTCTCACTTTAGTTGAATCGAGTGTGGCTACGCCCGGTCCTTGTGAAGGTTAAAACAGCACACTTGACGAAAAATCTTTGTGGTTTTTATATGCATATGTAAGAACGGTTCTTGCTAAGCCCGTAGAAGCCACGTAAAACTTGGAACAACAAAGTAGAGGATGTCTAACTTGTTTTTGCAGGGCATGTTGTGATGTGATATGGTCAAGACGTGATGAGTTATACATTATTGTATGAGATGATCATGTTTTGTAAATTATCGGCAACCGACAGGAGCCTTATGGTTGTCACTTTATTGTATGAATTGTGAAGGCCATGTAATTGCTTTACTTTATCACTATAAGTAAGCGATAGTAGTAGTAGCAATAGTTGGCGAGACGACCACTACGCTACGATGAAGATCATGGTGTCAAGCCGGTGATGATGGAGATCATGACCATGCTTTGGAGATGGAGATCAAAAGCACAAGATGATTATGGCCATATCATGTCACATATTTTGATTGCATGTGATGTTTATCTTATTATGCTTCTTATTTTGCTTAGTATGGCGGTAGCATTATAAGATGATCCCTTACAAACATTTCAAGGTACAAGTGTTCTCCCTGAGTATTCACCGTTGCGAAAGTTCGTCGTGCCGAGACACCACGTGATGATCGGGTGTGATAAGCTTTACGTTCAAATACAACGGGTGTAAGACATTTTTGCACATCAGAATACTTGGGTTAAACTTGACGAGCCTAGCATGTACAGACATGGCCTCGGAACACTAGAGACCGAAAGGTCGAGCGTGAATCATATAGTAGATATGATCAACATAAGATGGTCACCATTGAAAAATACTCCATCTCATGTGATGATCGGACATGGTTTAGTTGATTTGGATCACATGATCATTTAGATGACTAGAGGGATGTCTATCTAAGTGGGAGTTCTTTAGTAATATGATTAATTGAACTTTAATTTATAATGAACTTAGTCCTGGTAGGTTTTGCATATCTATGTTGTTGTAGATCAATGGCCCGTGCTACCGTTCCCTTGAATTTTAATGCGTTCCTAGAGAAAGCTAAGTTGAAAGATGATGGTAGCAACTACACGGACTAGGTCCCTAACTTGAGGATTATCCTCATTGTTGCACAGAAGAATTATGTCATGGAAGCACTGCTAGGTGACATGTGTGCTGCAGAAGCAACTCCGGACGTTATGAACGTCTGGCAAGCTCGTTCTGATGACTACTCGATAGTTCAGTGTGCCATGCTTTACGGCTTAGAATCGGGACTTCAAAGACGTTTTGAACGTCATGGAGTATATGAGATGTTCCAAGAGTTGAAGTTAATATTTCAAGCAAATGCCCGAATTGAGAGATATGAAGTCTCCAATAAGTTCTATAGCTGCAAGATGGAGGAGAACAGTTCTATCAGTGAACACTTGCTCAGAATGTCTGGGTACTACAATCATATGACTCAACTTGGTTGCAAAGTTGATGAAGATAGTGTTATTGATAGAGTTCTTCAATCACTGCCATCAAGCTATAAAGGCTTCGTGATGAACTATAATATGCAAGGGATGCAGAAGACAATTCCCGATCTCTTCGCTATGCTCAAAACAGCGGAGGTAGAAATCAAAAAGGAGCATCAAGTGTTGATGGTTAACAAGACCACTAGTTTCAAGAAAAAGGGCAAGGGAAAGAAGGAGAACTTCAAGAATAATAGCAAGACAGTTGTTACTCCTGCGAAGAAACCCAAGTCTGGAGCCAAGCCTGAAACTGAGTGCTTCTACTGCAAAGGGAGTGGACACTGGAAGCGGAACTGCCCCAAGTATTTGGCGGATAAGAAGGATGGCAAGGTGAACAAAGGTATATTTGATATACATGTTATTCATGTTGGAGATATGCCCTAGAGGCAATAATAAAAGCATTATTATTATATCTCCTTGTTCATGATAATTGTCTGTTATTCATGCTTGAACTGTATTGTACGGAAACAGCGATACATGTGTGAATACACAGATCATAAAGAGTCCCTGGTAGGCCTCTAGTAGCCAGCTCGTTGATCAACAGATGGTCACGGTTTCCTGACCATGGACATGAGATGTCAATGATAACGGGATCACATCATTAGGAGAATGATGTGATGGACAAGACCCAAACTTGAGCATAACACGAGATCGTATAGTTCGTAATGCATAAGCTTTTCGGTGTCAAGTATTTATTCCTTAGACCATGAGGTTGTACAACTCCCGGATACCGTAGGAGTGCTTTGGGTGTGCCAACCGTCACAACGTAACTGGGTGGCTATAAAGGTACACATCGGGTATCTCCGAAAGTGTCTGTTGAGTTGGTACGAACCGAGACTGGGATGTTGTCACTCCGTATGACGGAGAGGTACCTCTGGGCCCACTCGGTAAGACATCATCATAATGAGCTCAATGTGACTAAGTACTTAGTCACGGGATGATGGATTACGGATCGAGTAAAGAGACTTGCCATAACGAGATTGAACAAGGTATTGGGAATACCGACGATCGAATCTCGGGCAAGTACCGTACCGATGAACAAAGGGAATAACATACGGGATTGAGTGAATCCTTGACACGGTGGTTCATCCGATGAAGATCATCGAGGAACACGTGGGAACAAACATGGGTATCCAGATCCCGTTGTTGGTTATTGACCGGAGAGTGGTCTCGGTCATGTCTACGTGTCTCCCGAACCCGTAGGGTCTACACACTTAAGGTTCGGTAACGCTAGGGTCGTAGAGATTAATGGACGTGGAAACCCGAAAGTTGTTCGGAGTCCCGGATGAGATCCCGGACGTCACGAGGAGTTCCGGAATGGTCCGGAGGTAAAGATTGATGTATGGGAAGTCCAATTTCGGCCAACGGGTGATCTCCGGGGGTCACCGGGAGCGTCCCGGGACCACCGGAGGGGCCCCGGGGGTCCACCGGGTGGGGCCACCCATCCCGGTGGGGCCCCTAGGCCGCAAGGGGATGTGTGCAGCCCTCTGGGCTGGCGCACCACAAGGGGGCCCCACCTCCCCATGCGCATAGGGATAAAACCCTAAGGGGAGGGGGGCCACCACTTGCCTTGGGGGAGGGGGACTCCTCCCTGGCCGGCGCCCCCCCTGGCCCCCTATATATATGTGGGGGGGGAGAGGGCAGCCGTACCTCAGCCCTGGCGCCTCTCCCCCTCCCGTCACACCTCCCAACTCCTTCGCAGGGCAGCCCGGCGAAGCCCTGCTGCGATCTCCACTGCATCCGTCATCACGCCGTCATGCTGCCGGATCTCTGACGACTTCTCCTCCCCCCTTGCTGGATCAAGAAGGAGGTGACGTTGCTGCACTGTACGTGTGTTGAATGCGGAGGTGCCGTCCGTTCGGCGCTAGATCATCGGTGACGAAGAACGTGAAGAGTACGACTACTTCATCCTTGCTTCGTTGAAAGCTTCCGCACGCAATCTTCATAACGGTATGTAGATGCACTCTTAGTTGCTCGTTGCTAGATGTCTCCATACTTGGATCTTGGTGAAGACGTAGAAAATTTTTGATTTATGCTACGTTCCCCAACAGTGGCATCTGAGCCTAGGTTTTATGCGTAGCATCTTGGCACGAGTAGAACACAAAGCAGTTGTGGGCGTATGATCTTGTTCAACTTTCTTACCGTTACTAGTCAATCTTGATTCGGCGGTATTGTGGGATGAAGCGGCCCGGACCGACCTTACACGTACGCTTACGTGAGACTGGTTCCACCGACAGACATGCACTAGATGCATAAGGTGGCTTGCGGGTGTCTGTCTCTCCTACTTTAGTCAGATCGGATTCGATGAAAAGGGTCCTTATGAAGGGTAAATAGAAGTTGACAAATCACGTTGTGGTTTTGGCGTAGGTAAGAAACGTTCTTGCTAGAAATCCTATAGAAGCCACGTAAAACTTGCAACAACAATTAGAGGACGTCTAACTTGTTTTTGCAGCATGTGTTTTGTGACGTGGTATGGCCAAGAACGAAGATGTGATGAATGATATATGTGATGTATGAGATTGATCATGTTTTTGTAATAGGAAATCACGACTTGCATGTCGATGAACTTGACAACCGGCAGGAGCCATAGGAGTTGTCTTTATTATTGTATGACCTGCGTGTCACTGAATAACGCCATGTAATTACTTTACTTCATTGCTAAACGTTAGCTATAGTAGTAGAAGTAATAGTTGGCATGACGACTTCTTCAAGACACGATGATGGAGTTCATGATGATGAAGATCATGGTGTCGAGCCGGTGACAAGATGATCATGGTGCCCCGAAGATGGAGATCCAAGGAGCAAGATGATATTGGCCATATCATGTCACTATAATTGATTGCATGTGATGTTTATCATGTTTTTACATCTTGTTTACTTAGAACGACGGTAGTAAATAAGATGATCTCTCACTAAAATTTCAAGTAATGTGTTTCCCCTAACTGTGCACCGTTGCTAAAGCTCGTTGTTCCGAAGCACCACGTGATGATCGGGTGTGATAGGTTCTAACGTTCACATACAACGGGTGTAAGACAGATTTACACACGCAATACACTTAGGGTTCACTTGACGAGCCTAGCATGTACAGACATGGCCTCGAAACACGGAAGACCGAAAGGTCGAACACGAGTCGTATAGAAGATACGATCAACATGAAGATGTTCACCGTTTTTGACTAGTCCGTCTCACGTGATGATCGGACACGGACTACTCGATTCGGATCGTGTATCACTTAGATGACTAGAGAGATGTCATTCTGAGTGGGAGTTCATGAAAATTTGATTAAGATGAACTTAATTATCATGAACTTAGTCTAAATTCTTTACAATATCTCTTGTAGATCAAATGGCCCACGCTCAGGTTTCCCTCAACTTCAACGCGTTCCTAGAGAAAACCAAGCTGAAAGACGATGGTAGCAACTATACGGATTGGGTCCGTAACCTGAGGATTATCCTCATAGCTGCCAAGAGAACTTATGTCCTAGAAGCACCGCTAGGTGGTGCACCCGCTCTCCCGGCGACCCAAGACGTTATGAACGCCTGGCAGTCGCGTAGTGATGATTACTCCCTGGTTCAGTGCGGCATGCTTTACAGTTTAGAATCGGGGCTCCAAATGCGTTTTGAGCACCATGGAGCATATGAGATGTTCGAAGAGCTGAAAATGGTTTTCCAAGCTCATGCCCGAGTCGAGAGATATGATGTCTCCGACGCATTCTACAGCTGTAAGATGGAGGAGAACAGTTCTGTCAGTGAGCACATCCTCAAGATTTTAGGATTGCACAACCGCTTGTCTCAGCTGGGAATGAATCTCCCAAATGAAGCGGTCGTTGACAGAATCCTCCAGTCGCTCCCACCAAGCTTCAAGAGCTTCGTGTTGAACTTCAATATGCAGGGGATGGAGAAGTCCATTCCCGAGGTGTATTCGATGCTGAAATCAGCGGAGGTAGACATCAAGAAAGAACATCAACTGTTGATGGTCAATAAAACCACTAAGTTCAAGAAAGGCAAGGGTAAGAAGAACTTCAAGAAGGACGGCAAGCAAGTTGCCGCGCCTGGCAAGCCTGTTGCTGGGAAGAAGCCAAAGTATGGACCCAAGCCTGAGACAGAGTGCTTTTATTGCAAGGGAATGGGTCACTGGAAGCGGAACTGCCCCAAATATTTAGCAAACAAGAAGGCCGGCAACGTCAAAGGTATATATGATATACATGTTATTGATGTGTACCTTACCAGCACTCGTAGTAGCTCCTGGGTATTCGATACCGGTGCAGTTGCTCACATTTGTAACTCAAAACAGGAGCTGCGGAATAAACGGAGACTGGCGAAGGATGAGGTGACGATGCGCGTCGGGAATGGTTCCAAGGTCGATGTGATCGCCGTCGGCACGCTACCTCTACATCTACCCTCGGGATTAGTTTTAAACCTGAATAATTGTTATTTAGTACCAGCTTTGAGCATGAACATTGTTTCTGGATCTCGTCTTATGCGAGATGGATATTCTTTCAAATCGGAGAATAATGGTTGTTCTATTTATTTGAGAGATATGTTTTATGGTCATGCCCCGCTGGTCAATGGTTTATTTTTGATGAATCTCGAACGTAGTGATACACATATTCATAGTGTAGATGCCAAAAGATGTAAAGTTGATAATGAAAGTCCCACATACTTGTGGCATTGCCGACTTGGTCATATTGGTGTCAAACGTATGAAGAAGCTCCATTCAGATGGACTTCTGGAGTCTCTTGATTATGAATCATTTGACACGTGCGAACCGTGCCTCTTGGGCAAGATGACCAAGACTCCGTTCTCCGGAACAATGGAGTGAGCAACCAACTTGTTGGAAATCATACATACCGATGTGTGCGGTCCAATGAGTGTTGAGGCTCGCGGAGGCTACCATTATGTTCTCACCCTCACGGATGACTTGAGTAGATACGGGTATATCTATTTGATGAAACACAAGTCTGAGACTTTTGAAAAGTTCAAGGAATTTCAGAATGAGGTTGAGAATCAACGTGACAGAAAAATAAAGTTCTTGCGATCGGATCGTGGGGGTGAATATTTAAGTCATGAATTTGGCACACACCTTAGAAGCTGTGGAATTGTTTCACAATTGACACCGCCCGGAACACCTCAACGTAACGGTGTGTCCGAACGTCGAAATCGTACTCTGTTGGACATGGTGCGATCTATGATGTCCCTCACCGATTTGCCGCTATCTTTTTGGGGTTATGCTTTAGAGACTGCCGCATTCACTTTAAATAGGGCTCCGTCAAAATCCGTTGAGACGACTCCATATGAACTTTGGTTTGGCAAGAAACCGAAGCTGTCGTTTCTGAAAGTTTGGGGTTGCGATGCTTATGTCAAGAAACTTCAACCTGAAAAGCTCGAACCCAAATCGGAGAAATGTGTCTTCATAGGATACCCAAAGGAAACAATTGGGTACACCTTCTACCACAGATCCGAAGGCAAAGTCTTTGTTGCCAAGAATGGATACTTTCTGGAGAAAGAGTTTCTCTCGAAAGAAGTGAGTGGGAGGAAAGTAGAACTTGATGAGGTAACAGTCACCCCTCCTGTACCGGAAAGTAGCGCAGCGCAGGAAACTGTTCCTGAGGTGCCTGCACCGGCAAGGGAGGAAGTTGATGATAATGATCATGAAGAAACAGATCAAGTTACTACTGAACTTCGAAGGTCCACAAGGGCACGTTCCGCACCAGAGTGGTACGGCAACCCTGTCCTGGAAATCATGTTGTTAGACAACGGTGAACCTTTGAACTATGAAGAAGCGATGGCGGGCCCAGATTCCAATAAATGGCTTGGAGCCATGAAATCCGAGATAGAATCCATGTATGAAAACAAAGTATGGACTTTGGTGGACTTGCCAGATGATAGGCACGCCATAGAAAATAAATGGATATTTAAGAAGAAGACAGACGCAGATGGTAATGTGACCATCTATAAAGCTCGGCTTGTCGCTAAGGGTTATCGACAAGTTCAAGGGATTGACTACGACGAGACTTTCTCTCCCGTAGCGATGCTGAAGTCAGTCAGAATCATGTTAGCTATTGCCGCATTCTATGATTATGAGATATGGCAAATGGACGTCAAAACAGCATTCCTTAATGGCTTCCTCAAGGAAGAGTTGTATATGATGCAACCGGAAGGTTTTGTCGATCCAGAGAACGCTAACAAGGTATGCAAGCTCCAGCGCTCGATTTACGGGCTGGTGCAAGCATCTCGGAGTTGGAATATTCGCTTTGATGAGGTGATCAATGCGTTTGGCTTTATACAGACTTATGGAGAAGCCTGTATTTACAAGAAAGTGAGTGGGAGCTCTGTGGCATTTCTCATATTATATGTGGATGACATATTGCTGATGGGAAATGATATAGAATTCTTGGAAAATGTAAAGGCCTACTTGAATAAAAGTTTTTCAATGAAGGACCTTGGAGAAGCTGCTTACATATTAGGCATCAAAATCTATAGAGATAGATCAAGACGCCTCATTGGTCTTTCACAAAGTACATACCTTGACAAAATATTGAAGAAGTTCAATATGGATCAGTCTAAGAAAGGATTCTTGCCTGTTTTGCAAGGTATGAGATTGAGTAAGACTCAGTCGCCGACCACGGCAGAAGATAGACAAAAGATGAGTGTCATTCCCTATGCCTCGGCAATAGGTTCTATCATGTATGCCATGCTGTGTACCAGACCTGATGTGAACCTTGCCATAAGTTTGGTAGGGAGGTACCAAAGTGATCCCGGTACGGAACACTGGACAGCGGTCAAGAACATCCTGAAGTACCTGAAAAGGACTAAGGATATGTTTCTCGTTTATGGAGGTGACGAAGAGCTCGTCGTAAAGGGTTACGTCGATGCTAGCTTCGACACAGATCTGGATGACTCTAAGTCGCAAACCGGATACGTGTATATTTTGAATGGAGGGGCAGTCAGCTGGTGCAGTTGCAAGCAAAGCATGGTGGCAGCATCTACATGTGAAGCGGAGTACATAGCTGCTTCTGAAGCAGCTCAGGAAGGAGTCTGGATGAAGGAGTTCATCACCGACCTAGGAGTCATTCCAAGCGCGTCAAGCCCGATGACTCTCTTCTGTGACAACACTGGTGCTATTGCTATTACCAAGGAGCCCAGGTTTCAAAAGAAGACCAAGCACATCAAGCGCCGTTTCAACTCCATCCGGAATTATGTTCAGGATGGAGACATAGATATTTGTAAAGTACATACGGATCTGAATGTAGCAGACCCGTTAACTAAACCTCTTTCACGAGCAAAACATGATCAACACCAGAACTCTATGGGTGTTCGATTCATCACAATGTAACTAGATTATTGACTCTAGTGCAAGTGGGAGACTGTTGGAGATATGCCCTAGAGGCAATAATAAAAGCATTATTATTATATCTCCTTGTTCATGATAATTGTCTGTTATTCATGCTTGAACTGTATTGTACGGAAACAGTGATACATGTGTGAATACACAGATCATAATGAGTCCCTGGTAGGCCCCTAGTAGCCAGCTCGTTGATCAACAGATGGTCACAGTTTCCTGACCATGGACATGAGATGTCAGTGATAACGGGATCACATCATTAGGAGAATGATGTGATGGACAAGACCCAAACTTGAGCATAACACGAGATCGTATAGTTCGTAATGCATAAGCTTTTCGGTGTCAAGTATTTATTCCTTAGACCATGAGGTTGTACAACTCCCGGATACCGTAGGAGTGCTTTGGGTGTGCCAACCGTCACAACGTAACTGGGTGGCTATAAAGGTACACATCGGGTATCTCCGAAAGTGTCTGTTGAGTTGGTACGAACCGAGACTGGGATGTTGTCACTCCGTATGACGGAGAGGTACCTCTGGGCCCACTCGGTAAGACATCATCATAATGAGCTCAATGTGACTAAGTAGTTAGTCACGGGATGATGGATTACGGATCGAGTAAAGAGACTTGCCATAACGAGATTGAACAAGGTATTGGGAATACCGACGATCGAATCTCGGGCAAGTACCGTACCGATGAACAAAGGGAATAACATGCGGGATTGAGTGAATCCTTGACACGGTGGTTCATCCGATGAAGATCATCGAGGAACACGTGGGAACCAACATGGGTATCCAGATCCCGTTGTTGGTTATTGACCGGAGAGTGGTCTCGGTCATGTCTACGTGTCTCCCGAACCCGTAGGGTCTACACACTTAAGGTTCGGTAACGCTAGGGTCGTAGAGATTAATGCACGTGGAAACCCGAAAGTTGTTCGGAGTCCCGGATGAGATCCCGGACGTCACGAGGAGTTCCGGAATGGTCCGGAGGTAAAGATTGATGTATGGGAAGTCCAGTTTCGGCCAACGGGTGATCTCCGGGGGTCACCGGGAGCGTCCCGGGACCACCGGAGGGGCCCCGGGGGTCCACCGGGTGGGGCCACCCATCCCGGTGGGGCCCCTAGGCCGCAAGGGGATGTGTGCAGCCCTCTGGGCTGGCGCACTACAAGGGGGCCCCACCTCCCCATGCGCATAGGGATAAAACCCTAAGGGGAGGGGGGCCACCACTTGCCTTGGGGGAGGGGGACTCCTCCCTGGCCGCCGCCCCCCCTTGCAGATTGGATCTGCAAGGGGCTGGCGCCCCCCCTGGCCCCCTATATATATGTGGGGGGGGAGAGGGCAGCCGTACCTCAGCCCTGGCGCCTCTCCCCCTCCCGTCACACCTCCCAACTCCTTCGCAGGGCAGCCCGGCGAAGCCCTGCTGCGATCTCCACTGCATCCGTCATCACGCCGTCGTGCTGCCGGATCTCTGACGACTTCTCCTCCCCCCTTGCTGGATCAAGAAGGAGGTGACGTTGCTGCACCCTACGTGTGTTGAACGCGGAGGTGCCGTCCGTTCGGCGCTAGATCATCGGTGACGAAGAACGTGAAGAGTACGACTACTTCATCCTTGCTTCGTTGAAAGCTTCCGCACGCAATCTTCATAACGGTATGTAGATGCACTCTTAGTTGCTAGTTGCTAGATGTCTCCATACTTGGATCTTGGTGAAGACGTAGAAATTTTTTGATTTATGCTACGTTCCCCAACAATTCATGTGTACCTTACTAATGCTCGCAGTAGCACCTGGATATTAGATATTAGTTCGGTTGCTAATATTTGTAACTCGAAACAGGGGCTACGAATTAAACGAAGATTAGCTAAGGACGAGGTGACGGTGCACGTGGGAAATGGTTCCAAAGTCGATGTGATCGTCGTCGGCACGCTACCTCTACATCTACCTTCGAGATTAATTTTAGACCTAAATAATTGTTATTTGGTGCCAGCATTGAGCATGAACATTATATCTGGATCTTTTTTGTTGCGAGACGGTTATTCATTTAAACTAGAGAATAATGGTTGTTCTATTTTTATGAGTAATATCTTTTATGGTCATGCACCCTTGAATAGTGGTCTATTCTTATTAGATCTCAATCGTAGTGATACACATATTCATAATATTGAAACCAAAAGATGCAAAGTTGATAATGATAGTGCAACTTATTTGTGGCACTGCCGTTTAGGTCATATTGGTGTAAAGCGCATGAAGAAACTCCATGCAGATGGACTTTTGGAATCACTTGATTATGAATCACTTGGTGCTTGCGAACCTTGCCTCATGGGCAAGATGACTAAAACTTCGTTCTCTGGAACAATGGAGCGAGCAACAGATTTGTTCAAAATCATACATACTGATGTATGTGGACCGATGAGCATTGAGGCTCACGGCGGATATCGTTATTTTCTGACCTTCACTGATGATTTGAGCAGATATGGGTATATCTACTTAATGAAGCACAAGTCTGAAAGATTTGAAAAGTTCAAAGAATTTCAGAGTGAAGTAGAGAATCAACCTAACAAGAAAATAAAGTTTCTATGATCTGATCGTGGAGGCGAATATTTGAGTTACGAGTTTGGTCTTCATTTGAAACAATGTGCAATAGTTTCATAGCTCACGCCACCCGAAACACCACAGCGTAATGGTGTGTCCGAACGTCGTAACCGTACTTTATTAGATATGGTACAATCTATGATGTCTCTTACCGATTTACCACTATCGTTTTGGGGTTATGCTTTAGAGATAGCTGCATTCACGTTAAATAGGGCACCATCTAAATCCGTTGAGACGACGCCTTATGAACTGTGGTTTGGCAAGAAACCAAAGTTGTCGTTTCTTAAAGTTTGGGGCTGCGATGCTTATGTGAAAAAGCTTCAACCTGATAAACTCGAATCCAAGTCGGAGAAAAGTGTCTTCATAGGATACCCAAAGGAAACTATTGGGGTACACCTTTTATCACAGATCTGAAGGCAAGATATTCGTTGCTTGGTACAGATTATCACCGTCGTCAGTGACAGTGTTACTATCTTTCCCTTTACGGGATCGAGATCGGCGCTTCTAACGCTGACGCTTGGGAGGTTCATCGACAGGCTTATCCTGATTGGGATCATTATCGTCGTCGTCCTCCTTCTCCTTAGGTGTGTCCACCATATATACATCATATGAGGACGTAGCCGTCCATCGCTCGGTTGTGGGCGGATTTTGGTCTAGATCTGCTTCGGCTTCGAGGTCCATCCCTTCGAAGTATTCGGAAGCGTAGTCAAGTAGATCGGTTAAATCTTAGACCGTGGCTACCAAGTGGGTGGTGGGTGGTAAGCGAAATTCTCCATCATCAGCCTCCAGTTCAAACCAGATATAATTCGGTTGTGAGTCCCCTGCTAAGGAGAGGGATTTTAATGAGTTTAGCTCATCGCCTAAAGGTGAGTGCCGGAAGATATCTACGGAGTTGAATTCGACGATAGGCGCCTGATCAAGCTCGAAGGACGCAGATACACATGGTTCAGAACCTGTAGCCAGAGACGAGTCCGAAGTTCCGGTAACACAGATACCGCTCAAGGTTGGGTCTATGTGCGGCTCCAGCGCCGCTGAGTCTGCGGCTTCCGTGGTGGGGTTGAGCTTCCCGTCCTCGGGTGACGCGATCTGCTCTGGATCCAGGGCCAGAGCAGTTATAGGTGCTATCCCCTAGATGTGGCCCGATGACAGATTTAGGTCATGTTCATCGTGGTGGTAGGGAGCGGTTGCCATGGGCTCGAATCCGTCGAAGATCAAGTCTCCGCGGATATCAGCCACGTAGTTCAAGCTTCCAAGCCTGACTTGATGGCCAGGGGCATAGCTCTCAAGCTACTCGAGGTGGCCTTCTGTGTTGGCACGGAGCGTGAAGCCGCCAAACACAAAAAGCTGGTCGGTAGGGAGATCTCCTCGGCGGTGGTGTCGTCGTTGTTGACGAAGCGATCCATCGGTCCTTCGGTCGATGATATAGTGGAACTCTCAATGAAAGCACCAATGTCGATGTCAAAACCGGCGGATCTCGGGTAGGGTGTCCCGAACTATGCGTTTGTGGATCGATGGTAATAGGAGATAAGGGACACAGTGTTTACCCAGGTTCGGGCCCTCTCGATCGAGGTAAAACCCTACTCCTGCTTGATTGATCTTGATGAATATGATTACAAGAGTTGATCTACCTCGAGATCGTAATGGCTAAACCCTAGAAGTCTAACCAGTGCGATTGTTATGAATCGGCTATTGTTCTTCAGCCTCTACGGACTAAACCCTCTAGTTTATATATGCACCGGAGGGCCCTAGGGTTTGTACATGACCATCTTCCAGAGGAAGGAAATATTACACCCGAACCTAAAACCTGCCATTATACGCACACAGGAGTCCTATCCGGATACGAGAGACGATCTTCAGCGATGATCTTCATGGCCCACCAGTCCGGCCCACCACGAGTTATCCGGCCACATGAGGACACCTCAATCCAGGACTCCCTCAATGATCCTCTAAGGTAGTTTCATGAGCTAACTTAAGAGAGTTTAATTCTTTAGTTAGACGCTCAATCTTCTCCTTATCATTGTCATTCGTTTTATCTTGATTAGCATGATTAATAGCAATTTCATCATAGTTTTCATCAAAGTTTTCATCACTATTGCTACTAACAAGTAAATCATAATCTCCTAGCAAGTCATCTTCATCACTATTGAAATCAAGATATTCGGGGTGTGATACCTTAGGACCTTTAGCCATGAAGCATCTTCCAATTCCTTCATTTGGTGGGTCAAATATGTCGTAGGAGTTGGATGACACAAGAGCAATTCCGGCAACACCTTCATCTTGAGTATCTTTGGAGTCGGAGTAATAGCTTCTCTCGAGATGGTTATCGGTATCGGAACCGGATACCCATTCACCAACATGAGCTTGATGTCTTCGTCTTGCATAGCTCCTTGATGATTTGTCCTTCCTTTCTGAATCCTTGCTTCTACGAGAGGGTCTTTGTTCATAACGATCATCTCTACTCCTTCTCTCTCTTGGTGGTGAATCTTCTCTTCTACTGTGAGGAGCCGTACACTCATTGGAGTAGTGTCCAGTTTTCCCATAATTGTAGCAATTCTGATCACGACTAGAAGATCTTTTGTCATTGTAGGACCTTGACTTGGAACTTCTCTCTTTGCTTCTATTCTTGTAGAATTTGTTGAAGTTCTTCACCATTAAGCTCAATTCTTCATTGAAGACTTGTTTCTCACTTGATGATGTAGGAGCATCACATGAGGCTTTGTAAGCGCCACTAGACTTGTTGTGAAGCTCTTCTTTATCTTTAAGTGACATCTCATGAGCAACAATTCTTCCAATGAGTTCCGTAGGTTTGAGATCTTTGTAATTGGGCATCATTTGGATCAATGTGCACACGGTGTCATATTTTTCATCCAAGGCTCTTAGGATATTCTTGATGATGAATCTATCGGTCATTTCTTCGCTTCCTAAGCCGACAATCTCATTTGTGATGAGAGCAAGCCTAGAGTACATTTCAGCGACACCTTCACCATCCTTCATCTTGAACTTGTCAAGTTGACTTTGAAGCACATCCAACTTGGATTCCTTGACAGAGTCAGTACCTTCGTGCATATCAATCAAAGTATCCCAAATTTCCTTTGCATTCTCAAGACGGGTGATTTTGTTGAATTCTTCGGGGCACAATCCGTTGAAGAGGATACCGCAAGCTTGAGCATTGTATTACAGCATCATCAACTCTTCCGCGGTAGCTTCACGATTTGGTTCATTCCCATCGAAGAATTCACCTTGCAAACCAATACACACAATAGCCCAAACGGCGGGGTTATGTCCAAGAATATGCATTTTCATCTTATGCTTCCAACTAGCAAAATTAGTACCATCAAAGTAAGGACCTCTACGGTGGTAACTTCCCTCGCTAGAAGCCATACTCTCCTAGGTTGTGAAACCAAGGCTATGATCACCAAAGGCTATGGAAATCAAGGCAAAAGGAGACCAAAGCTCTGATACCACTTGTAGGATCAAAAGTATGTCTAGAGGGGGGTGATTAGACTACTTGACCAAATAAAAATCTAGCCTTTTCCCAATTTTAATTCTTGGCAGATTTGAGCAACTTAGCACAAGTCAAGCAATCGACCTACACATGCAATTCTAAGAGTATAGCAGCGGAATGTAAAACAATTTCATATGAAGGTAAAGGGAGGAGTTTGAGGGAGCAAACGCAATGTAGACATGGAGATTTTTTACGCGTGGTTCCGATAGGTGGTCCTATCGTACATCCAAGTTGATGGAGACTTCAACCCACAAAGGGTAACGGCTGCGCGAGTCCACGGAGGGCTCCACTCACAAAGGGTCCACGAAGAAGCAACCTTGTCTATCCCGCCATGGCCATCGCCCACGAAGGACTTGCCTCACTAGGGTAGATCTTCACAAAGTAGGCGATCTCCTTGCCCGTACAAACTCCTTGGTTCAACTCCACAATCTTGTCGGAGGCTCCCAAGTGACACCTAACCAATCTAGGAGACACCACTCTCCGAAAGGTAATAGACGGTGTGTTGATGATGAACTCCTTGCTCTTGTGCTTCAAATGATAGTCTTCCCAACACTCAACTCTCTCTCTCTCTCATATATTTGGATTTGGTGGGAAGATGATTTGAGTGGAAAGCAACTTGGTAAGGCTAGAGATCAAGATTCATATGGTAGGAATGGAATATCTTGGTCTCAACACATGAGTAGGTGGTTCTCTCTCAGAACAATGAGTAATGGAAGTGTAGATATGTTCTGATGGCTCTCTCCACGAATGAAGAGTGGGTGAAGGGGTATATATAGCCTCCACACAAAATCTAACTGTTACACACAATTTACCAAACTCGGTGGGACCGATTCAGAGAACTCGGTCAGATCGATTTAGTTCATAATGTGACTGTTGGGCATTTCGGTGGGACCGATATGATCAACTCGGTAGGACCGATTTCATTAGGGTTAGGGCATAACGTAATCTTGGTGAGACCGATTACACAAACTCGGGGGGGCGATTTTGGTAATAGACTAACCAGAGAGTTGGTCGGGCAAACTCGGTTGGGCCAATTCGCTCATTTCGGTGAGACCGAAATGTTACGAATGGGAAACAGAGAGTTTGCATTGCGAACTCGGTGGGACCAATCGCTCATCTCGGTTAGACCGAAATGTTACGAAGGGAAACAGAGAGTTTGCAATCCCATCTCAGTGAGACCGAGATCCCTTTCGGTGAGACCTAAGGGACTAGGGTTTTGTGGCAGTGGCTATGGCAAATGAACTCGCTGGCTCCAGATAGAATGTTTCGGTGGGGCCGAGTTTGACTTTTGCTTTGGGACATATGTGGATGTGAGAAAGTGGTTGAGGGTTTTGGAGCATATCACTAAGAATTTTGAGCAAGAAACCCATTAAGCAAAACCTCATCCCCTTTTAATAGTATTGGCTTTCCTATGGACCCAATGTAATCTTGGATCACTAAAATAGAAAATGTAGAGTCTTGAGCTTGAGCCAATATGTGTCCTTAGCATTTTTAGGGTTCCACATTCCTAATACATGCCATGCCAATCATTGAACTTTCTGAAATGATCATCTTGAAATAGCATTAGTTCGATGAGCTATATGTTGTTAGTAATTACCAAAACCACCTAGGGATAGTTGCACTTTCACTTACAAACTCATTGGTTCAACTCCACAATCTCGTCGGAGGCTCCCAAGTGACACCTAACCAATCTAGGAGACACCACTCTCCAAAAGGTAATAAATGGTGTGTTGATGATGAACTCCTTACTCTTGTGCTTAAAGTGATAGTCTCACCAACACTCAACTCTCTCTCTCACAGATTTGAATATGGTGGAAAGAAGATTTGAGTGGAAAGCAACTTGGGGAAGGCTAGAGATCAAGATTCATATGGTTGGATTGGAATATCTTGGTCTCAACACATGAGCAGGTGGTTTTCTCTCAGAAAATGAATAGTGGAAGTGTAGGCACGTTCTGATGGCTCTCTCTGATGGAGAAGGGGTGGATGGGGTATATATAGCATCCACGCAAAATCTAGTCGTTACACACATTTGACCCAACTTGGTCAGACCGAATAAACGAACTCGATCAGACTGAAGCAGTTCAAAATGTGAACGTTAGACATTTTGGTGGGACCGACAGTATCAACTCGGTGAGACCGATGCGTTAGGGTTAGGGCAAAACCTCAACCCGGTTTGATCGATTAGGCAAACTCGGTGAAACCGATTTTGGTAATAGGCTAATAGAGCATTGGTCAAGAAAACTCGGTGGGACCAATTTGCTCATCTCGGTGGGACCAAAACGTTACGAACAGGAAACAGAGAGTTTGCATACCTATCTTGGTGAGACCGAGATCCCTATCGGTGAGACCGAATTGATTAGGGTTTGTGGTAGTGGCTATGTCATGTGAACTCGGTGGCGTCGGATGGATCAAATCGGTGGGGCCGAGTTTGACTTTTAGGTTTGGGACATATGTGGAAATGAGAAACTGGTCGAGGGATTTGGAGCGTATTACTAAGCACTTGAGCAAGTAGATGATTAAGCAACACATCATCCCCTTTTAATACTATTGGCTTTTCCTATGGACTCAATGTGATCGTGGATCACTAAAATGAAAATGTAGAGTCTTGAGCTTTTGCCAATCTTTGTCCTTAGCATTTTGAGGGGTCCACATTTCTAATCCATGCCATGCCAACCATTGAACTTCCTGAAATATTTGTCTTCAAAGGATATTAGTTCAATGAGCTATATGTTGTTATTAATTACCAAAATCACCCGGGGATTAGTTGCACTTTCACCTTGGGATGCTCCACATCAAAAGGGTTCTTGTCTATGTTACAAGGTGTGAGACTGAGTTAGACTCAATGACCGACCACTACAGAAGATAGAGAGAAAATTAAAGTCATTCCCTATGCCTCAGCCATAGGTTCTATCATGTATGCTATGTTGTGTACCAGACCTGATGTGTGCCTTAACATACGTTTGGCAGGGAGGTACCAAAGTAATCCAGGAGTGGATCACTGGACAACGGTCAAGAACATCCTGAAGTATCTGAAAAGGACGAAGGATATGTTTCTCATTTATGGAGGTGACGAAGAGCTCATCGTAAAGGGTTACGTCGATGCTAGCTCCGACACAGATCTGATGACTCTAAGTCACAGATCGGATACATATTTATATTGAATGGTGGAGCTGCCAGTTGGTGCAGTTCCAAGCAGAGCGTCGTAGCGGGATCTACGTGTGAATCGGAGTACATAATTGCTTGAGAAGCAGCACATGAAGGAGTCTGGATGAAGGAGTTCATGTCCTATCTAGGTGTAATACCTAGTGCATCGGGTCCAATGACAATCTTTTGTGATAACACTGGAGCAATTGCCTTGGCGAAAGAATCCAGGTTTCACAAAAGAACAAAGCACATCAAGAGATGCTTGAACTCCATTCGTGAAAAGGTCAAGGATGGAGACATAGAAATTTGCAAAGTACATACAAATCTGAATGTTGCAGACCCTTTGACTAAGACTCCATGGGTGTTAGATTCATTACAATGTAATCTAGATTATTGACGCTAGTGCAAGTGGAAGACTAATGGAAATATGCCCTAGACGCAATAATAAAGTTGTTATTATTTTATATTTCCTTATTCATCATAAAGGTTTATTATCCATGCTAGAATTGTATTAACCTGAAACTTGATACATGTGTGGATACATAGACAAAACACCGTGTCCCTAGTAAGTATCTACTAGACTAGCTCATTAATCAAAGATGGTTAAGGTTTCATAACCATGGACATGAGTTGTCATTTGATAACGGGGTCACATCATTATGAGAATGATGTGATGGACACGACCCATCCGTTAGCTTAGCATTTGATCGTACAGTTTATTGCTACTGCTTTCATGTATGTCAAATACATATTCCTTTCACTATGAGATCATGCAACTCCCGGACACCGGAGGAATACTTGTGTGCTATCAAATGTCACAACGTAAGTGGGTGATTATAAATATGCTCTACAGGTATCTGTGAAGGTGTTTTTTGGGTTGGCGTGAATCGAGATTAGGATTTGTCACTCCGAGTATCGAAGAGGTATCTCTGGGCCCTCTCGGTAATACACAACATAATAAGCCTTGCAAGCAAATGACTAATGAGTTAGTCACGGGATGATGTACTACGGAACGAGTAAAGAGACTTGCCGGTAACGAGATTGAACTAGGTATAGAGATACCAACGATCGAATCTCGGGCAAGTAACATACCGACGGACAAAGGGAATTGTGTATGTTGTCATAACGGTTCGACCGATAAAGATCTTTGTAGAATATTTAGGAGCCAATATGGGCATCCAGGTTCCGCTATTGGTTATTAACCAGAGAGGTGTCTCGGTCATGTCTACATAGTTCTCGAACTCGTAGGGTCCGCACGCTTAACGTTTGTTGACGATATATAGTATTGAATGACTTATGTATGTTGGTGACCGAATGTTGTTCGGAGTTCCGGATGAGATCACGGACATGACAAGGAGCTCCAGAATAGTCCGTAGGTAAATATTAATATATGGGATAATAGTGTTTGATCTCCGGAAAGGTCCGGAATTCACTGGAAGGGGTTTCAGATGTTTCCCGAAGTGTTTGGGCACGAGAACACTTTATTTGGGCTAATGTGTAAAGCCCACGAGGGTTTTGGAAAGTGCAAAAGGAAGTTCTGCGGAGATCATGGGCTAGACACCGGGGACCTAGTGTCTAGGCCTCGAGTCCGAGTAGGACTCTTGCCTTTCGGGCAAAACCAACTTTGAGAAGGCTTTTGCTCCAAGTTTCGACCCCAGGTCTCAACATATAAACAGAGGGGCAGGGCTAGCACCCAAGATACATCAAGATTCATCAAGCCGTGTGCCGGCAACCCCGCCCCCTCTAGTTTATCCTTCGTCTAGTTTATATAGTGCTTGGCAAAGCCCTACGGAGATCGTTCTTCATCACCAACCGTCACCACGTCGTCATACTGCAGGAACTCATCTACTACTTCGCCCGTCTTGTTGGATCAATAAAGCGAGGACGTCATCGAGTTGAACGTATGCTGAACACGGAGGTGCCATACGTTCGGTACTTGATCGGGACAGATCGTGAAGGTGTACGACCACATCAATGCGTTGATAAACGCTTCCGCTTAGCGTCTTCAAGGGTATGAAGATGCTCTCCCCCTCTTGCAGCTATGCATCTCCATGGATATATCTTGCGTGTGCGTAGATTTTTTTTTTGTTTTCCATGCAACGTTCTCCATTAGCTCCCCCATACTCTACTATGGGTGAGCCATTCTTCGGCACATCTTCACAAGTCCATTGCCACCACAATGGACAGTAACTTCAATAATGTGATCTCTTCGTGATGATCCACTTGAACTTGCACACCATAACCTAACCCCACATAGAACTCTCACGTAGATCATGGGTTAGTACACAAAGCATAATGGATAATGCTTACCATAACATTGGATCACTTGATCCCTCTCGGTACGTCTTCTACCATTTGTGTGTTGATCAACTTGATTCACTCAACCTCTCACATGACCAATCTTTAAATAATTTCTTAAATAGCACATTGGTCATCACATACTCTCCTTGAAACCAACAAATGGACCTCAAGAAAAGCCTATGGACAAACCCTTCAAATATAACTCAAGGCAACCATTAGTCCATAGGAATTGTCATCAATTACTAAAACCAAACATGGGGGCACCGCGTGTTCTTTAAAAGTAGACACCAGAAACATACTATCTCTGTTAAGGATGGCAATTTTATCCATGGACATGGATATCCATGGATATCCGACCCGAATGGATAGGGTTTGGATATGCTTTTGTGTTCATGGGCAGCACCCAAACCCGACCCTATTACTCTTGGGTAGGGCATGGATATAATCTTGTACCCGTGGGTATATCCAAACCCGGCCTGATAGTATGACTTAATGGGCAAAAATCTGCTATCCCTACCCCGCAGTCACATGTCCCACTGCAATTTTACACTTTGTTATCCAAAACATGCAAAATAAATTACACAATCCCCGTCATAACTTTTATTAGCTGATATTCAATCTCCTCTGTAACATACCCCAACGCCCTTCCCTTATTTTTATCTCCTTGTTAAATGACTCATCACTGTCATCTGTCAGAAAAATACTAAATGATCTTATGTTGTTAGTTGACATTGATTTACCATAAGTGAAGCCTAGCCTGCCACGAAGTGAAGAATGTAAGAGCTTATGTTAATATTGTGTTATGTCTTATTTATATGTCTAGAGAGGACCCAATGGATATCCAGTGGGTATGGATATCCATCGGGTTTGGACATGGTCACAATTTTTCACCCATGGATTTTTTTCATGGGCGGACAAAGACTCTCTTCATGGCTATGGATATGGATTTGATGTTGTTCAAACCCGATCCAAATCCGACCCATTGCCATCCTTAATCTCTGTAAACTAATATATGACATTTTAGAAAATTAAAGACTTGACAGAAGTCTCTAAAATAGTATATATTAGTTTACACAGGGAGTATGTTTAAAAAATTGTTAATCATTTATTTAGAAATGTTCATGTAGTTTAAAAAAATGTATATTTTCATAGAAAAATTCTTCAATGTGTATCTAAAAGAAGGTTGACCATGCATTTTAATAAGTGTTGATCACATGTTTTTGCAAGAAAAGAATGTTCAACATGTATCAAAAAAAAATGTTTCATGTGTATAGTAATATGTACACCGTGCAATGAAAAAAATGTGTTAAGGAAAAATTATGAAAACTGACAAAAAACATAAACAAAATGAAGAAAACAGATAAAAGTAAAGTATAACGAGGAAAAAAGAAAAGGCAGTGAAGAAAAAATGAAAACCAAAGAAAAAAAGAAAACTGAAGAAAACCCGGTGAAACAAAGTAAACAAGAAAATAAACCAAAAAGGTAAATAAATCAAAATAAAAAACATGAAAATTGTGAAAGAAACAAAGAAAACCGTTTAAAACATAAAGAAAATAAAAAACCAAAGAAAATTGTTCAAGAAACAAAAGAAAACAACAGCAAAAGTGAAAAAATGAAGCAACAAGAGCGAACACAGCGACCCTCGAGCATCTCGATCAAAACCCGATTGAACGAAAACAAACTGACAAACTCGGCCAGCCCAATGTATACACATGAGAAAAAAAACTTTCGGACGAGGGCACGTATATCTCGCTATAAGGGGTCCCCTTGTGTCAGCTTCACGCGAAATGTAGGTACTTTCGCGTGAAGCCGAGCGCAAGATGGGCAGGCCCAGGCGCGCTGGAGCCAAAGTATCATTTTTTTTCCTTTTTCTTTACTTATTTTTATAGTTCTAGATATTCTAAATAAATATGTTACAGAAAAAACTTTGATTTTTTAAATGTTGTGAAAGCATTTGAATTTTTTTAATGTGAATATAGAAACTGTTTCTCATGTATACAAGACATGTATACAAAAAATACAATCTATGTAAAAAAAGTTTATCATATGTTTAAAAAAATCAAGAATTTGAAAAATTGGTAAAAAAGTGTTTGAAAAATGTTAATCAAGCATTTGAAAAATGTTAATGTGTATAGAAAAAATGTTGACCACGTATTCAAGAAATGTTAATCTTGTATATAAAAAATGTTAATCAAGCATTTGAAAAATGTGAAATGTGTATAGAAAAAATGTTGACCATGTATTAAAAAATATTAATCTTGTACTTGGAAAATGCTTTTTTTAGGGGTAAAGCCAAATTTATTCATGAAAGTCCACATGGTGTGGGATACATCTCTGGTTGTGAGACACGCCAAACCAAACATGGCGTCCCGGACCTCTAGAGAGCGAAAACTTGGCTAATCTATGTGCTTCATAATTAACAACACAACTCTCAAAAGAAAAATTACAATGAAAAGTAGATGATCTAAGTTTTGTCTCTGTGATGTTCGCTCCATACGACCCATGCGAGTTTCTGTTGATATCTTAAATGACTTGCATGCAGTCCGATGCAACAAGGAAATTTTGAATGCCCAGATCGTCTGCCAGAGATAAGGCTTCCGTGCATGCTACAGCCTCAAGAGTGGCCGGATCTACCACTCCTTCCAGAACTAACGATGAGCTTCCCAAAAAGTTTCCCCATTCATCTCTGCAAACTGCTGCTGCTGATCCTCCTTTTCTAGTCAACACTCCAGCATCAACATGTATCTTGCAAAAATCCGCAGGTGGCTTAGGTGGCTTAGGTGATCCTCCTCTTCTAGTCACCACTTGAAAAATGCTAAAAGCGAGATATTGCTTCCGTGTTTCCACTCTGAGGCCCAATAAAATCAGTCTAAACGAAAAGGCCCAATAAAATCCATCGAGGTAGCTCGGTAGCGGCGCCGAAGCGATTTCCTCCCCTGGCCTGGCCCCTCGATTCCTCTCGGCGTACCATGGGGGTGCTGGCGCTGGGGCGGCTCGTCTCCGCGCAGCGGGAGCGGCGGCGGCAGCGGCAGCGGCGTCGCCGGATACAAGCCCGTGGTGAGGCCTCTCTCTCTCTCTCTGCTCGTCCCTGCTACTTTCGTAATCACGTCCTGGCATCTGTAGAAGAGTATCTCTTCTGTCGCGTTTGCCGATTAGGGTTCCTTTTCCAGAAGAACAAAAGAAAAAGGGGCCATATGTTAGAGTTAACTCCAATCCCCTCGAGTAGCAACTCCGCGGCTAGGGATTAAACCTTTTTGAGGCAGGCTAGGGTTTTAAACCCCTTTTCAGGCAGGCTGGGAATTAAACTTGTGATCAAGGACCAGCATTTTTTTTGTGTGTGTGTACATGATAAGGATCTCACTCGCAGACGGTTGAATGTGTCTGGTGCACTGATAGAGTGTTAAACCTGTGAGATGGTGCGGAAGGATAGGGATCTCACTCGCTGATGGGTAAAATCAATTGTTCCATCAGATTTGGCACAAATGTGTGAGACTGGGGAGAGGTTGTACTGTTCTGCAAAAAAAGGGGAAAAAACTATGCTCTAGTGAACTGGATTTTCGAAGGCATTGTCGCTCTTGTGTAAAAGTTAAATGCCAGGTCGAAATTGGACCTTTGTTCTATGCAAGTGTGTGCCTTCGTTGCTTTCTTCTGTTAGCATGTGTCCTTATAACAATGATGTGTCGCAGATGATCCAGTTCCTTTGTTGGCGAAAAGAGGACGCTCATCCTGGGAACAAGGTGACCATTCAGAGGGTAGGAAAAGAGTTAAATACTCGATACCAGACCTTCCACAGGTATGAATAATGGAAGACTTTGGGTGCAAGTAAATAAATGTCACCATCACTGCCCTGCTGCACAAATTTGTGGACCTGTGTTAGCTCAATAAAGATGTATTTCCTGTGTTTAATGTTGGGGCTTTAACTTTCTGGAAAACTGTCTGTCATGAGTCTTGGATGCCCTGCTACATTCTTATGTTGGATAGAATTCCTATAGGCCCTTATCAGCAGTTCCTCGTGCTTCATGTGTGATTGATGCCTTTTTAGCTACAATCTCTGCAGTTTATGCTTACCCTAATTCTTATTGTGTGACTTGTAGCTAGTATGCTATTGCATATAGCACATGTCTTGGTTATATTTCCACTCTTGCTACCGTCTAACGCCTGGGTGTATATCTACTGAAATGCATGTTTAAGATAGGATCTCCCACCTCGTGGGCAATATGCTTCTCAAACTCTGTAGATATGTTATTGTGATGTCCCACCAGTCCTATAATGTCATTCGTAACATGTAGAAGGTCCATGACTGTGTGGATGGACTGGCTGAAAATTGTAATGTCATTTGTACCATGTAGAAGTTGCACGTTCGTGCTTTTCTTTGCTGTATTGGCCTATCTATAGCATGCTATTGTGCAGTAGACACCATTCGAGGCAATTTGTTTACAGAGATGCATAGGAAGCCGATAGCCCGATAGTATTGGCTACCCCATGACTAACTCAAGAATATATTTCTTAGTTGCCATCTATAGCAGTCTTCTAGGAAAACAATTATAAACATGTAGGAAAAAGGAATGCCCTATCTTCCTCACCAGTGCATGCTTGCATACAGTTGACTGCTCAGGTTTGGATGGTGTTGTGCTTGTTGTCGTCCATTAAGTCTGGCCTTCGGTAAGATTGTGACCAGAATATTACTAGTTATAATTAGGCTCAGGGCTCAGGCTTCCCGGAAACAAAGTAACATGATTAAACCATGAGCAGCACAAGCTTGGACCCATGTCAAATATGCATACTGGCTTATTCAGACTAGAAATTTGGGGGAAAATAATCCGTCTATACTACTTAACACAAGTGGGACTTTACTGTACTCTTGAATATTGTTTCCTATAATCAGGTTCCTGCAAGACCAAATTTTATATGTGATCCGCCTGCAGTTTCCATACAGTTCAGGGTAGAGTATTGATTCCTCTATTATGTGTGTAGAACATCAATATCTGGTCTCTTCAATCTCTTCTCATCACAGTTACCATGTTGTGTGTAATATCTTTGTGGGTAGCTGCTAGAGTTGTTGTGTGAGCTTTCTGGCTGATTAAATATTAAAATGGTATTTGTGGAATGTAGAAGTTACACGTTTGTTGCTGTTTCTTTGCACATTATTTTCTTCCCAACAAATCGCACCACATTTCCTTTTTTTTCTTCCCTTTTCCATAGTCAAAAGTTATCATTATCCTTTGGAAATCCAGTGTTTAACTCTTCAATGCTTGGGCATGCAGAAAATTTGGCGCCATATAATCTCTCTAGTACCAATGCAAGATGCTGCTCGTGCTGCCTGTGTCTCACGTGCCTTTCTACATTGTTGGAGGTTCTACCCCAACATTGGATTCAGTAACTCGACTGTGGGCTGCAATGGAGTTCTTACAAAGGCTGAAACAGCAAGAAAATTCGCCAGCAAAGTTAACCAAGTTCTGAAAAACCACTCTGGCATTGGCTTGAAGACTATCAAGCTTGAATTCCTTGGCCACAACTCCAGCGACTGTTCTTCTCTCGATAGCTGGCTTCGGGTTGCTATTACATCGGAGCTTGAAGAACTCAGCCTTGTGCTGTCTTCAGAGGTGGCAACGTACAGATTCCCGTGCTCACTTTTATCTGGTCTGAGGGGGAACTCGATTCGGTATGTACACCTCTCGGGTTGTGTCTTCCGTCCTGTGGTCAGACTCAGCTGTTTCAGAAGCCTGATGAATCTGTGCCTGTATCATGTGCGTATCAGTGAGGATGAGTTAGGATGCCTTCTTTCCAGTTGTTCTGCTCTGGAGCTATTTGCATTTGGGTACTGCAATAAAATAACTTGCCTGAAGATACCCGACATGCTGCAGCGCCTCAATGACCTACAAGTGGTCGGATGCAACGATCTACGAGTGGTGGAGAGCAAAGCTCTGAATCTCTCCAGTTTTTACTTTGGTGGTAAACGAGGACAAATCTCACATGGAGGGCAATTGAAGAACTTAACAATGCCGCATCCATGTGCCGTCGATAATGCTCATGCCATGCTTCCGACTACCGTCCCGAATCTTGAAACTCTTGACATAAGTTTGCGTCTCAAGGTATATTCATCTGACTGATACATGCATATGAAAATGTTATATCTTGCTTGATAATTAACCTGAGACATCTCTTTATACAGGCTGATACCCCCATGATGCATAGCCAATTCCTCCGCATCAAGTACCTGAGGACAACTGTTGATGGATATTCATTTCCTCATATCAATGATTATATTTCCCTGGTTCCTTTTCTGGATGCTTCTCCTTGCTTGGAGTCTTTTTACTTGCAAGTAAGTTAATCATCCTGCAAAGGTATCTAGTGATTATAAATGGCAGAACCATTAAATTTAATTGGCTTTTCATCTCTAGGCAGCAGAACCCATGGAGCACGAGTCGATTTTCAGAGATCCCTTGCCTCTGAGGCGGAAGCCAGGACACCGCCATGACAAGCTGAAGAGCGTGACGATCATCGGCTTTAACTCTGCAAAGAGCTTGATCGAGCTGACGGTTCACATCATCGAGAATGCAGGGTCACTAGAGCGCCTCACATTGGACACCGCTGATTGTTCTCTTGGATGTTCTGACAGCGAGACGGAGAGATGCCCTGCCTTGGGCCAGAGCACTCTGATCGAAGTTCCTAGAGCACTCTTTGCTATCCGAAGGTATGTGGAGGGCATAGTTCCCTCAGCCGTTAAGCTGGCCGTTCTGGAGCCTTGCGCCCGCTGCTGCGATGCTTCTTGAGTTTTAGATGTCAAGCTATATCAGTATTTTGCATGATGTTTATGTGATTTTTAGATGGGATGTGATCGAGCGGGACCCTTTACCTGGAGTAGTACAAGTGTGTATTTCACTTGTAAATCAATTATGAAACAACAATATTAATGGTTATTACCGACGCTTTAGATGTTCAGTTCTGATAATATCTGTTAATTGATAATAAATCAAAAACAGTCAAACAGTTTCAGAAATGTCATGTATGAGGTAGCAGGCCATGTACAGATGGAGTTCAAATTTGTTCCAAATGGCAGAATCTTGTAAGCCTTGAAGGTGGTATGAAATGGAGGCATCAGTTTGTATTGGTCTTGGCATTATAACTTTCAGAAATGCAGCGCAGAATTTAGTCCAGTACAGCGAATGAAACTGTGTCTTGGCGTCAGAACTTTCAGAAATCCAGTGCAGGAATACAGTTCGGTACAAACAGGTCTGCAGTATAGCAGGTTCAGATTTCAGAGCCGCTATTTATCAGTACTCCCTCTAAAGAGTGTTTAGATCACTATGATCTTACGTATATTTCTTTACGGAGCAAGTACATTATATAATTTCCCATGATAAAAATCACAAGATTAATAATGAAAGCGGGAGAGAAGTGTCCCTTTTGCCGAGACGCCAAAGGGCGGCGCCTGGGGAACCCTAGGACCTTTGCACCTTTAAACTGATACAAACAAAGATGATTTTTTTTAGGAAGGAAAGGAAGGTGGTCTACCTTGATGCGTCTGTTTAACACTTATTTCCACTTCATCTGTCTTTTTGCTTTTTGTCACTGATGTTTAATGACCATCACTGATGCTTAAGATGTTTAGTTCTGATAATAATATTTGGTAGCAATAGATAATAAATCAGAAACAGCGAAACAGTTTCAGAAATGCCATGTAGTATGAGGTAGCAGGGCCATATACAGATGGAATACAATTGTCAGCATTTTTGAAGCCTTGAACTTGGTATGAACCGGAGGCAAACCGTTTGTATTGGTCTTGGCATTTGGAACATTCCAAAACGCAGCGAAGAATCTAGTTCAGTACGGCAAATCAACCAGTGGCTTGGCATCAGAACTTTGATAAGTACGATGCAGGAATACAGTTCGGTACAACAAACCAAAACAGGTGTGAAGTATACATAGCAAAGTCAAAACGTTCAGAGTTTCCCATTTTTCGGTACAGCACCAATAAGAAGATCAATAATGATCAGTGTACTCTACTGAAACACTTATTTCAAACAAACAAAGATGCTCTACCATTTTTTCAAAATAAGGTGCTCTACCTTGATGGATATGTTCAATACTTATTTCCACTTCATCTGTTTTGTTTACTTTTTCTTATATACATGTTCGGTCAAGCAGAAACATGACTGCTGTAAATGATCACTTGCAGTAGCATACAGGTCAAGGCAAAGATGAGATGTCAGATGCGTGTTACCATTCCAAGATAGACAGTATGCCAAATGTAAGAAATGGCAAAGATCCAAAACAATGTTTAACGGCACCGGATAAAGTTAAGTACATCGGACAGTTTGGTAAACAAAGTTTACAAGAATGTAATATCACAGACCCCTAAACGTTGGACAGCTCTGGTGACTTGAAAGTAACATGGCACACGGCAACTAAAACATCTCATCATTAAACATCAGATAGAATGGTTCAACACCTGATTCTTCCAAACGATGGCATCGTCCACAAGGCTCCGGAACACTCAACTTGACTGTAGAGGGAACATTCCCCTCAATGTATTTCTTCACAGCCAAGATTGATTTATGTGCCTTCACTATAGCTGTAGTTGTCAGGGGACTGCATTTCCTGCCCGGTTTACTGCCAGAACACCTGTAATTAGCTGGACTAGCATCCACTGTAAGGGACTCAAGTGATGTTGCATTCTCGAGAAGATGACATGTTAGCTCAACCATGCTCTTTTGGGGGAAGAAACCAATGATCTTCACACTCTTGAGGTTCTCATGACAGTGTTGTGGCATTCGCCTCAGAGACGAGGGATCTCCCTCAAACCAGTCATCATACATGGACTGCTCGATTACCTGAAGATCAAAAGCCAAGGTATTTAAATTGATGGTTCAAAACATGGTTATTAGATATCTTTGCAGGATGAACAATGACTTTTCCTTTTTCGAAGAAAGGGTGAATGGTTAACTTACATACAAGCGAAACGTCTCCAGCGAAGGACAAGCATCAAAAAAAGGAACCAACGATAAATAATCATAGTCCTGGTGAAAATACGATCCACTGATAAGAAAAATACTCAAGAACTTGAGGTGGAGGAATTTGCTAGATGCCATTGGAGAATCGACTATCTGCATAAAGATGTCTCAGGTTAATTACTCCCAACATTCGGCTACTGTTATATGGACGTTGGCGAACTTAAGAGCAAGAGCACATACCTCACAAGTAGATTGTACGCTAAGTGTCTCAAGATTCGGCACACGAGAAGGAAGGTTGTCAATAGCATAACTGATGGCATAGGCCTGCCTCAACTGCACGTCCTTCACTTTCGACTCTCCAACTGAGAATTGTACTTGTTCACCTGCTTCTAACCAAAATCTGGAGAGATTTGGAGCTTTGTTCTCTATCACTTGAAGATTCGTGCATCCAGACACCTCCAGGAAGCTGAGCCGCTGCAGCAGGCAAGGTATCTCCAGGCGAACTATATCATCACAATATACAAGCTTCAGGTGTTCCAAAGCAGGGGAACTGGACAGAAGGCACCCTAATTCCTCCCCCGTAACACGCACATCGCGCAGATGCAGCGTTTTCAGGCTTCTCAAACCAAGTTGAAATGTGGGACGCAAGGCACATTTGAAAAGGAGAAGTTTCTGAATCGAGTCCCCACACCTGTCAGATAGTAGTGTGCATGGGAAATCAAAGCTCGCCTCTTTCGACCATACTAGAAGCTCGAGTTCTTCGGCCCTCGGTGTAACAGCCATCTGAAGCCAGCTATCAAGACGATGATACGATTCAACGCCATCAGGAGGAACATGGTAGTCAAGCCTGAGTTTCGTCACGGCCGCAGCGCCCGAGCGGTTTGTCAGAACACGGTCGATCTTGTTGTTGTAGTCCCTTATAATAGCATTTGATCCTGGTGCCTTCAAATTTTCTTTGGGGCACATCGTTTCATTGGTGAAGGTGAGATTGGGATGGCATCTCCAGTAGCCTAGGGAGGAGCGAGAAACACAGGCGGCCCGGGCAGCATCTTGCATCTGTAGTAAGGAATATATACAAGACCATATGTCCTGCGTGCAAAAGCAGAGAAGCTCATGAGAATTAGAGGTGAAAGCTGGGAAAGGATGTCATAATCAGCAAGATGCAGCCAGCCATGGTTTGGAACAAGTTGCAAAATGTTCTTGTAGGCATAAACACAAGGAAAAACAATGCTAAATTCGGAGTTCACGACATGATAAAACAAATGACACAGCTCGCACGGAAAAGAGTTCTAGTAGATCCATTCCCTAACCAACTAAGAAGAAAGTCTAGTCCGTAAATAAAACGTGTAACAGTTTTTCTGCTGGAGTTTAACTGCAGCAGAGCAAAGCAACATCAGAAGATACCTCTGGAAAGACTGGATCCAGATATCTTGCTTCTTTGCTGCCATGGGAGTTAACATCCTGTAGGTAGGGTGGGCTGTCTCTTTTAGATAACGACGATGAAGCAGCATTCCATTTCCATCCTTCTGCAGCACATCAGTTTTATGATTAGTACAGACAGCGACGAATGGAACGAACAGATTCAAGCACAAGCACAAGCACACAAAGTGAGATCCCGACAGAGAGCTTGCCTGGCGACTGAGTCTGCTGGCTCATGGTGGCCATGGAGGATGTGGATGCCGAGCCGGGAGTGGCGGCCGGTGGCTCAGTGCTTCGGATGTCTGCCGGAGGACGAAGACGCCGCCCTTGGCCGTCGTGAGCTGTGCGATCCTTGCCTTCCTTGTCGAAGTTGTCCGGGGGAGAGGGCGTCGGAGAAGGGGCGTCCCGGGGAGAAGGGTGTCGCCGGAGAAGGGGGCGCGTCAGCTCGCCATCGCCGGCCCTGCGTAGCCGCCGACGCCTGCCGCCGTCGCCATCGTCCTGCGTGGTGGATTTCGGAATGGTTTTCTTTTTTCTGAGCAAAATTTCGGGATGGGGGTAGGGTTAGGAGGCACTGGACCGCGCGCTATTTCATCAATTTGGGCCCGGGCCGCGGAAAGAAAAAACGCTATAGCTAAACGAGGCCGCAGGATTTACAGCTCCAGTTCTTTTGCGCCTATATCTCGCTTATAGCAAGATGTATGCCCGGCTCGCTGAATGTTTCTGATGTATATGAAAAATGTACAACATACATTAAATAAAAATTAAGCATAAAAAAATATATTTAAAAAAAATTAGTTCTGTATTTACAAAATATTGAGCATGCATATTGTGTTCCAGATGTATATACAGAAAATGTATATTGTGTGTGTAAAATGGTTATTGCAATTAAAAAATGTACGCCGTATATTTGAAAATTGTTGACCATGTATTAAAAAAAGTGTTCAAAACTTGTATTTAAGAAAAAAATACACCGTGTATTTAAAAAATCTTCAACATTTGTCAACAAAAATGCTTCACATGTACACTGAAAAAAGTAGACATGTGTTGAAAAAAGTTAAGTGGTGAAAACCGACAAAGAAACAAAGAAAACCAACGAAAGCCAAAAAATAAACAAATTAAACAAAGAAAATAAAAATAAAAATGATGAAAACGAATGCAAAATAACGCAAACAGTGAAAACCAGAAAAGAAACCAAAAAATGAAGAAAGTCAGTGCTCATCCTTGAAGATATATCTAGTGGTTGATTGTAAATGGCAGAACCATTAATTTAACTGGTCCTTCATATGCAGACACCAACAGAACCCACGGAGCATGAGTCGATTATCAGGGATCACTCACATATGAGGCGGATGCCAGAACATCGACATGACAAGCTGAAGAGCATGAAGGTCTTGGGTTTTAACTCTGCAAAAAGCTTGATCGAGCTAACAGTTCATATCATTGAGAACGCAGGGTCACTCGAGTCCCTTTCACTGGACACCACTTATTATGCTGTTAGGTGTTCTGATGGCATCAGAGACACATGCTCTACCATGCGCGAGCGTACTCGAATGGAAGCCCCTAGAGCTCTCTTGGCTATTCAAACGCACATCCAGGGGAAGGTCCCCTCCACGGTGAAGTTAGATGTTCTGGAGCCCTGCAGCAGATGCCATGCTTCTTGAGCTTTAGATGTTAAGCTCGCGTTAATTATCATGATGCTTATAGTATAATTTTAGATGAGACATGATGGAGACATTGTGCTTGTAATAGTACTGCGTGCGTATATCAATTGTCGGCAACATTGTTAATGTGTATCATCATCACAGCTTGAGATGTTAAGTTGTTAGAATATTCAGTGGTATCTTCTTACTGGAGTTCGAGTTACATACAGTTCATATAGTTGATGTTGATGGTACGCTGATATCTTGTTCCAAATATGTACTCCAAGTGTGATAAGCACTATTTGCATGTGTCAGTTCAATGTTTGCACAAAAAGGTGAAAAACTGCATAGGTTATGCAATGGCATGCGCACCCTGCAGAAACCCATACAAATTGGACCATTTTGTGATGTGTGTGGGGAAAGGCATCGGAGGACGTGTTGTGGTGCCCATGCACACCTACATCCATTGTGAACAGTAAATTCAGAAATAAATTAGAAAACAAAATCAGAAAATTCCGAAATCTTTTGGCACCGAAGATGCTCGAGTGTGCTATGAGCTTGCAAAATATCATGGCCAAATAACATTTGAGGATATCTAGAGAGAAAAAGAAGTCGGCTCTCAAAGAAAGTTCAAAAACAGTATTTTGGAGACCTTATTTTTTCTAGAGATTCTCAAATGTCATTTCACCACGAAAATTTACACACTCCTAACCGACTCGAGCATTTCTGGTGGAAAAAAAAGCAGAGTTTGTTTTTTGTTACTTCCTCTGTTCACTTTTATAAGACTTTGAAGACATTTCAGACAATGTACAAAACAACCCATTTTGAGTTGTCTGAAATGACTTACAAAAGTGAACGGAGGGAGTACTATTTTTTATTTTAATGTTCATTAGGGAGTAGATATGGATTAACCATTCCTTTCTCTTTTCTTTTGTACAAGAGACAAATGGGGTAATCCACATCTGAGCACGGGCTCATCTGCACCCGCTCAGAAAAAAATTCAAAACAAATACTAAAAAGATTCAAAAAATTCCAAAAAAAAATTATGTGGTAGATCATTTGATGCGTGAGGTTCGCTCCAAATTTCAACTCATTTGGACATCTGAGCAATCCTGAGCAAAAAAGACAAATCGGGTCAAAAACAGTTCCTGAACAGTACACTGTTTTACAGACCCCGATTTTGTCTTTTTTGCCCAGGATTGCTCAGATGTCCAAATAAGTTGAAATTTGGAGCGAACCTCACACATCAAATGATCTACCACATAAAAAAAATGGAATTTTTTGAATCTTTTTAGTTTTTTTTTTTGAATTTTTTCACGAACGCGGGTGCAGATGAGCTCGGGTGCAGATTAGCCGCACTCAGACAAATGTTCATATTCAGCACGACATGTATCAGTATCATTTTTCCCCCTAAAAACTCAGATGGGCCGCATGCAACATGGTGCACAAGGGTAAATAGTTGTGCAAAATTTGCATGTGTCCAAATGATCATACAATAAGCTGAAATTTATCGAAGACAGATACAACATCTACCATTTCATACAAATTTAAACAACAAAATTCCAGTTTGTGTTTCTTAGGATAAAACACAAAAAAATGTTTTGTTCACCCTAGTATGCATCTTGTTTTGATTTTTCAGATTATTTTGTCACATCATCCCATGCAAAAGTATCTACTCTCTTCTAACAAAAAATTGAAACCGTATTTCTTAACTTTAACTAAGTTTATAGAAAAAATAATAATAACACCAACACCTACAAAATCAGTATTCAAAATATACAACATGTAGTGTATCAAATAAATATAATATGGATACATATTTCTTACTCCCTTGAACTAAAACCATGGCACTTATTTTGGATTGGAGGGAGTAGTAAATAACTAAATATGTCTACCATACATCAAATAAATAGAATATGCATTTATATCTCTCATGTTTGACTTGAGACAAAACAGTGACTTCTTTTTTTTTAGAAAGGAGAAGGCACCATCATTTAGAAACATTATAACCGAGTGGCGAGGTTACAGACCTAGGGTAGGGTCACAGGCCTGGCCAAGGTACCCCACCCAAGGTCACTGCCCCAGAAGATCAAAAGACAAAACCTACGATGGTAAAGATAGTCGACTGAGACGGCCCGAGAGGACATCCCACTCGACTAGACATCACCTGCAAGACGACTCAACTCCACTCGACCAATCCAAGGCACTCGACCCCCGAAGGTCAAGGGTTCCTTAGGACAATAACAGTCTGGTATTTACTCGCCGTAGTGAATGCCTTTATTGCTCTTTACTGCAGATGTTATCAGTAACGTCTGCCTTAATGTACATTGAACACTTGGTAACGTGGAGCATGGTTGGGGTCCTGGCACACTATATAAGCCATCCCCTCCTCCTGTTCAAGGGTTCGCACCCCTGTAAATCACACCTATACACATATCAGTCGACTGCCTCCGGGCACCGAGACGTAGGGCTGTTACTTCCTCCGAGAAGGGCCTGAACTCGTAAAACACCTCGTGTACAACTCCACCATATCTAGGGCCTTGCCTCTTCATTCGTACCCTCTACTCGTACTGTCACGCTTAGAACCACGACAGTTGGCGCCCACCATGGGGCAAGGCGTCTTAGCGACTTCTGGTGAGGTTGCAACCTTTTCTCCGACCTCCTTCATCATGGTTTCCGGCGGTGGTTTGGCGTTGGGCCGCGAGATCCGACTCGGCGCGCTCATCTTCGTCGCCGACGACTCCGCTTGGCTCCGGGAGGCTCCTCTCGACGTGGAGGCTCTGCCCGTCCGCGGGGCTGCGCACTTGCGTGCCAGCGCCTGCTGCGTCCTCCTTCGACAACCGTCGACTCGGTACCTGTCGATCCCTACATCATCCCCCATCCCCGCCGGACGCCGTCGCAAGCGATCCGGTCGCTCTCGGCTTCAGCGGTGGGTGAAACACGCGGTGGCCCGCCAAACGGCCACCCCTCAAGTCGCGGCCATCGAGCCCGACGATTACCTCTACGGGCCAGCCGATCCGTCGATCGGGCTCGTGGATTCAGTTTTCGAGTGTGGGAGCAGCGATCCCGCAGCGGAGGTCCTCATGGTCGACTCCCGCCGCAGCCCACCGGCTTTTCCTCGCGGCAGCGGTGGCGACCGATCCTACGACAACGACGGATACATTCCTCATTCCCTCACTGCCGAGCAGAGGGACGAGCTATGTCGCCGCAACGAAGACGCGCTCTTCACTCCCATCATGGGAGATTCTCCGTAGGCTCTGGCCCTGGAGGCCACGCGCTTGGCCACCGTGGCTGAGCGCGCGCGCTTGGAAAATATCCAGCGCGCACTCGACGACCAAGCCCGCCGACTGGCCCCCGAGTCCAGTCGACGACCGCGGCAATCGCACCCGCGCAAGACTCAGGTGTTCCGCACACCAGTCCAGAACCTCGAAGCCGCGGCTCGCATAGAGGAGTCTATTCAACCATCTCAGTCGGAGGCTGGGAGAGGCCTTCAGCAGATCCGAACTTTGCTTAGAACGGCTGAAGAGCAAAACGCGGCTGTTTCTCCATCGCGCAACAGGATTCACGGCAGATCGGTGGCTGCAGACACCGTTTGGTCAGCCCACAGTCCAAGATCGCCCCAAGGCGTGAGGAACGTGGCCCGCGGCAGGACCGGCATCTGGGTCGGAATGACGGGCAATACGACCGTCGACCTGGTCATCATGACCGCCGTCGAGTGCCTACGCCTCCTCCGGGAAGCGGGTCGTACTCGCCCCGGCGGCACAAAGGCAGGCGCCTGTGCGACGACGAGCGGAGGGTTCCCCCAGATCCCCGTGTTGGAAATATGCCCTAGAGGCAATAATAAAATGGTTATTATTATATTTCTGTGTCCATGATAATTGTCTGTTATTCATGCTTGAATTGTATTGTACGGAAACAGTGATACATGTGTGAATACATAGACCACAACGTGTCCCTGGTAAGCCTCTAGTTACTAGCTCGTTGATCAACAGATGGTCACGGTTTTCTGGCCATGGACATTGGATGTCATTGATAACGGGATCACATCATTAGGAGAATAATGTGATGGACAAGACCCAATCCTAAGCCTAGCACAAGATCGTGTAGTTCGTAATGCTAAAGCTTTTCCAATGTCAAGTATCTTTTCCTTAGACCATGAGGTTGTGCAACTCCCGGATACCGTAGGAATACTTTGGGTGTGCCAAACGTCACAACGTAACTGGGTAGCTATAAAGGTACGCAACGGGTATCTCCGAAAGTGTCTGTTGAGTTGGCACGAACCAAGACTGGGATTTGTCACTCTGTATGACGGAGAGGTATCTCTGGGCCCACTCGGTAAGACATCATCATAATGAGCTCAATGTGACTAAGGAGTTAGTCACGGGATGATGTATTACGGAACGAGTAAAGAGACTTGCCATGACGAGATTGAACAAGGTATCGGTATACCGACGATCGAATCTCGGGCAAGTACTATACCGATAGACAAAGGGAATAGCATACGGGATTGAGTGAATCCTTGACATCGTGGTTCATCCGATGAGATCATCGAGGAACACATAGGAACCAACATGGGTATCCAGATCCCGTTGTTGGTTATTGACCGGAGAGTCGTCTCGGTCATGTCTACGTGTCTCCCGGACCCGTAGGGTCTACACACTTAAGGTTCGGTGACGCTAGGGTTGTAGAGATATATGCACACGGTAACCCGAATGTTGTTCGGAGTCCCGGATGAGACCCCGGACGTCATGAGGAGTTCCGGAATGGTCCGGAGGTAAAGAATTATATATAGGAAGTCCAGTTTCGGCCATCGGGAGAGTTCCGGGGGTCACCGGTAGTGTACCGGGACCACCGGAAGGGTCCCGGGGGTCCACCGGGTGGGGCCACCCATCCCGGAGGGCCCCATGGGCCGTAGGGGGAGGGGGACCAGCCCATAGTGGGCTGGCGCACCCCCTTGGGCCTCCCCCCTGCGCCTAGGGTTGGGAACCCTAGGGGTAGGGGGCGCCCCCCTTGGCTTGGGGGAAAAGCCTTCCCCCTGGCCGCTGCCCCCCTAGGAGATCCCATCTCCTAGGGCCGGCGCCCCCCTGGCCCCTATATATAGTGGGGGGAGAGAGGGCAGCCGCACCCTTGCCCCTGGCGCCTCCGCCCCTGTTACACATCTCCCTCCTCCCGCAGGTCCTTGGCGAAGCCCTGCAGTTTTTCCGTTGCATCCACCACCACGCCGTCGTGCTGCTGGATCTCCATCAACCTCTCTCCCCCCTTGCTGGATCAAGAAGGAGGAGACGTCGCTGCACCGTACGTGTGTTGAATGCGGAGGTGCCGTCCGTTCTGCGCTGGGATCATCGGTGATAGGGATCACGACGAGTACGACTCCATCATCCACGTTCTCTTGAACGCTTCCGCTCGCGATCTACAAAGGGTATGTAGATGCACTCATTTATGCTCGTTGCTAGATGACTCCTTAGATTGATCTTGGTGAAGCATATGAAATTTTTTGAATTCTGCTACGTTCCCCAACAGTGGTATCAGAGCTAGGTCTTTGCGTAGCATCTTGCACGAGTAGAACACAAAGCAGTTGTGGGCGTAGATTTGTTCAATTCTCTTGCCGCTACTAGTCCAATCTTGATTCGGCGGCACCGTGGGATGAAGCGGCCTGGACCGACCTTACACGTACGCTTACGTGAGACTGGTTCCACCGACTGGCATGCACTAGTTGCATAAGGTGGCTGGCGGGTGTCTGTCTCTCCCACTTTAGTCGGATCGGATTCGATGAAAAGGGTCCTTATGAAGGGTAAATAGAAATTGACATATCACGTTGTGGTTTTGGCGTAGGTAAGAAACATTCTTGCTAGAAACCTATAGCAGCCACGTAAAAACTTGCAACAACAATTAGAGGACGTCTAACTTGTTCTTGCGGCATGTTCTATGTGATGTGATATGGCCAAAAGATGTGATGAATGATATATGTGATGTATGAGATTGATCATGTTCTTGTAATAGGAATCACGACTTGCATGTCGATGAGAATGACAACCGGCAGGAGCCATAGGAGTTGTCTTATTTTTTGTATGATCTACGTGTCACTGAATAACGCCATGTAATTACTTTACTTTATTGCTAAACGTTAGCCATAGTAGTAGAAGTAATTTTTGGCGGGACGACTTCATGAAGACACGATGATGGAGATCATGGTGTCATGCTGGTGACAAAGATGATCATGGTGCCCCGAAGATGAAGATCAAAGGAGCAAAATGATATTGGCCATATCATGTCACTTTATTTGATTGCATGTGATGTTTATCATGTTTATGCATCTTATTTGCTTAGAACGACGGTAGTAAATAAGATGATCTCTCACTATAATTTCAAGAATTGTGTTTCCCCTAACTGTGCACCATTGCTAAGGATCGTTGTTCCGAAGCACCATGTGATGATCGGGTGTGATAGGCTCTAACGTTCGCATACAACGGGTGTAAGCCAGATTTACACACGCAATACACTTAGGGTTCACTTGACGAGCCTAGCATGTACAGACATGGCCTTGGAACACGGAAGACTGAAAGGTCGAACATGAGTCGTATAGAAGATACGATCAACATGAAGATGTTCACCGTTGATGACTAGTCCGTCTCACGTGATGATCGGACACGGCTTAGTCGATTCGGATCATGTTTCACTTAGATGACTAGATAGATGTCTATCTGAGTGGGAGTTCATTAAATTTGATTAGATGAACTTAATTGTCATGAACTTAGTCTAAATTCTTTACAATATGTCTTGTAGATCAAATGGCCCACGCTCATGTCACCCTCAACTTCAACGCGTTCCTAGAGAAATCCAAGCTGAAAGACGATGGTAGCAACTATACGGATTGGGTCCGTAACCTGAGGATCATCCTCATAGCTGCCAAGAAAACTTATGTCCTAGAAGCACCGCTAGGTGACGCTCCCGCCCCGGCAAACCAAGATGTTATGAACGCTTGGCAGTCGTGTTGTGATGATTACTCCCTGGTTCAGTGCGGCATGCTCTACAGCTTAGAATCGGGGCTCCAAAAGCGTTTTGAGCACCACGGAGCATATGAGATGTTCCAAGAGCTGAAAATGGTTTTCCAAGCTCATGACTGAGTTGAGAGATATGACGTCTCCAACGCATTCTATAGTTGTAAGATGGAGGAGAATAGTTCTGTCAACGAGCACATACTTAAATTGTCTGGGTTGCACAATCGCTTGTCTCAGTTAGGAATGAATCTCCCAGACGAAGCGGTCGTTGACAGAATCCTTCAGTCGCTCCCACCTAGCTACAAGAGCTTCGTGTTAAACTTCAATATGCAAGGGATGGAGAAGTCCATTCCCGAAGTGTATTCAATGCTGAAATCAGCGGAGGTGGAGATCAAGAAAGAACATCAAGTGTTGATGGTGAATAAAACCACTAAGTTCAAGAAAGGCAAGGGTAAGAAGAACTTCAAGAAGGACGGCAAAGGATTTGCCACGCCCGGTAAGCCAGTTGCCGGGAAGAAGCCAAAGAATGGACCCAAGCATGAGATTGAGTGCTTTTATTGCAAGGGAACGAGTCACTGGAAGCAGAACTGCCCCAAATACTTAGCAAATAAGAAGGTCGGCAACGTCAAAGGTATATATGATATACATGTTATTGATGTGTACCTTACCAGCGCTCGTAGTAGCTCCTGGGTATTTGATACCGGTGCAGTTGCTCACATTTGTAACTCAAAGCAGGAGCTGCGGAATAAGCGAAGACTGACGAAGTACGAGGTGACGATGCACGTCGGGAATGGTTCCAAGGTCGATGTGATCGCCGTCGGCACGCTGCCTCTACATCTACCCTCGGGATTAGTTTTAAACCTTAATATGTTATTTAGTACCAGCTTTGAGCATGAACATTGTATCTGGATCTCGTTTGATGCGAGATGGCTACTCATTTAAATCCGAGAATAATGGTTGTTCTTTTATATGAGAGATATATTTTATGGTCATGCCCCGCTGGTCAATGGTTTATTTTTTATGAATCTCGAACGTGATGTCACACATATTCATAGTGTGAATGCCAAAAGATGTAAAGATGTAAAGTTGATAATGATAGTCCCACATACTTGTGGCATTGCCGCCTTGGTCATATTGGTGTCAAACGTATGAAGAAGCTCCATGCAGATGGACTTCTGGAGTCTCTTGATTATGAATCATTTGACACGTGCGAACCATGCCTCTTGGGCAAGATGACCAAGACTCCGTTCTCCGAAACAATGGAGCGAGCGACCAACTTATTGGAAATCATACATACCGATGTGTGCGGTCCAATGAGTGTTGAAGCTCGCGGAGGCTATCGTTATGTTCTCACCCTCACAGATGACTTGAGTAGATATGGATATGTCTACTTAATGAAACACAAGTCTGAGACCTTTGAAAAGTTCAAGGAATTTCAGAATGAGGTTGAGAACCAACGTGACAGAAAAATAAAGTTCTTGCGATCGGATCGTGGGGGTGAATATTTAAGTCATGAATTTGGCACACACCTAAGGAACTGTGAAATTGTTTCACAATTGACACCGCCCGGAAAACCTCAGCGTAATGGTGTGTCCGAACATCGAAATCATACTCTGTTGGACATGGTGCGATCTATGATGTCTCTCACCGACTTGCCGCTATCTTTTTGGGGTTATGCTTTAGAGACTGTCGCATTCACTTTAAATAGGGCTCGTCAAAATCCGTTGAGACAACACCATATGAACTTTGGTTTGGCAAGAAACCTAAGCTGTCGTTTCTGGGTTGCGATGCTTATGTCAAGAAACTTCAACCTGAAAAGCTCGAACCCAAATCGGAAAAATGTGTCTTCATAGGATACCCAAAGGAAACGATTGGGTACACCTTCTACCTCAGATCCGAAGGCAAGGTCTTCGTTGCCAAGAATGGATCCTTTCCGGATAAAGAGTTTCTCTCGAAAGAAGTGAGTGGGAGGAAAGTAGAACTTGATGAGGTGACAGTCACCCCTCCCAAACCAGAAAGTAGCACAGCGCGGGAAATTGTTCCTGAGGTGCTTGCACCGACAGGGGAGGAAGTTAATGATGATGATCATGAAGATTCAGATCAAGTTACTACTGAACTTTGAAGGTCCACAAGGACACGTTCCGCACCAGAGTGGTACGGCAACCCTGTCATGGAAATCATGTTGTTAGACAACGGTGAACCTTCGAACTATGAAGATGCGATGGTGGGACCGGATTCCAACAAATGGCTTGAAGCCATGAAATCCGAGATAGGATCCATGTATGAAAACAAAGTATGGACTTTGGTGGACTTGCCCGATGATCGGCACGCCATAGAAAGTTAATGGATATTTAAGAAGAAGACTGACGCGGATGGTAATGTGACCATCTATAAGGATCGGCTTGTCGCTAAAGGTTATCGACAAGTTCAAGGGATTGACTACGACGAAACTTTCTCCCCCGTAGCGATGCTGAAGTCCGTCCGAATCATGTTAGCAATTGCCGCATTCTATGATTATGAGATATGGCAAATGGACGTCAAAACGGCATTCCTTAATGGCTTCCTCAAGGAAGGGTTGTATATGATGCAGCCGGAAGGTTTTGTCGAGCCTGAGAATGCTAACAAGGTATGCAAGCTCCAGCGCTCGATCTATGGGATGGTGCAAGCATCTCGGAGTTGGAATATTCGCTTTAATGATGTGATCAAAGCGTTTGGGTTTATACAGACTTGGGGAGAAGCCTGTATTTGCAAGAAAGTGAGTGGGAGCTCTGTAGCATTTCTCATATTATATGTGGATGACATACTGCTGATGGGAAATGATATAGAATTCTTGGAGAGCATAAAGGCCTACTTGAATAAGAGTTTTTAATGAAGGACCTTGGAGAAGCTGCTTACATACTAGGCATCAAGATCTATAGAGATAGATCAAGACGCTTCATTGGTCTTTCACAAAGCACATACCTTGATAAGATATTGAAGAAGTTCAACATGGATCAGTCCAAGAAAGGGTTCTTGCCTGTATTGCAAGGTATGAGATTGAGCACGACTCAATTCCCAACCACGGCAGAAGATAGAGAAAAGATGAGTGTCATCCCCTATGCCTCAGCCATAGGTTCTATTATGTATGCCATGCTGTGTACCAGACCTGATGTGAACCTTGCCATAAGTTTGGTAGGGAGGTACCAAAGTGATCCCGGTATGGAACACTGGACAACGGTCAAGAACATCCTGAAGTACCTGAAAAGGACTAAGGATATGTTTCTCGTTTATGGAGGTGACGAAGAGCTCGTCGTAAAGGGTTACGTCGATGCTAGCTTTGACACAGATCTGGATGAATCCAAGTCACAAACCGGATACGTGTATATTTTGAATGGCGGGGCAGTCAGCTGGTGCAGTTGCAAGCAGAGCGTCGTGGCGCATTCTGCATGTGAAGCGGAGTACATAGCTGCTTGCAAAGCAGCGCAGGAAGGAGTCTGGATGAAGGAGTTCATCACCGACCTAAGAGTCATTCCAAGCGCGTCAAGCCCGATGACTCTCTTCTATGACAACACTGGAGCCATTGCCATTGCCAAGGAGCCCAGGTTTCACAAGAAGATCAAGCACATCAAGCGTTGTTTCAACTCCATCCAGAATTATGTTCAAGATGGAGACATATATATTTGTAAAGTGCATACAGATCTGAATGTCGCAGATTCGTTGACTAAACCTCTTCCACGAGCAAAACATGATCAACACCAGAACTCTATGGGTGTTCGATTCATCACAATGTAACTACATTATTGACTCTAGTGCAAGTGGGAGACTGTTGGAAATATGCCCTAGAGGCAATAATAAAATGGTTATTATTATATTTCCTTGTTCATGATAATAGTCTGTTATTCATGCTTGAATTGTATTGTACGGAAACAGTGATACATGTGTGAATACATAGACCACAACGTGTCCCTGGTAAGCCTCTAGTTACTAGCTCGTTGATCAACAGATGGTCACGGTTTCCTGGCCATGGACATTGGATGTCATTGGTAACGGAATCACATCATTAGGAGAATGATGTGATGAACAAGACCCAATCCTAAGCCTAGCACAAGATCGTGTAGTTTGTAATGCTAAAGCATTTCCAATGTCAAGTATCTTTTCCTTAGACCATGAGGTTGTGCAACTCTCGGATACCGTAGGAATACTTTGGGTGTGCCAAACGTCACAATGTAACTGGGTGGCTATAAAGGTACACAACGGGTATCTCCGAAAGTGTCTGTTGAGTTGGCACGAACCAAGACTGGGATTTGTCACTCCGTATGACGGAGAGGTATCTCTGGGCCCACTCGGTAAGACATCATCATAATGAGCTCAATGTGGCTAAGGAGTTAGTCACGGGATGATGTATTATGGAACGACTAAAGAGACTTGCCATGACAAGATTGAACAAGGTATCGGTATACCGACGATCGAATCTCGGGCAAGTACTATACCGATAGACAAAGGGAATAGCATACGAGATTGAGTGAATCCTTGACATCGTGGTTCATCCGATGAGATCATCGAGGAACACATAGGAACCAACATGGGTATCTAGATCCCGTTGTTGGTTATTGACCGGAGAGTCGTCTCGGTCATGTCTACGTGTCTCCCGAACCCGTAGGGTCTGCACACTTAAGGTTCGATGACGCTAGGGTTGTAGAGATATATGCACACGATAACCCGAATGTTGTTTAGAGTCCCGGATGAGATCCCGGACGTCACGAGGAGTTCCAGAATGGTCTGGAGGTAAAGAATTATATATAGGAAGTCCAGTTTCGGCCATCGGGAGAGTTCCGGGGGTCACTACCGGGACCACCGGAAGGGTCCCGTGGGTCCACCGGGTGGGGCCACCCATCCCGGAGGGCCCCATGGGCCGTAGGGGGAGGGGGACCAGCCCATAGTGGGCTGGCGCACCCCCTTGGGCCTCCCCCCCCGCGCCTAGGGTTGGGAACCCTAGGGGTGGGGGGCGCCCCCCTTGGCTTGGGGGGCAAGCCTTCCCCCGGGCCGCCGCCCCCCTAGGAGATCCCATCTCCTAGGGATGGTGCCCCCTGGCCCCTATATATAGTGGGGGGAGAGAGGGCAGCCGCACCCTTGCCCCTGACGCCTCCCCCCCCCGTTACACATCTCCCTCCTCCCGCAGGTCCTTGGCGAAGCCCTGTAGTTTTTTTGTTGCATCCACCACCACGCCGTTGTGCTGCTGGATCTCCATCAACCTCTCCTCCCCCCTTGCTGGATCAAGAAGAAGGAGACGTCGCTGCACCGTACATGTGTTGAATGCGAAGGTGCCATCCATTCGGTGTTGGGATCATCGGTGATAGGGATCACGACGAGTACGACTCCATCATCCACGTTCTCTTGAACGCTTCCGCTCGCGATCTACAAAGGGTATGTAGATGCACTCCTTTATGCTCATTGCTAGATGACTCCTTAGATTGATCTTGGTGAAGCGTAGGAAATTTTTTGAATTCTGCTACGTTCCTCAACACCCCTGAGGCCGGGCTTCGATGCAAGGTCTATCCTTGTGCAGGGTCGGGTCGACCGGAATAGGGCATTCAGAGAAGAGCAAGGCAGAGATCGTCCGAGTGGAAGCCAAGCGCCTGTCTCTGGACCCGAGTGTTTCTACAGTACCATCAGAGCCACTGAGATCCCCCCGAACTTCAGGTTGGCGGCGGGGGTAAATAAGTTCACCGGTGAGTCAAAACCAGACACCTGGCTGGAAGACTACCGAGTGGCTGTATAGATCGGAGGCGGCAATGACGACGTAGCCATGAAGCGCCTTCCTTTGATGTTGGGCGGTTTGGCTCGGGCGTGGCTCAATCAGTTGGCCCCCGGGAGTATCTACAGCTGGGAGGAGTTAGCTTGAGTGTTCATTCGGACCTTTGAGGGCACCTGCAAGCGGCCAGCTGGCCTCGCGGAGCTTCAGCATTACGCGCAAAAGTCGAATGAAACCTTGAGAGATTGCATCCAGCGATGGACCACCTTGCATCATACGGTGGAAAATGTGTCTGAGCACCAAGCGGTTTGCGCCTTCAAGGAGGGCGTGCGTAACCGAGGGCTGAATCTGAAGTTTGGTCGAACGGGCGATATGTCCCTGCCTCGGATGATGGAGATTGCCAGTCGGTACGCTAACGGCGAAGAGGCCGATCGGCTCCGCAGTGGCAAGAAACCAGTCAGACAGGATGATCAAAATTCCAATCGGAAAAACAAGCGCAAAGCCGAGCCAGCTGCTCAGGGCGAAGCTGCTGTGGTCAACCAAAGAAAGGGCAAAGGAAAGCCGAAGGGGCCCTGGGCTCCTAAGAAAGTAAAGGATCAAGCTGGGAATGATGTACTCGACCAGCCGTGTCCCATTCACATGAAGAAAGATGAAGAGGGAAACTTGGTATATCCCAAGCACACCACTCGACAGTGCCGGCTCCTGATCCAGAACTTCCAGAAAGACCAGTCGACTGAGAAGGGAAAGGAATCAGAGGAGTTCGAAGACAAGGAAGGGGATGGAGGATACCCCCAGGTCAACTCCACTTTGGTGATCTTCGCAGACGTCGAGAGTAAAAGTCGACTAAAAGTCATCAACAGAGAAGTCAATATGGTTGCCCCGGCAACCACCACGTTTCTGAAGTGGTCCAAGACCCCCATTACATTCGACCAGTATGATCATCCTGCGCACATCGCCATCCTCGAGCGGCAAGCGTTGGTGGTCGACCCAGTGGTCGCGGGCACGCGCCTGACCAGAGTCTTGATGGATGGAGGCAGTGGTTTGAATATTCTGTATGCAGCAACCCTTCGGGATAGGGGCATCGTGATGTCCAAGCTAAGTGAAAGCAACATGAGATTCCACGGGGTCATCCCCGGGAAGAAGGCCGACTCACTTGGCCAAATCACACTCGACGTAGTCTTTGGCGACTCGAAGAATTATCATAAAGAGAAGCTGACATTTGAAGTGGTGGACTTCAATAGCGCCTATCATGCCATTCTGGGTAGGCCCGCCTACGCCAGATTCATGGCTCGACCGTGTTATGTATACCTCAAGCTGAAGATGCCGGGACCCAACGGCGTTATAACCGTCACTGGGAACCGCCAGAAAGCAGAAGAGTGCTTCCAGAAAGGCTCGAAGATCGCTGACGAGCAGATGGCAGCAGTAGAGATGGAGGAGTACCAGAAAAGCGTGGATCCGAGTGATCTGCTGAGGGCAAAGAAGTCCGCTTCCGAGTCAGCTTTCCAGTCGGCCGGGGAGACAAAGCCCGTACACATCCACCCCACCGACCCAATGCAGCTCCGACCCACATTTCCACTACACTCGACAGCAAATAGGAAGAAGCGCTCGTCCAGTTCCTCCGTGAGAACTGGGACATCTTCGCATGGAAACCAACAGACATGCCGAGTGTACCCAGGGGACTGGATGAGCACCATTTGCGAGTCGACCCAAAGGTGAAGCCTGTGAAGGAACATCTCCGTCGATCTGCTGCGGAGAAGAAAAAGGCAATTGGCAAGGAAGTGGCTCGGCTCCTGGCAGCCGAGTTTATCCGCGAGATCTACCACTCCGAGTGGCTCGCCAATGTTGTCATGGTCCCCAAGAAGGACAAGTCTCTCCGCATGTGCATCGATTTCAAGCATATCAATCGGGCCTGCCCGAAGGATCATTTTCCTCTCCCTCGCATCGATCAGATAGTTGACTCCACTGCGGGATGCGAGCATTTGTCCTTTCTGGACGCGTATTCTGAGTACCATCAGATCCGTCTGTTCGGACCCGACGAAATCAAGACAGCTTTCATCACCCCCTTCGGATGTTTCTGTTATGTCACCATGCCTTTCGGTCTCAAAAATGTCGGCGCTACCTTCATGCGCATGATCCAGAAGTGCCTGATAAGACAAATCAGTCGGAACGTCGAAGCATACATGGATGACATTGTGGTCAAGTCACGAAAAGGTTCCAACCTGCTGACTGACATCGCTGAGACATTCGCAAACTTAAGAAGCTATGATATCAAGCTCAATCCGTCGAAGTGAACATTTGGAGTTCCTGGCGGCAAGTTGCTCGGTTTCCTCGTTTCCGAACGGGGAATCGACGCCAACCCAGAGAAGGTCAGCACCATCCTCCGAATGAAACGCCCCGAGCATATACACGACGTCCAGAAGCTTACTGGTTGCTTGGCCGCATTGAGTCGATTCATTTCTCGTCTCGGTGAGAAGGCATTGCCTCTCTACCGACTCATGAAGAAATCAGACAAGTTCGAGGGAATTCCGAAGCCGAAGCAGCGTTTGAAGAGCTCAAAGCCATGCTGTCCACCCAGCCGGTGCTTGCTGCCCCAGTCAGCAAAGAGCCTCTCCTACTATACATTGCAGCCACCGGACAAGTTGTCAGCACTGTACTCACGGTCGAGCGGGAAGAAGAGGGCAAGGCCTACAAGGTCCAGCGCCCAATCTACTACATATCCGAAGTTTTGACTCCCTCCAAGCAAAGGTACCCGCATTACCAGAAGCTTGTGTACGGGATTTACTTGACTGCAAAAAAGGTTGCCCATTACTTGTCGGACCATACAATCTCAGTCGTCAGCGACGCCCCGCTGTCAGAGATCCTGAACAACCGAGATGCGACTGGTCGAGTAGCAAAATGGGCGATTGAACTTCTTCCGTTAGATATCAAGTTTGAAGCGAAGAAAGCCATCAAGTCTCAGGCTATAGCAGATTTTGTGGCCGAGTGGATAGAACAAGAGCTGCCGACTCAAGTTTAGTCGGATCTCTGGACTATGTTCTTTAATGGATCCAAGATGTTGAACGGGTTCGACGCAGGCGTGGTTCTGGTTTCTCCCAGGGGTGACAAGCTCAGTTACGTCCTTCAGATCCACTTTGACTCATCGAACAACGAAGCTGAGTACGAAGCACTTTTGTACGGGTTGTGTATGGCCATCTCGCTCGGCGTCCGTCGCCTGATGGTCTACGGCGACTCAGACTTAGTGGTGAACCAAGTGATGGAGGAATGGGACGCCAGGAGCCCGGTAATGACCAGTTATTGCAGTGCAGTGCGGAAGCTTGAAAAGAAGTTTGAAGGTCTAGAACTCCATCATGTGCCCAGAGCCAAGAATCAGCTTGCCGATGACCTCGCGAAGATTGGGTCGACTCGGAAACCTGTACCCAAGAATGTGTTTCTGGAGCATCTGCACACCCCTTCTGTCAAAGAAGACCCCTTCACGGAAGAACCCCCGCAGCCAGTCAGTGCGTCAGATCCAACTGAAGTCGAAGTACCTGCAGTGGTCGACCTGATCATGGAGGTTTTAGTGATTACGCCCGACTGGACTGTGCCATACATATCATATCTGCTTAGGCAAGAACTCCGGAAGATGAAGAGGAAGCGCGCCAGATCGTCCGTCGATCCAAGGCGTTCACTGTCATTCAGGGTCAACTCTACAGGGAAAGCGTCACCGGAGTTTCTCAGCGCTGCATCACCCCAGAGGAAGGTCGACTGATCCTGGATGAGATTCACTCGGGAACTTGTGGCCACCACGCTTCCTCTCGGACTATAGTGGCCAAAGCGTACCAAGCCGGGTTTTATTGGCCCCGAGCCAACGAGATGGCCAAAGATATTGTGGACAAGTGCGCAGGTTGCCAGTTCTACTCCAACATGTCCCACAAGCCAACGTCCACTTTGGAGACCATTCCACTAGTCTGACCCTTTGTCGTTTGGGGCTTGGATATGGTCGGCCCCTTCAAGACAGGCAGAAGCGGATTCACTCACCTGCTCGTGGCAGTCGACAAGTTCACCAAATGGATTGAGGCCAAGCCCATCAAGAACCTCGAGTCGAGCACCGCCATCAGCTTCATCAAGGAATTGATATTCAGATATGGAGTCCCCCACAGCATCATCACGGACAACGGCTCCAATTTTGGCTCGAATGAATTCAGGGCTTTCTGTGCTTCTCAAGGAACACGAGTCGACTATGCCTCCGTGGCGCATCCGCAGTCGAATGGATAGGCAGAAAGGGCAAATGGTTTGATTCTCCAATGCCTGAAGCCACGGCTCATGCGTGACCTTAAGCATGCCGCTGGAGCTTGGGTAACCGAACTACCGTCTGTCTTATGGGGTTTGGGGACAACTCCAAACCGGTCGACTGACTGTACCCCTTTCTTCATGGTCTATGAAGCTGAAGCCGTGTTGCCAAGTGATTTTTTGCATAACGCCCCCCGAGTGGAACTCTTCTCCGAAGCCGAAGCAGAGAAAGCTCGTCAGGATGCAGTCGACCTCTTGGAGGAGGAACGAGACATGGCCCTGATCCGGTCGACCATCTATCAGCAAGACCTGCGTCGATTCCATGCTCGCAACGTCCGAAGCCGAGCATTTCAGGAAGGAGACCTGGTTCTTCGGGTGCATCAAAAACGACCACACAAGCTCGCCCCGGCCTGGGAAGGCCCATTCATCATCACCAAGGTACTGCACAACAGAGTGTATCACCTTTACAACGTCGCCAAGAAGAAAGACGAACCTCGTTCGTGGAACGCTGACCTACTCCGCCGCTTCTACACCTAAGACGATCGAACAGTCGAGTTGTAATAAAGATTTTCCGGTTTATTTCAAAGACAAGTTTGCAGCGATCCCTTAATGATTGTTGTTTTCTAAGATGCTAGTCTTCAAAATCCCCCAGTGGGTGCTTATTCACGAACCCGATTCGCCTAAGTTTCAAAAATCCACTCCGAGTGAAGAGCAACCCTCTCACTCGGGGGCTTAGCCGCAGTCCTCCGAGCTGCGTCGTAAGTATAATGTGGCTCTGTCTTCCGAGCTCCACCACAAATACAACGTAGCTTGGAATCGCCGAAGTTTCAAAAATCCACTCCGAGTGAAGAGCAACCCTCTCACTCGGGGGCTTAGCCGCGAACCCGATTCGCCTAAGTTTCAGAAATCGACTCCGAGTGAAGAGCAACCCTCTCACTCGGAGGCTTAGCTGCGGTCCGCTGAGCTGCGTCATAAGTATAATGTGGCTCTGTCTTCCGAGCTCCGCCACAAATACAACGTAGCTTCTAGTCGCCTAAGTTACAAACATTCACTCCGAGTGAAGAGCAACCCTCTCACTCGGGGGCTTAGCTGCGGTCCTCCGAGTTGCGTCATGAGTATAATGTGGCTCTGTCTTCCGAGCTCCACCACAAATACAACGTAGCTTGGAATCGCCTAAGTTACAAACATTCACTCCGAGTGAAGAGCAACCCTCTCACTCGGGGGCTTAGCTGCGGTCCTCTGAGCTTCGTCATGAGTATAATGTGGC
>LR738713.1:570640693-570686489 GCA_902687465.1 Secale cereale | reverse complement strand
TCCTCCGAGCTGCGTCATGAGTATAATGTGGCTCTGTCTTCCGAGCTCCGCCACAAATACAACGTAGCTTGGAATCGCCTAAGTTACAAACATTCACTCTGAGTGAAGAGCAACCCTCTCACTCGGGGGCTTAGCTGTGGTCCTCCGAGCTGCGTCATGAGTATAATGTGGCTCTGTCTTCCGAGCTCCACCAAAAATACAACGTAGCTTGGAATCGCCTAAGTTACAAACATTCACTCCGAGTGAAGAGCAACCCTCTCACTCGAGGGCTTAGTTGCGACCCCGTGACTCGCCTAAGTTACAAACATTCACTCCGAGTGAAGAGCAACCCTCTCACTCGGGGGCTGAGCTGCGGTCCTCCGAGCCCCGCCACAAGCACAACGTTGCCGTCAAGACATCGACTCAAAATCCAAGCGATCAAAAAGAGTCAGAAGCAAAGGAATTGAATCAAAATAAAAGTCCCGCAAGATTCGGGCAAGAGTACCTGGGCCACGGGCCCACAAGAGTTTAACGATTACAGAATCACTCGGCATTCCGAGGCGAATCGAATCAAAGCATCAAAGTTCATTCACTCCTCAGGAGGAGGCGGACTCGCGGGTGCGACGAACTGGTCCAGGTCAATCCCATCGGCGATGCGGGTGGCGGCTTCCAAGAAAGTCTCCATGAACGACTGGAACTGGAGCTCCTTCGTATTTGCAACCTTGAGCGTGCGAGCCTTTTCTCCTTCACCTCCTTGCAGTGCACACGGACCAACGATAGCGCCACATCAGCTCTGCAGCGGGCAGATGACTTTTCCACTCCTGCACTCGACTAGGGATCTCATTGAGTCGAGTCATCAGAGACTCGAGGTCGTTCTCCTGCACGACTCCCCTCCAGAGTGAAGTGTCGATCCGAGCCATCACTGCTTTCAGCCGACCCAGGTAGCCCGTGGCAGCGATGGGGCGTGACTCCAACCTCAAGATATTCATGGCAGCTTCGTCCTTGACAATGGAATTGGCTGGGTCCAGACCGGGTTCGACCCACCCAGTCTCTTCGTCGAAGTTGCGGCAGAATTCTACACCACAAGAAACACGTCGAGTCAACAAGCAAGATACGAGTCGACCAATTCCACTTAGTTTGAGCCAAAGAGACATACCTTCGAGCACGAGATACCACTTCTTGGTGAGGTCGCTCAGATAAGCCTCCAGATCAATCCTTTTCTGGAAGAGGGCCTCGTATTTATCATTCAGAGCACTCTTGGCATTATTTCGTCGAGTCACTTCATGGTTAGCCGCGTCGAGGGAACCCTTCAGCCTGGTGATCTCCACCTCAAGTGCGCCGACAGAAGCCAGCTTCTGCTCTGCCAGTTCTGTTTTCTCTTGAGCCTGCTGCTGTGCCGCCGCCAAGTCGAGGTCTTTCTGCTCCAAGGCCGCCTTCAGTTGGTCTACAAAAGACATCACTGGACAGATGAACATGAGGGAACATAGAGCATACTTATCAGAAGTCAGTCGACGAATTGCTCACATCAGTTACCAGCTGCGTCGTCTTGCGTCTTCTTCAGGTGGTCCTGAGCCAGCTGCAAGTCGAGATTGAGCTGGATCTGCTTCTTCTCAAGATCCGCAAATTTAGCTCCAAACTCGCAAGATTTCTGCATCAACACAACAAAACAGGATTCTCAGACTACAGTCGAGTCAAACACTCAACCGCAGTCTCGGGGACTACACCCAGTGGGTGCACTGAGCGTGCCCCCATTGGTTCTCACTCGGCCAAGATCAGTCTGGCTCGAGTTAAAAAAAACCCAGTGGGTGCACTGAGCGTGCCCCCACTGGTTCTCACTCGGCCAAGATCAGTGTGGCTCGAGTTAAAAAAACAACAACAAGGAAAGTTCTATCATCAGACCATGGCCGACTACCAATAGTCGACCATGGTCTCGGGGACTACACCCAGTGGGTGCACTGAGCATGCCCCCACTGGTTCTCACTCGGCCAAGATCAGTCCGGCTCGAGATCAAGTGAAGTTCAAAAGCAAACAACTTCTTCTAAAGACTACAGTCGACCGAAGACTTCAGTCGACCGTGGAACACCAACACCCAGTGGGTGTGGCATCATCTTACGAGCAAAGTAGTAGATTTTTCAAACCGAAGATTATTCCAGCACAGCAAGCCAATCAGTTGGAGGAAACAAACCTGGACATTGGTCCGAAGGGCGGAACTGGCGTCGTAAGCAGCCATGCTGGCCTCGTACGCCGCCTTCGTCTTCTCCATCATCAGCCCCGCCTGGCGAATGGCTTCTTGAGCCGCGCCCACGGGATCCTCCGGGAGGCGATAGGTGGAGAAGAGAACGGACGATGGAGCAGGAGCTGGGTCGACAACCGGAGCAGGCGCCGGGTCGACAGTTGGAGTAGGCGTTGGGTCGACAACCCCTCCAGCCGACGAAGCTGGGCGTTCAGTCAACACGGGGACGGCGAAGGAGACCGTGGTTCGGACCGCGTCTTCCTGTCGCTGGGCCTCTGGGCCAGAAGGCACCTTCCGGCCCTTCCTCCCCATGCGTCGACGAGCCCCTCCCGGGTGCTCCTCCTCATCATCATCATCATCGTTTGGGAGCTCTATGACGTGGCGCGGCACTTCAAAACAAACAACTGTGAGGTTCAGTCAACCGTCAGCCCTAACCGACGAAAAGCAAGGCACGGTCTACAACTCGCACCTGCGTGGGACGTTGCAGCATCCGCAGTCTCCTCATTGTCCCGGCCCTTGTCGATGTCCATCGAGGTCGCGGAAGCAGCAGCACTGAAATTTTTCCTCAAAGATGAGTCGACGAAGATAGAGTCGACCTCCGAAAGGCAGAAAGAGACAAAGCGGGATGGCACTTACGTGGAGGCGATGGGAACATCCACCTTGATCTTGGGCAGAGCCTTCCGAGGCTTGGCGGTGGTGGCCTTGGGCTGCTTGGGCACCTTCTCAGATGGATCGAGAGTGGCCGTACGAGCTCGCTTAGGCGCTTGGGAGCTGGAGGGACCCGTCCGAGGACGCACGGCCCCTGGGTCGTGCTTCCCCTTGGATCGCTTCTCGTCATGGGGAGGTGACTCGACCTCCTCCCCGCTGTTGTAATCCTCGCTCTCCTCTTCGGTCTCTTCGTCAGACTTCCACTCGGAGACGTCGCCCACGCCCTCTTCCCCCTCTTGGCCTGATCCCCGTTGGGTACCGAGTACATTTCAGTATAGATCTACAGAGAAGAAAAATCAGCCAAATGTCAATCGGACTCATCAAGACAACTACAAGCCAATAACAGGAACACCACTCGGAAGCCAGGGACAAACCTTGTCAGGAAGATGGTTGGCGTCGAATGGGAGAACCCTCCCGGACCCCCTGGGGTTGTCTTTGTTCCCCTTGACGCACTTCAGGCACTGCGCCACGTACTTCACGCCCGTCACCTCCGGGTGGACTCGTGACGAGTCGTCGGGGCCGGAGTACAGCCACATCGGGTGGTCCCGAGCCTGGAGAGGTTGGATCTTCCGCATGAGGTATACCTCAAGCAGGTCCAACCCCGTGACTCCCTCGCGGACCAACTAGACGACCCGTTCCACCAACATGTTCACTTCCACCTTCTCGGCCCGACCCACGATCATTGATGGAGGCTGGCTGGCTCGACCAAGAGAGAATTGGGGGAGTCTAGTCGACTGACCAGGAGTCGGACTATCCTTATAATAGAACCAAGTCGACTGCCAACCCCGAATCGACTCCGGAAGAATCATAGGGGGAAAGGCGCTCCTATTTCTAAGCTGGATACCGAGCCCGCCGCACGCCTGGAGGACGTGCGTCTTCTCGTCACTCGGGTTCGCCTTCTTGACAGTTTGCGAGTGACAAGTAAAGATGTGCTTGAACAAACCCCAGTGTGGCCGACAGCCGAGGAAGTTCTCACACATGGAAATAAATGTGGCAAGGAAAGCAATGGAATTGGGCGTGAAGTAATGCAACTAGGCGCCGAAGAAGTTCAGAAAAGCGTGAAAGAAAGGGTGCGGAGACATAGAGAAACCTCGGTCGACGTGGGTCGCAAGCAGGACGCACTCGCCCTCCCGCGGCCCAGGCTCGAGCTCGCCCTCCGGCACCCGCCAGGAGCCGCGGGCGACCAGGCCCTCTTCCTCCAGCTCCTCCAAATCCTCCGCCGTGACAGTGGACTTGATCCAATCCCCCTGGATCCAACCAGGAGGGAGGCCGGACCTCGACGACGATCCGCTGCGGCCGGACCGCTTCCCTTTCCCCGTCGCCGCCTTCTTCAAGCGCTCCATCGCCGCAGTCTTGTCCTTTCCCATGGCACGCAGGCCGGCGGTGGCTGTGGAGAGAGCGAGAAAGAGCGGAGACACGGCGAAGAGGGAGGGGCGAAAAAACAAGGAGTGGGCGCACAGTGCCCCCGCTTCGGGCTCGGCGCGCCTTTGTAGCGCCGCGGTCGAGTGACTGACCGGTGGCCCCGAGCGATCTTATCAAATCCCGCGACAGACGCAGGCGCGATACGTGGCGAAAAAGGCGGCGCGGAGATCGAGGCGACCCGAGCATATCCGTCCAATTGCCACGGCACGACCCGTCCCTCGCGCTTCCCCAAATTTTGAAAATCCTGCAAAATCCGGCGACCAGAGAACAACCAATCCCGCCGAAAACTATAGACGCTAACGGCGCTCGACGCCTAGCGCAAAGTTCAGTCGACAGATGACGCAACAAACGCACTCGACGGTTCTAGAATCGATCAACGCGACCAAGACAAGATTGAGAAAGACAGCCTAGTCCACCAGCTCAGAAGAAGACTACCCCAAGGGCGTAGAGCCAGGACCAAGGCTACCTTCAACACTCTCTCTCCTGCTCAAGCCTCGATCCATTTGGGGGCTACTGACGAGGTTACAAACCTAGGGTAGGGTCATAGGCCTGGCCAAGGTACCCCACCCAAGGTCACTACCCCAGAAGATCAAAAGACAAAACCTACGATGGTAAAGACATTCGACTGAGACGGCCCAAGAGGACATCCCACTCGACTAGACATCAGCTGCAAGACGACTCAACTCCACTCGACCAATCCAAGGCACTCGACCCCCGAAGGTCAAGGGTTCCTTAGGACAATAACAGTCTGGTATTTACTCGCCGTAGTGAATGCCTTTATTGCTCTTTACTGCAGACGTTATCAGTAACGGCTGCCTTAATGTACATTGAACCCTTGGTAACGTGGAGCATGGCTGGGGTCCTGGCACACTATATAAGCCACCCCTCCTCCTGTTCAAGGGTTCGCACCCCTGTAAATCACACCTATACACATATCAGTCGACTGCCTCCGGGCACCGAGACATAGGGTTGTTGAAAGTGCAACTAATCCCCGGGTGGTTTTGGCAATTAATAACAACATATATATCATTGAACTAATAGTTACTTGAGAATCATTTCAGAGAAGTTCAGTGATATGGGTATGGCAATGACTGAAGAAGTGGACCCCTCAAAATGCTAAGGCAAGCATTGGCAAAAGCTCAAGACTCCATTTTTGGTTTAGTGATCCAAGATCACATTGAGTCCATAGGAAAAGCCAATACTATTAAAAGGGGATGAGGTTGTGTTGATGATCTGGTTGCTCAAGTGCTTAGTGATATATCTCCTTCAACTATCAGCAACTTTCACTACAATACACACTCATAAGTAATCTCGGACAAACCGATTTTCCAAACTCAGTCACACCGAGATGAACCACCTCAGCCATAAGCCAAACCCTAGAAAAATCGGTCATTCCGAGTTTGAGATCGGTCTCACCGAAACACGGGCTGCCAAGCTTCTGTAACCGTTTGTCATCATATCGGACTAACCGAGATGATATTTTCGGTCTCACCGAAACTGGCAAGTTCCTGTCTTTGCTCAAATCGGAACAACCGAGATGGTATTTTCGGTCCCACCGAGAACCCCAACGTTCACATTATTTGAACTTTCGATCTGACCGAGTTGTCCACTTCGGTCTCACCGAGATTGCTCAATTATGTGTGTAACGGTTGGATTTTGTGTGGAGGCTATATATACCCCTCCACCCCCTCTTCATTCGTGGAGAGAGCCATCAGAAAGAACTACCACTCCTACCTTACACTTTCTGAGAAGAGAACTACCTACCCTTGTGTTGAGATCAAGTTGCTCCATTCCTACCATATGAAACTTGATTTCTAACCTTCCCAAGTTGCTTTCCACTCAATCCTTTCTTCCACCACAGCCATATCAGTGAGGAGAGTTGAGTGTTGGGGAGATTATCATTTGAAGCACAAGAGCAAGGAGTTCATCATCATCTACAACATCTATTACCTTTTGGAGGGTGGTGCCTCCTAGATTGGTTAGGTGTCACTTGGGAGCCTCCGTCATCGAGATGTGGAGTTGAACCAAGAAGTTTGTAAGGGCAAGGAGATCGCCTACTTTGTGAAGATCTACCCCGAGTAAGGCTAGCCCTCCGTGGGCGTAGGCCATGATGGAATAGACAAGGTTGCTTCTTCGTGGACCCTTCGTGGGTGGAGCCCTCCGTGGACTCGCGCAGCCGTTACCCTCCGTGGGTTGAAGTCTCCATCAACGTGGATGTACGATAGCACCACCTATCGGAACCACGGGAAAAATCACCGCGTCTCCAAAATTGCGTTTGCTCTTCTCCACCTCTCTTTACTACATGTGCAAGTTACTTTCCACTCAATCCTTTCTTCCACCACAGCCAAATCAGTGAGGAGAGTTGAGTGTTGGGGAGATTATCATTTGAAGCACAAGAGCAAGGAGTTCATCATCATCTACAACATCTATTACCTTTTGGAGGGTGGTGCCTCCTAGATTGGTTAGGTGTCGCTTGGGAGCCTCCGTCATCGAGATGTGGAGTTGAACCAAGAAGTTTGTAAGGGCAAGGAGATCGCCTACTTCGTGAAGATCTACCCCGAGTAAGGCTAGCCCTCCGTGGGCGTAGGCCATGATGGAATAGACAAGGTTGCTTCTTCGTGGACCCTTTGTGGGTGGAGCCCTCCGTGGACTCGCGCAGCCGTTACCCTCCGTGGGTTGAAGTCTCCATCAACGTGGATGTACGATAGCACCACCTATCGGAACCACGGGAAAAATCACCGCGTCTCCAAATTGCGTTTGCTCTTCTCCACCTCTCTTTACTACATGTGCAATTTACTTTCCGTTGCTTATACTCTAGAATTGCATGTGTAGGGTGATGCTTGACTTGATCATAATTGTGAAACTACCAAAAAAAATTCTTTGTCAAAAGGCAGAATTTTTATAATTACAAGTAGTCTAATCACCCCCCTCTAGACATACTTTCGATCCTACAAGTGGTATAAGAGCTTTGGTCTCCATTGTATTGGTTTCCATTGCATTGGACTCCATAAGCTTGGTTTCACAACCTAGGAGAGTATGGCGTCTAGTGAGGGTAATTATCGTAGAGGTCCTTACTTTGATGGTACAAATTTTGCTAGTTGGAAGCATAAAATGAAAATGCATATTCTTGGTCATAACCCAGCCGCATGGGGCATTATTTGTGTTGGTATGCAAGGTGAATTCTTCGAGGAAGGAAAAGTTCCAGATCGCGAAGCTACACCTGAAGAGTTGCGGATGTTGCAAAACAATGCTCAAGCTTGTGACATTCTCTTCAATGCTTTGTGTCCCGAGGAGTTCAACAAAATCAGCCGTCTTGAGAATGCTAAAGAGATTTGGGATACTTTGGTTGAAATGCACGAAGGTACCGAGTCTGTGAAGGAATCAAAGCTAGATATTCTTCAAGGTCAACTTGACAAGTTCAAGATGAAGGATGGTGAAGGAGTCGCTGAAATGTACTCTAGGCTTGCTCTCATCACAAATGAGATTGCCGGCTTAGGAAGCGAAGAAATGACCGACTGATTCATCATCAAGAAGATTCTAAGAGCTTTGGATGGAAAATATGGCACCGTGTGCACTTTGATCCAAATGATGCCAAACTACAAGACTCTCAAGCCAACTGAAGTCATTGGAAGAATTGTTGCTCATGAGATGACACTTAAGGATAAGGAAGAGCTTCACAACAAGTCAAGTGGTGCTTACAAAGCTACAAGTGATGCTCCCACAACCTCAAGTGACAAGTTAATTTCCAATGAAGAGATAAGCCTAATGGTCAAAAACTTCAACAAATTCTACAAGTATAGAGGCAAAGAGAGAAGCTCAAAGTCTAGATCATATGATGAAAAGAGATCTTCTAGTCGTGATCGAAACTGCTACAATTGTGGAAGACCCGGACACTACTCAAATGAGTGTACGGCTCCCCACAAGAGAAGAGAAGAATCTCCAAGAAGAAGATCAAGAGATGAGTCACCTCGGAAAGAGAGAAGGAGTAGAGATGATCGTTATGAACGAAGACCCTCTCGGAGAAGCAAGGATTCGGAGAGGAAAGACAAGTCATCAAGGAGCTACACAAGAAGAAGACATCAAGCTCATGTAGGTGAATGGGTCTCCGGCTCCGACTCCGACAATCAATCCGATGGAAGCTATCACTCCGACTCCGACTACAGTCAAGATGAAGGTGTTGCCGGTCTTGCTCTCGTATCCTCCAACTCCAACTCCTACGACTTATTTGATTCATCAAATGAGGGAATTGGAAGATGCTTCATGGCTAAAGGCCCCAAGGTATCACACCCTGAATTCATTGACTTCAATAGTGATGAGGATGACTTGCTTGGTGAAGATGAGCTCTTGCATGATAAATCTAGTGAGCTTAGTAACGATGAAAATGCTAGTAGTCTTTATAGTCGAGAAGAGTCGAATGACAATGCTATGAAGGAGATTGAGCGTCTAACTAAAGAACTAAACACTCTTAAGTTAGCTCATGAAACAACTCAAGAAGATCATAGAGAGCTCCTAAGATCTCATGAGAAGCTACGCTTCGAGAAGCTCACTCTAGAGCAAGAACATGAGTTTCTAAATGCGATCAATGACGATCTTCGAAAGAAGAGTTCTTCATATCTTGCCAAACGACTTCTCTTGTCTAATTTCTTGCCACCTATTAAGACTAAGCATGACAAGCATAAGAAAAATTCTTCCTCTAGTAGTAACAATAACCATGCTAAATCTAATGTTGTTGCTTCTAGTAGTTCTCTTGATTCCACTAACAATGTTTCAAGCCAAGTTACACTTGAGCAAGAGAATAGCTTATTGAAGGAAATCATAGAGAAATGTGTCTACAAGAGTCTTGCCGGAAGCAAGAACTTTGAGGAAATTGTTCGCAAACAAGGAAGGCACCGGAAGAATCAAGGAATTGGGTTTGAGCGAAAGTTCAACGCCGAAGGTGTTGAGTGGGAAGAAGGTCAATATCCTACTCCACAGTTTGTTTCTCAAAAGGAGAAGCATGATCCTACTTCTTCCAATGTGGAACAAGCTCAAGATGACCTTCCACCACAAGACCACAAGCTAAAAGCCAAGGACAAGCTTCAAGAGGAGATTGATGCATTCATTGAAGCACCTCAAGCCATGGTCAAGTGGGTTCCCAAGGACACGTCAAGTTCTACTTCGTCAAGCTCAACTACAACCCCAAGGATTCCCATCAAGATGATGTGGATCCCGAAGAAGAAGAACTAGAAGGTTCTTGAGGGTGACTCTGCCAACATACTTCACTCACATTCATTTTGGCAACTTGTGCAATCAACTTCCACATCATGCACTAGTTCATGGAGTCACAAACCCTCTTGTTGGTAAGTCAAGGGACAAGGTAATCATTGCTTTCATGGACATCATCTTTTGTGAACTTCAATCTATGTCCATGGATATCCTTGTTTGTTCCTTGTGGGACTAACCCATGTAGGTATTGAAAGTGCCCTAATCCAAAGGATAGCTCCCAACTCTTGATGATCTACATCAACATTGAGCATCCACATCTTCAACATCTACATGAAGTCTTCTACGACAACCCAAGGTTAGTTTGACCCTTTAAAAGGGGTTCTCACATCTAGGGGGAGCTTTGCTCTAAAAATTGAGCTAAAGCATCTCCAAATGATGTGAACACATCAATGCTTTATGTAAAAGTGGTAACCCCACTTGTGCTTAAACGATGAGTATGACCTATGTTCAAATGTTCTCATTTGGCTCCTAAGTCAAAATACTCATATAAAGATGACCTAGTCATCGACAAATTGTGTGCTAGTAGCTAGAGTTTTGGTTGTGCATGTTTGACACATATTTCATTTGCTATCTTATTGTGTGAGCATGTTGAATGCATGATTTTATCCATTCGAGGACATCCATTTGTTGTTTTGGTTGTTTTGATTTTTCTGGCCAAATGGATGGACAAGAATGCCTAAGTACCTCCCCTAGCTATCTATGCTTTCTTGTCTCAAATTCTATTCATGCTTATATCACAAACTTTGAACAAGTCATTTTCGGACCCTCCGAGTGAGGAGCACTCGGAGCCACCGATCCGTCTAAGGCTGACTTCCAAAACCTTCTAAGTGATTTTCGGTCAGACCAACTTTCTCCCACTCGGTCAAACCGAAAGCATTTAGACTGATCTAGGTTTCATCTCGGTGAAACCGAGTTCTAAATCTCGGCGTGACCGATATGCGTAACTGCATAGCAGTTATCCATCTCGGTGTCACCGAGTTTTTCAACTCGGTCCCACCGACAGCAAGGGGATATAAATACTGAGGGCAGCGCGCGTTGATTATTCCTTCAAACGTTTTCGCTCCCACGTCCCCTGCTGCCGTCGCCCTGATCTTCGGATCGTTGCCGTCGTCGCCTGTGCGCCATCGCCGCAGGTCTCCATCGCCGTCAACAGAATTCTCCTCCGCGCCGTTGCCGCCGTAGAGGGACTCTACCAAGTTAGGGTGAGTCTCGATCCCTCTCGTGCTCCCATCCGATTCATTGCACGATTGGTTTGCCCTATATCTAGCCACGTTTGAAATCTTCCTTAACATCAGATCAGTTCGTTTGAACTAGCTTCGAGTAAAAATTTTAGGGTTAGGTTTCCACGGAACACATCTCGGTGAAACCGATTTTAAATTTTTGGTGTGACCGATTCGGCCTCTGGCCATTGCACTGCACCTTTCGGTCCAACCGAGTCGTGCAAATCGGTGTGACCGAAGTAGAGTTTTAGTGAAACCCTAGTTTATCGGCAGGACCGAAACCCATTTCGGTCCAACCGAAAGTGGTGTGTAAAGTTTCTGTTATACACTTCGGATTCACCGAAACTGAAAATCGGTCTGACCGAAATGCATTCTGTGAAAACTTAAAACTAAAATTTGAACTCATTTTTTTTGCTAAAACCTCTGCAGTTTGTGATAACTCTTCTACTCTGCCTATACCTTATCTATTCACAGGTTGTCAGCCATGTCAGATGCCAGTGACAGCCAGAACAGGTCAGAATCACCTTTTGCGGACATTCCTGAAGCAGATACTAGTCCTGAGGCTAGTAGTCCAGTTGATGATGGTGAGAGGAGTACACCTAGTGGCTTGCCTCCTGCAGCCACCAGAACCAGAAAGGAGAGGAATTCTGATGATGAGGATTCTGATTTCATTGCTGAGGAAGAGGTGTCCTCCAAGCCTAAGAGAAAGGTTGTTGCCAAAGAGCAACAAGGTCAGCAGTCAAAGAAGGGCACCAGCAAAGTCAAGCAATCCATTGTTGCCAAGAAGCTGAACTTGGGAGAGCCAGCCCCAAGCAAAGTGAAGAAAACCTCCAAGAGGAAGAGGGTAGTGTATACTGATTCTCATGCAGATGCAGCAGCCGAGGAAGAGGAAGAAGAAGAAGCACCCCAGCCTGCTCCTCAGAAGCAGAAGCTCATGGGTGATGCAATTAGGGCTGGAGCCACTTCAAAGCCCAAGAAGTCTGTTCAAGCTAAGGCAGCTCCAGCAAAGCCTACTGCCAAGCCCAAGAGGACAACCAGGAACATTCCAGCATCTGAGAAGAACAAGGGTGATGTGCCACCAGCTGATTCTGATGAAGAGGAACAAGTGTTGCTGAAACTCCGTCCAAAACTGCCACTCCACAATGATGCTCATCCTCAAGCCGAGGATATGAAGGCAAGGAAAGATAGAGGTCTCAGGCTGTGGAGACAAACTGACCCATATGCCGTGAGGAGAAGAACTGCTGTGGATCCCAGATTTCACACTAGAGAGCAGCAGGACTTCTATGAGACTGTGCTGATGGACAAGAAGCCAATAGTTGCAGATACCAGATACGTTGACTGGAAATACATTGACAGTGAAGAGCACAGAGACTTCTTTCCCCATGTGCATGAGAGCTTCACTGCATGTGGAGTTGCTGAGTTTGTGGGTCAGAAACTGACAGATTGGAACGATGAGATGATTATGCAGTTCTATGCCACAGCTCACTTCTATCCTGATGGGAAGATCACCTGGATGACTGAAGGTCAAAGGTTTTCTTCGTCTGTTGAAGAATGGGCAGAACTTCTGAATGCTCCAGTGCAACGAGAGGATGACATTGATGTCTATGGGATTCCAAAGAAGAACCATGATTCCATGAAGAACATGTACAAGGAGATCCCTGCAGCAGATTTGGAAGTGTGGAAGCTCGGCTCAGTCTACTATCTCCAGGCAGGTTTACCTACCACTAACACTATTCTGAGGCATACCCTGATGCCCAAGTCTGGAGATCATCGCATGATCAGAGGGTATTCTATCAACATGCTGCATATACTTGATGAGAAGGCACCTTTCAAGGTGATGGACTTAATGGTAGAGACCATTAAGAGGACTGCTGCTGACCAGAAAAGGTCATGTGGATTTGCCCCGCAGATTCAGATGCTTATCAATGCCAAGTTTGGCACGGGCAAATTCCTGTTGGATAGGAAACACTTACCCCTGCAGCCAGAGCATGAAGACAATGTTGTTGTGATGGACGAGGAGGATCCAACATCGGTTGAAGGTCAAGCCAAGATTGAAGCTGCTAGGAAAGCCAAAGCTGATAAAGAGGCAGCAGCAGCAGCAGCTAAACCAAAGAGCTTCGGAGAGCAGATTCTTGAAGCTACCCAAAGGATTGAACAACGCCTGGCCAGCATTGAACAATCTCAGGAGAGCCTAGAGAGGATTTTTGACGAGAAGGTCCACGCTCTGGACGTGAAGCTGACTGAACTTCAGGTGACCGTCAACAAGCTTGAGGCAGACATGGAGGAAGCAAAGCAGGACAGGGCAGAGCTCATGCAGGATGACTTAGTCCAGGACTCTCATCGCCAGACTGCTCCGGTTCCCAGAGGATCCCGATCAGCTGTTATTCCTGTGACTGACACCAGGACTACCACTTCAGCACCTCCTACAGCTCCAGCAGTCACTCCAGCCACAGCTCCAGTATCCACTCCTCCAGCACAGACTTTAGCTGAAGTCTTCGCCGATGTCATCATATCTACTCCGACATCTACCCAGACGGGAGCCGCCAGCAGAGCCCACAGTGACGTTTAGCTCTATGCTTTTTCAAACTTTTTGGTAACTTGTTGCCAAAGGGGGAGAAATTGTATAGATCATAGGGCTTCGAGAGAGAGAGTGCTCTTTCGTTCTTTTGCGGTTTCTTTGAGATACTTTTGGTTTTCGAAACTTTCAGTGTGCTTGATACTACGTTTGATGCTACCTTAATGAGTGCTTAGTCGTACTATGCTTTAATGTGTGCTTAATGCTTATCATATGCTATTCCTATCTTGTATGGCTATTTACTCATGTCTTGGTGATTGGGTGCATGCTTTTCATTCTTATCATTTTGTGCGCTCCACCAAGATGTATGTGACATGGAAGAGTGACCCATGATCCTAATCGATTGTGCATTTGCATTCAAACGCAAATCTTAAATAATGCACAAATTTAGGGGGAGCTCTTGCTTACCACATACTTCTCAAAGCGACGATATTATTCATTGATTATATCCTTTGTCGAAGCTTTGATCTATATGTTGTCATCAATTACCAAAAAGGGGGAGATTGAAAGTGCAACTAATCCCCGGGTGGTTTTGGCAATTAATAACAACATATATATCATTGAACTAATAGTTACTTGAGAATCATTTCAGAGAAGTTCAGTGATATGGGTATGGCAATGACTGAAGAAGTGGACCCCTCAAAATGCTAAGGCAAGCATTGGCAAAAGCTCAAGACTCCATTTTTGGTTTAGTGATCCAAGATCACATTGAGTCCATAGGAAAAGCCAATACTATTAAAAGGGGATGAGGTTGTGTTGATGATCTGGTTGCTCAAGTGCTTAGTGATATATCTCCTTCAACTATCAGCAACTTTCACTACAATACACACTCATAAGTAATCTCGGACAAACCGATTTTCCAAACTCAGTCACACCGAGATGAACCACCTCAGCCATAAGCCAAACCCTAGAAAAATCGGTCATTCCGAGGTTGAGATCGGTCTCACCGAAACACGGGCTGCCAAGCTTCTGTAACCGTTTGTCATCATATCGGACTAACCGAGATGATATTTTCGGTCTCACCGAAACTGGCAAGTTCCTGTCTTTGCCCAAATCGGAACAACCGAGATGGTATTTTCGGCCCCACCAAAAACCCCAACGTTCACATTATTTGAACTTTCGGTCTGACCGAGTTGTCCACTTCGGTCTCACCGAGATTGCTCAATTATGTGTGTAACGGTTGGATTTTGTGTGGAGGCTATATATACCCCTCCACCCCCTCTTCATTCGTGGAGAGAGCCATCAGAAAGAACTACCACTCCTACCTTACACTTTCTAAGAAGAGAACTACCTACCCTTGTGTTGAGATCAAGTTGCTCCATTCCTACCATATGAAACTTGATTTCTAACCTTCCCAAGTTGCTTTCCACTCAATCCTTTCTTCCACCACAGCCATATCAGTGAGGAGAGTTGAGTGTTGGGGAGATTATCATTTGAAGCACAAGAGCAAGGAGTTCATCATCATCTACAACATCTATTACCTTTTGGAGGGTGGTGCCTCCTAGATTGGTTAGGTGTCGCTTGGGAGCCTCCGTCATCGAGATGTGGAGTTGAACCAAGAAGTTTGTAAGGGCAAGGAGATCGCCTACTTCGTGAAGATCTACCCCGAGTAAGGCTAGCCCTCCGTGGGCGTAGGCCATGATGGAATAGACAAGGTTGCTTCTTCGTGGACCCTTTGTGGGTGGAGCCCTCCGTGGACTCGCGCAGCCATTACCCTCCGTGGGTTGAAGTCTCCATCAACGTGGATGTACGATAGCACCACCTATCGGAACCACGAGAAAAATCACCGCGTCTCCAAATTGCGTTTGCTCTTCTCCACCTCTCTTTACTACATGTGCAATTTACTTTCCGCTGCTTATACTCTAGAATTGCATGTGTAGGGTGATGCTTGACTTGATCATAATTGTGAAACTACCAAAAACTGTTCTTTGTCAAAAGGCAGAATTTTTATAATTACAAGTAGTCTAATCACCCCCCTCTAGACATACTTTCGATCCTACAGTTGTTACTTCCTCCGAGAAGGGCCTGAACTCGTAAAACACCTCGTGTACAACTCCACCATAGCTAGGGCCTTGCCTCTTCATTCGTACCCCCTACTCGTACTGTCAGGCTTAGAACCACGACACCGAGCACTTTTCCAGCCTTCTCACACATTCATCGATATGAGCCGTCTAATGACATAGACTGCTTGTTTCTGGCCGTGCGATGCACCTCTGGCTCCTGTGTGGGACGCTATTCTCAGAACAAAATTGATGGTATCTTGATCATTGATGCTAGGTTGACGTCTGATGCCAAACCGATGGTCGAGATATGGCTCTCTATCCTCCTCCGTCCCTCCGAGCCCCGCCCCGCACCGCATCCCACCCAGATCCAACCTCGCTCCAGGCTCCCACACAGCCACACCCCTCCCTCTCAATCTCGGCCTAAGCCTTGAGATGTGGATCACCGGGTGAGGTCACCGCCGTACAGAGAGAGAAAGAGAGACGATGGAAAATGGCAACCATGGGCTGGGCGCTGGAGTGAGTCGCCAATTAGCGCATCTTTGTCGAGGTCGAGACACCCAGATCACTACAAACTCCAAATCTCGCACCCAAAACAAGATATCATGGCGATGGCGACATCGGATGTCCCCGTGATCAAGGCAAAAAAATTCACCAGCGATGTTAGGTCCATCCTCTACAGGTATGTGTCTCTCCCCCTTCCGTGCATCCCCTATTTTTGATGGGTTCACTTATTTCAGAAATTGGGAGGAGGAGACTTGCCAATTGCAATCTATTGCTCCATATCACGCAGGCATTAAGGCTCCCCTGATCTGTGGAACTGGAATATCGACCTTGCACTACCTTGACGTCGAGGAATCCAACTCGTCCGCTTGCCGGATACATGCCGATTCAACAAGTGTATTAGGCACGCTGCTGTTCAAGACCAGCCTGTGCACTTCTGCCCTACATCAACAATATCTTCCCTTAGATGTGTGAGGATGAGAAAGCAGGAGGACGGGACGAGAATGCCTCCATCATGTAGAGTACTTATGTATTTTTGCTTTATGATATCCAAAATAGATTGTACTGCAAGGTCAATACTACAGATTGGTTCTGAAAGTTTTTTAGCTTGATCTGTTGCATCAGGCATCTATTTGTAATTCCAAATGTTTTTCTCGATTACAAGTTCAATCATAGCTTCGTTTGATCTCTTGTATCAGGGGAAACGAGTTGTGCTCATTTTTGTGTAAACAAGATCAGTGTAATGTACATGATTAGATGTGCATTAAGGCTCCCCTGATCTCGTCCCTGTGGAACTGGAACATCGACCTTGCACGACCTTGACGTCGAGGAATCCAACTCGTCCGCTTGCCGGATACATGCCGATTCAACAAGTGTATCAGGCACGCTACTGTTCAAGACCAGCCTGTGCACTTCTGCCCTACATCAACAATATCTTCCCTTAGATGTGTGAGGATGAGAAAGCAGGAGGACGGGACGAGAATGCCTCTATCATGTAGAGTACTTATGTATTTTTGCTTTATGATATCCAAAATAGATTGTACTGCAAGGTCAATACTACAGATTGGTTCTGAAAGTTTTTTTAGCTTGATCTGTTGCATCAGGCATCTATTTGTAATTCTAAATGTCTTTCTCGATTACAAGTTCAATCATAGCTTCGTTTGATCTCTTGTATCAGGTGAAACGAGTTGTGCTCATTTTTGTGTAAACAAGATCAGTGTAATGTACATGATTAGATGGGCATTAAGGCTCCCCTGATCTCGTCCCTGTGGAACTGGAACATCGACCTTGCACGACCTTGACGTCGAGGAATCCAACTCGTCCGCTTGCCGGATACATGCCGATTCAACAAGTGTATCAGGCACGCTACTGTTCAAGACCAGCCTGTGCACTTCCGCCCTACATCAACAATATCTTCCCTTAGATGTGTGAGGATGAGAAAGCAGGAGGACATGACGAGAATGCCTCTATCATGTAGAGTACTTAGGTATTTTTGCTTTATGATATCCAAAATAGATTATACTGCAAGGTCAATACTACAGATTGGTTCTGAAAGTTTTTTAGCTTGATCTGTTGCATCAGGCATCTATTTGTAATTCTAAATGTTTTTCTCGATTACAAGTTCAATCATAGCTTCGTTTGATCTCTTGTATCAGGTGAAACGAGTTGTGCTCATTTGTGTGTAAACAAGATCAGTGTAATGTACATGATTAGATGGCCGAGCTATACAGCATATGAACAAGATGGGCACAACAAGTTTGAAGATGGCAAGAAGGGGCCTGCAAGAGATGTATCAAGGATTGCAGTGAATCATCTCCTGTCGATTGGAGTCCACTTGCTGGATATTGAGAAAATAAGTCATGGTTGCTACACGCCTTTAACGGTGATTGATATGCGCTAACTCATCGACGACCCATTATTGCAGGTCCGTTACCATGTTGATATGTGTTCTTACTTCACTTCATGTGCATCTAAATAGTCTATGTTGTGTGTTGTCTCGCTTTTTGTTCCCCACTCCCCTCCTGAGTTCCTTAATTCCATGAAGGTCTCCGACAGCCATAGTTGATGCTTAGGTCACCACTCCATCTTGTGAGCTATGCATGCCTCCCCTCCCTCCTACCTACCCATTTTCATTAATTCTTTCACCATGGAATTTAGAAACACTTCTACCCTGTAAAAAATACTCCCTCTGTTCCATAATGTAGTGCCTATATATTTTTGCAAAAGTCAAACATTACAAACTTTGACCATATTTATAGAGAAAAGTAGGTACATCTAGAATACCAAATGCACATCATTGGATACATCATGAGTTATATTTTCAGAATGTACATGTTTGATATTGTAGATGTAGACTGTTTTCTCTATACATTTGGTCAAAGTTGGCAAAGTTTGACTTCCTCAAAAATCTATAGGCACTACATTGTGGAATGGAGGGAGTAACAATTTAGGAACACTTCCACCCCCAATTTTTTGATTCCCCCTTTTTTTACTGAGTTCGTCGTGACTTGCTGCTACAGGCTTGTGATTACATATACAAATTGGATGTCCTAAGGAAGATATACCGCGGCTGGCCGTCCTTGATTAGTTCATGATACAACAATTGTATGTATGGAAGTAGCGGCATGTTTAAGTAAAGATGGTTGACCGGAATGACTATGGCCGAATGTAGTTTTGTCGTTCAAATTATGTACTATGTTTCCAGAACCCTTCTGTTAAGGTGTGATTGTGCACACAGAAGTTTTGGTTTCAGTTGTAGGCTTATAGCTAATGCTTCTCAACTCAATCACCCATGACATACATGTTATAACTGAAGCAAATATCACATGGTGGCCACCTGTACATACCAAATCAATGCCTTAGATATTGTTATTACTCGTGCTCAGTTCAACTTGGTTGGCTTCTCTCTTGCCTCAGATTCACCGTTCTTCCTACGTACCTATCATCTTCCGCCCAGTTAATTATGGGTTCTAACTTTTGCTATAGTTTCTTCCTAATTTGATGCAGGTTGTGTTAGTGTACGAAGTGGTGACTGGTTCTACTCGATTGGCTGAAGGAATCCTATTTTTTTAATTTCCAATAGCAAATGGCCAGGTCACGAAATGTACGTGTACTCCACTGGTGATGTGCTTGCTGCCACTAGTTTGAAGACACAACGGATGTATGCTTAACTATTTTATTTAACTCCATGGGTGTGTTTCTTGCCCATGTTTTGGATCTCTCTATGTCTTGGGCACGTATATGTTAAAATGTTCATCAAGGAAAAAATGACATACTTGAAAATTTACTTAGTTAGATATTCAAAATTTATAGGTTTTTTTTCATACCATTGTCAATTTTTATGTTTCAAAAAATTAAAATTATGTGGTCGTTGTGGTGTAGCCAACCAAAGGCATGAATGTTGCATTTGGACACAAGGAGATAGAGCCTATCAGAGGTGCCTCTCTAGGGTCGCCCAACCACCAATTGTGAAAGCAAGCTACAAGATCAGCCCGCTCCGCCTATGGATGCAATGGATATCATTGGACAAATTCACACAAGCTCCTATGCTTGAGCCTTGAGTTCTCTCATGTCACAACTTTCACTTATGACTGGCAGAGAATCTACTGGTGCATACATGGTAGGAGATATTGATCATGGTTGACCTTCTTTGTTTGTTGATCTTGAAGTTAGTTATTTGCTTATGATTCTTACTTGTTATTGATCTCTCAGGTTTCATCAAAGCCTCCCATGGTTGCCCCTTCCATTTCTTCTGGTAAGTGATAAATGCAATTACGCAGTGAAGAGGGATGAGTAATTAAATTATTTGATTTATTCAGCAACTCCAGAACAGATATTTGCCGGTACATCTCAATTATCTAAAAAACTAAAAAGGTTCTGAGCGCATGTCTTCTATTCTTTAGAATATTTTTTAGCTATACGCGGAAACATTTTTGGTTGTTTCTTGGATGATTCATATGTGAATCTAAGTTCTTCTCATAGTTTCTGAACCTTATGTCCATCTAACCTTTATAAGAGCATCTCCAACAGGCGCCGAACGCACCGCGTGCTAAAAACTGCTTTGTCGCGCGCCCATCGTCTGGTTTGGCTCGGCGCGCAGCGCTGGCTCCAGCAGTCGCGCTAAAATGCAGCGCGCACGCCGCTCCAGCAGCGCGCAAAAAATGCAGCGCGCGCGACTCGCCGGGGCATTGCATATATGGCATTTTGAACACAAAATGAAGTTGAAACATTCAAAATGCAATGAACATGACATATAAAATTTCACACAAACAAGTTGATGAAGAAAAGTTCATGCCCACAAGCTCATCCAACCAAGTTCAAAATGCAAATCAAGTTTAATACACAAATGAAAGACACATCATTCCTCGTCCTCATCCTCATCTTCGAAAGACGATTCTTCCGCCTCCGAAGATGAATCTTCCTCCCTCTCCTCATCGCGCGCCGCATCACGTGAAGCTCCGACGGTGTTGGCAAGATTTTCAACGGCATCTTCATGGGAATGTGTGCGAGGAGGCACATTGAAAGACATTCCGTCCATGGCGGCCGGAGGTGCACCCATGCCTCCCATGAGAGAAGCAAAACTCATGCCTCCCATGGTGGCCATAGCGTCGGGGGGGTGCTCCAAAGCCAGCCATGCCTCCCATTGCACCTAAACCGCCCACGGTACCTCCGAAGCCACCCATGCCACCCATGGCGCCGAGGCCACTGCCACCCATGGCGCCGAGGCCACCGCCACCCATTGCATGAACCATGGCTCTTTTTTTTGGATCAAGACTTCTTCACGGGCAAGATTGACATACTCCCTTTGTGCCGCATTGAGGTTAGATGTGTCCAAGAAGAACAAGTGATTCTCCCATTCCAACAATCTAGTTCGCTCCTCATTGCTCACCTTCCTCTCCTCCAAAGCCACCTTCCTCTCCTCGGCCTCCACCCTCCTCTCCTCGGCCGCCAACCTCATCTCCTCGGCCGCGGCATCTTGGTTCCTTGCCATTTTCCTCACCTCGTTGGCTTCTTTTCTTGCCTTCACAATAGCTTCCATAGCTATTTTGAGCTCATCATCTCCTTTCCTCTTCTTCTTTTCGGTTTTGTCTTTCTTGCACCCATCCGGTCGCTTTGGCTTCGAGTATGAAACCGAGTTGGGTGTGGGGCTTCTCTTGCCGTCATCACTTGATGCATCCTCCTCCTCGTCATCATCATCCAACTTAATTGTTCGCTTGCGTTTGTTGCTCAAACGCAAATCATCCAAATCTTCACGCTTCTTCCATTTCTCATCATCCTTCAACACGTTATAGCAATGGGGCAAGGTAAAGACCCTTCCTTTCTTGATCTTCCCCTTCTTGGTTGTCATCTCTTGAACAAGTTTTGCGCAATGTTGTACTACATGAACACAAAGAAAGTTAGCACAAACAACAAGTATGATGAACATGTATGAAATGCCACTTACTCTATCGTCCTCATTTGTGCCACTTGGGTTCAACTTGTCAACCGCCTTTTGACAGGTTGCCCACCTTTGACAATCTGAGTTGATTGTCGACCATCGGGACCGAAGTGATCTCTCAGAGCGGTCAATTCCACTCAAGTTGTGAACATCAAAGTGTTCTTTCATCCGCCCCCAATAAGCATCTCTACTTTGATCACCTCCAACGGATGGATCCCTCGACACTTGCAACCAAGTATTGCATAGTAAAATGTCATCGACGTTGGTATAATTGCCCGCACTTCCTTTCGGTGCGTCGACAATGCCCTCACCCTCCTCGTCCACCTCGAACTCATGGTCTTCGAAATGCATGTCATTGGTTTAAGACCAATGCGAATTGTTGGAGCCAACACCCATCGTTGACATGTATGCATCATCATTGAGACTACAAAGTTTTTTGAACAATGCAAATAAGCTATCTATATGTGAATGCATTGAAAAAATAACAAAAAAAATGAAAAGTTGGATTTCTTTACCTTGGGGGCATTTCGTCAAACATGTTGTGCGCATCGGCCGCCGGCTCAATGAGTGAGCTCACCGGCGCTTCGGTAGCCGCCGCGCCCGTCGCACGCCCTGCAAGCTTCTTCCTCCTCGCCTTCGAGGTGCCGGAGCCGTCCACCACCTTGTTTTTCTTCGCTGATGTCTTGCCATTCTTTGGCCGCGCCGCATTGGGGAGCTTTGATGAGGAGGGGGCGGCGGCTCGGGCCGGCGCCGGCGCGACGCCACCCGCCGCCGAGGTCATCCGCGGCGGCATGAAGAGGTCTCGCGCGAGGCCGATGGTCGGAGGAGCTCCGGCGGAGGCGAGGCCAACGCTACTCGAGCTAGGGTTTGCGGCGGCGGCGGCAACGGTGGAGGGGTCGCGGCTATAGGATGGGGTGAGCGGGGTGCCGGCGCGTGCGTCCATGGGGTGCAGTTCGCCGGCACCGACGCGCGCAGGGCGTAAGAGGCGGTGAAGAGAGAGTGCAGCGCGAGCGCTCAAGTGTGCCGCGCGCGGAAGCGGGTGCCCCAAATACACCGTGCAAGATAGTGAATCCGACCGCGCGCCCAACTCCTTATACCGCGCGCGCGATTATTGTGCGCCCGCTGGAGCCACCCGCCGGGTTGCGCGCACGCTAAACTGGCCAAATTTGCGGCGCGGCTGTTGGAGATAATATAATACCTTCAATTTCTCATAGTGAGATGTGATGTTACATTAGCCAATATTGATAGTACAATCCTTTCCTCAAAGCTTATCTAAAATCTGTTTTCTTCATATGCAAAATCTGTGGAGTTTGCTTCAGAAGGTATTTACAATGCCTACTCTACAACTCATTCCAGGTAAATCTAATGCTTCAATTACATCAACATCTGATTTAAATTATACATGCTCACTTTTTATTGAAGGCATTTACCCCATTGTATACATGTGGCAGTCCATGTATAATTAATGCTCACTTTTCACAAATGGCCAGGTGCAACAGGTTCGCCTTATTTTCTTCTTGGTTGTCGCGCATTGTGTTCCATTTGGAGGTCTGAGCATTTTATTAATGCACCATGTATAAAATCTATGATGACAATTTAAGTCAACTACATGTTTGTTTGTGTTGCTACTTATTATTTGTCTTGACAGTACTCTATATTTACTAAGTGTATGTTGTTTCATACAATGTCATACCAAAGCCAGTTTGCACCTGTGATATTTTCCTTGATTACTAACTAATATGCACCTATGTTTATGCCAAATTTAATATGTTTCATGGGGCTGTATATTTATTGTACAAATACATGGGCGCAGCAACGCGTGCCATCAGTGATCTAGTACTCATTAAGGCTAGGATGTCCGGCCACATCTCCGGTGTGGTTGAGCATATTATCCGTGGAGGTGGTGTTACTCGTCTTCAATATGCAGATGACACCATGATCAAGGTTGAGTGGTCGGAACTTGATATTATCATTCTCAAGTTTCTTCTCCTTTGCTTTTTAAGGCCATAATTTGGCCTTAAGGTCAATCTCGATAAGAGTGAGGTGGTAGTGTTAGGTTAATCTGTTGAGGACCAGTAGCGGATTCTGGACAACCTTAATTGGAAGTTGTCCTCTTTCCCCATTGTGGGCTTAGGTATGCTGCTATCTTACTCGAGGGTCCCCATCTAGGATTTTTACCCGCTTATGGGTCGGGCCGCCTCTAGGTCTGTGCCACGGTGAGGTAGATTTACGTCCAAAGGGAGTAAATATGTGTTTTATTGATTCATGTCTTTCTAGTCTCCCCGTATATGATGGGGTTATACCTCCCTTCGGGGACAGAGGGATCAAGCGGAATGGTCCTGGCAATGAAATATCTCCTATTTGTGGTGTCCCGAAGACTGGGACCGATATCTTCTTTGTCTGCTTTGCTGCTTGGTTTCTTTGGTTCGTCGTTCATGAGGCTTTGAGACTTGATTGGTAGGCCTAGGACCTGGTAGAGTTTCTATAAACCTAAGAAAACCAGACCGGGAGGAGGAGACACCTCTCTGGCTAGTGTTTGTGATGATGACTTGGATCCTCTCGACGACACGTGACAAGATGGTTATTAAGTTCGCATTCGTATGATGGGCCACTGACTCTATATTCAAATTTCTGGCCTTTTTGCAACACCGACACCTATAATGGGATTAGGACAGGCTTGGCAACATGATGGACGCGCAGACTATGGCAGCTCGTCACCGTCCACCGTCAACTCGAGACTAATCTATCGATCCTTGGTGTTTTTTCTCTTTCTTTATTTTGTAGTATGAATTTGATAGTTACTTTATGGAAGAAGATTCCCGTCAGCCGACTGATTTCACGGCCGCATCCGCCACATCCTTTTCTTGACACGTGGCCTATTGACCACCCACGTCTCTCTCCCTTATCTTATCTCTTCCTCAACCTCTCTCTCCCGTACTACCTCAACCTTATCTAGTCGAGAGACTTCTTCAATATAGTGGAGCAACTAGATGAGACGGTGAAGTGGCAATTAATGGTGTACATCTCACCGACGAGGAGGATTGTGGCGAGGCAAATTGGTTGGAGGTCTGGCGCTCACCGACGGTGGCGGGGACAGACGTCGCCGCTCCTCCCTGCGAGCGCACGCCAGCAGCGGCACGATGGCAGGTACGGGCAGCTCCGCTCCCCCTCACCGCCGTCCGGCCAGAGCTCGTGGTGAACGACAATGGCGTTTTTCGCAACATCCAATTTGCTGCAAGAAAGATTTCTACAACATCAACCATGTTGCAAAAAATTATTCCGTAACACCATATAAGGTGAGGACAAAAAAATGCAACACCATCCGAGTTGCAAAGTTTTTCTGCAACAATACCTCTGTTGCAAAAAAAGTGAAAACATAAAAGGAAAAGCCCGCAACATGACCTATGTTGCAAAAAAATAATCCCGCAACACAAACCTATGTTGTAAAAAAAATCCACAATACAATCTCTCCTAGATGTGTTTCTGCAATAGTACCTCAGTTGCAAAGTAGGAGAAGACGTCCAGCCGCTCGATTTTGTTAGATCTGAGGATTCACAAGTAAAAGATTCGCCGACCGACGCGTAGCAGCCCCTCATCCTATGGGCAGTGGCGGAGACAAGGGGTGCCAGCAGGGGCCCTGCCCCCCTAACATTCAAGATTTGTTGATAATTTGCCTATGAACAGTGTAAAATTAGTCACTAGTTGCTATTAAATGTCTCACATTCAGTGGTTTGGCTCTCCCCAATCTGATTCACCATCACTCGGCCCTCTCGGTCGATTTTTTCTGGCTCCGCCACTGCCTGTGGGCCCTTGCATCCCGTAACGTGTGAGGGCCCACAAGGCACGTGTTGACCGTGCAAGGCGGCGGACAAAAATTATGGATCCGTCGGGTGATAATCATTTCCCTTATTTTATCTATAAAAGCGGGATGAACGCGTGTTTTGAGAGAGGTCCAGCTTCTGGTTTTGTCTAAGGCCAACTCCACTGCGCGACCCCAAACGGACGTCTGTGTCGGGGAAACTGATCGCCCACGAACACCTATGGGACCGGAGCCCCTTTTCGGTACGGCAAGGGGGCGGAGGATGCACGAAGAGCGGATCGAAGCGTGCACACGAGCAGTTTACCCAGGTTCGGGCCGCACGGATGCGTAAAACCCTACTCCTGCCTTGGTTTGTATTGTGTTCTTGGCTCGGGAGCGAGAAGGGATACAATGCTTGTCGCTAGCAACACCGAGCGTGAGAGTGATCGAAGATCGGAACCTCCTCTATGTTGCGCATGGGCCTCCTTTTATAGGTCGAAGGGGTCACCGACAGGTGGCAACGCAGATGAGGGTAAAAGTGTAAAAATGGTGGTAGTTGGAACAGTGCATGCATAGTGCTCTATACCTAACCATGACGACAGGGGACAAGGGCATTAAATGCCCGTCGCCGTCGCCCCAAGAAGTGCAAAAAGCGTCCGTCAGAGCGTCTCTGTTCGCCACGATGGTGGCCTCGTCATCGCAGCTTGCCACCGTGTACCCCAGGCTGCACAGCCTTCCGCCACGTGCACCTGGAAGGGCCCCAGGGCGACGCGTGGCTGGATGAGCTGGAGCGCGGGCACGTAGTGGAAGCTTGCCGCGGCTTGCACCTTGCCGCGGTTGTTAACTTGTCGCGCCCGGGAGCTTGTCGCTCTCCGGGCCTTGCCGGGGCGCGCGATGCGCCATGGCAAGTCTCCTGGAATGCCATGTTTTGGCCTTCCTGGCAAGCTCCTCTTGCCAGGGTCTTGTGCTAAAGGGGTGGCCTTGAGCCTGGAGCGGCCTCCCCGGCAAGCTCCTCTTGCCGGGGTCTTGTTACTTTAACTTGAATATTTTTTTCTCGAATGGCTCCAAAGGAACCATAGTGGGTCTTGGCGGGCGCGTGGCAAGCCCTGCCACGGGACGCTGCTACTGCCCGTGCACGAGTTGGGATACTAAGGTACCCCTACTTTAGTACACCGACAGGAGCCCCCGGGCCTGGGCCACACACGGTGCCGAGCGCTGTTGGGCCAGGCCCAAAACAGTGCACGGGCACACGCGGCCCACGGCGCGCCGTATCCCACTCCGTATCCGCCGCGCCCCTCCCTAACGGCACGTGTCGATTGCGGCGTCGTGGGAGAGATCGTGGCCTGTTTCTTTAATGGGGAAAATGCGGAACGTCCCCCTCTCCCCCTTAAAAGCAGGGGAAACAGGGGCAGTTCCTTCCATTCGCTCATTGCTTCTTCATCCTCCAGAAACCCCCGCTGCTCCCCTCCTCCCCGAAGGTTGAAAGAGAGCAGCGCTCCGCCCCTCTTCCGCCGCCGCCAGCCTCCCTAGCGCCGTCGACTTCCCTCGTCGTCCCCGCCATGGCCCCGAAGGGCGACAAGGCGAAAGCCGCGAAGACTGCCAGGGCGCTGAAGCTAGCGGCAATGCAGAAGAAGATGGCGGTCTTCCCGCCGAGGCTCGGCGCGAGGGAGCTGAAGGACTCCTTCTACCTCTTCTGGGCGAGGGAGACAAAAGCGCACCCACGCACCAAGGTACTCCCCGCCGAGGCCTGCGACATGTTTCCGGGAGGATACGCCTACTTTGCTTTGTTCTTCTATTGCGGACTCTGCCCACCATACTCCGAATTCTTCTGTGATATCATGAATACCTACGGGTTTCATCTCCTTGATTTCACCCCAAACGCCGTCTTGACCATGGCTGTTTTTGCACATCTGTGCGAGAACTTTGTCGGAGTTTACCCCAATGTAGCTCTTTTCCGCCACTATTTTACGCCTCGAGTCGAGTCTGGGTCTCCTCTGTCCGGCGGGATTTCTTGGATATTTAGGCTTCATAAGAAAGAGGCATACTTGACTGGGGAACTCCACGGCAAGTGGGAGGAGTGGAGGGCCAACTGGTGCTGGATCGTGGAGGACGAACCCCAGCAGTTCACTTCCCTGCGCCAAGTTGCGATAGTGCGCGGCAATGACTGGAGTGACCTGGGCCACGAGGACGAGAAGCTGAAGATAGCCATCACTAGGATCCTTCGCCTCCGGCAAGCCAGGCTCACTGTAGGGGCTGTCGGAGCAGATTTCCTTCGCCGCCGCATCGCTCCCTTGCAGGAGAGAAAAAGGCATGCTTGGGAGTTTGGTAACGCGGCAGATTTTATGAGGCTGCGCCCAGGCCTCAACTACAATTTCACTGTCATGGAGCTCAACGGAATGCTCCACGAGCTATTCAAGCACGACGCCAAGCATCCGGAGTGGTTCGCATTGCCGCGGGGGGTAGTTCCACTATGCAACAACTCGTCGCTTAGTGCTATCCGCGCGGCGATGCCGTGGTGTGACTCCCATGGGATTGACCCCACTTGGCGGGAGCCTTCTGACGAAGCCGTGCAAACGTTCTTCGATAACTTGGTGGAGCAGCCAATCAATCCCGACGAGAAAAGAGGCCTCACCCGCGACACCACCGACCAGGAGATGGCTTATATTGCCACCAGACTGAGGAGGCAGCTGCAGCCGCGGCCGCGGGCGAGTTCGGATATACTCCGGAGGAGGCGGATGCAGCGGAGGCGGTAAGTTTGGCCGAGGAGGAAGAGCTCCTCAAATTAATAAAGCCTGCTGGGAAGCCCGCTGAGACAAGCGAGGCCGCCGAGCAAGGCACAGAGTCGAGCGGGCCCGTCGAGCAGGGCGCCGAATCCAGCGACTCCGCCAAAGACTCAGGCGGGTCTCTGAACCTCGACTCTTCTTCTTCATCCTCGGGTAGTTCTTCGCCACCGGCAAGTCCTCCGGCCCCAGCAAGGAGGCGCCTCCGCAAAGCCGCGGACGCGGCGGGGCAGCCGGCGGGCCAGCAGCCGCAGCGCCGTCCGACACGGGCCACCGCGGCGGGCAAGGCCGCCAAGGGAATGCCCCGCGCTTCGACGACAGTCGGAGGAAGATCTTCTCGCGCCAGCTCTACCGCACTTGCCGCCCCTCGTGCCTCGGCGACAACTGGAGCGGGGTCTTCTCAGACCACCGTCCCCGCTCCCGCCAAGTGGCCGAGGGCGCCTACTCCTCCAGCTCCTCGCGCCGGGACGCGCGAGGCGGATTTTGACTTCTCTGTTCTCAGTTCCGACGAGGAGGAGGAAGAGTAAGTACTAGTAACTCTTGTTTCCTTTGATTTTTGCTGCTCTTGTCTTGAATTTTCTTTAACTGATTCTGTTTTTGTCTGTCTTCCAGGACCCTGGCCCAGAGGGCGGCGAAGAGGGCCAAGATCCGAGTGGTCGACCTTGAGGACGAGCCCGTCGCAGCAGCATGGGATGCGCCTGCGACAGGCTTGCCGGACCAGCCAGCTGCTCCGCAGAGCAGCCCCCAGCGCAGCCCCCAGCATAAGTCTTCTGACAGCTCTCCGCTTGTCGGGCGTGCGTGGGCTTTTTATCCTTGTTAATGTTTTGCTCGTTCATTGATTTGTGCAGAAGCAGAGCAGCAGCCTCAGGAGCGCCAAGAGATCGCCCCCGACGAGCCGCGCGTCTCGACCTCTCCACTAAGGAGGAGCTCCCCGGCGAGGTAGGGTACTCCGCCAAGGGCGAGCACTCCGCCAAGGGCGAGCACCCCGCCAAGGGCGAGCACCCCGCCAAGGGAAGGCGTCAGCGGCCCTCCGCCGGCGGGGGCTACCACTACGCCGCTGAGGGAGGACCCCCCCAGCAAGGAACCCCGTCGAGGAAGAGGCCCGCGCAGGTAACCCTTGTACTTTTCTTCTCTTGGATTTCTCTTCTTTGGATATTTGCTTGACAGTTACTTTCTTCTTTCTTCTTCTTTTCTTGTCTTCAGACTCGTCCGCTCCAGAGCCTATGGAGACGGAGGCCGCCACCGAGGGGGCCGCGCGCGGCAACGCTGGTGACGCCGCGGCCACCGAAGAAGCGATCGGTACTGACGAGCCTGCCGTCGAAGAGGCAGCCGGGGCCGCCGACGCGGCAGCTGAGGAGGGGGCCGGCGGTCGCACTGACGGCCCTGAGGCCGCGGGAGCGTCCGACGCTGCACCGATCGCCGACTCTGCTGCTACCGCGGCCGGAACTGGCGCCTACCTGGAGGCTGGAAACGGGGTCTTCATTAAGCTCCCGTGGGCATCTACGTCAAGGGCGCCCGCGGAGGGAGAGGTCTTCGATGGGGAAGTCCTCGCCTCCGCGGGGCTGAAGTTTGTCGACGCGCCCGGCAGCAGTAGCGAGCCCGAGGAGGAGCAGCTTCTGCGGAGGCTCCTGGCCCTATACCGCGCCAGGCAGGCCAAGATGGAGTCCCGAGAGGCTCTGGCCGCCAAGGCGGGCGTCGACTTGGAGAAGCGCGCCGAAGAGCTCCGGGCCGCCAACCAGGCGGCCCTCCGATCCTTGGCGGAAGAGCGGGAGGAGCTCGCCGAGGCGCATCAGGCGTTCATCCTTGAAAAGGCCGAAGCAGAAGAGCAGCAACGGCTCGCCGCCGAAGAGCTGTCTCGGCGGGAAGGTGAGCTGACGCAGCGGAAGGTCGACCTCGATAGCCACGAGGACGACCTTGCCGCGCGCGAACAGTCCCTTGGCGGAGCTCTGCAGGAAGCGAGGGACGTCGCTGCGGCTCCAGGGACCGCCAAGAGAGACTTGGAGGCGAGGATGGCACAACTGGAGATCCACTTGAAGACGAGCGAGGAGAAGGTTGCTGCGCTCACGTTGGAGAGGGAGAAGGACGCTCACAGCCACTCCGAGCTGCAGGTCCGTCTCTCCGACAAGAGCAAGGAGCTCGCCATCGCCAAGGATTCTGTTGCAGACTTGGAGTTGAAGCTGTCCACCCTCACCGCGTCACTTGACAACACCAGAAATCGGGAGACGAAGCTGAAGGAGGACCTCAGGGCTGAGAGGGCACTGTTGGACAGCGCCGCCCTCACCCAAAACAACTTCAGGCAGATGGTGGAGCAATGGACCGAGGGGATTGTCGCTGCCGCCACTGACATCGACAGGGAGTTGGCGGGGCTGGGGACGGAGCACCTCGGGTACTCCCCCGACGCGAACCTCCCTCACAGTGCCAAGCTGAGCTTATTCTTCAGGGGAGTGGCGCCGGCCCTCGAGCAGCTCCGGGAAAGGATCCCCATGCAGCTGGCGAACGAGGCGCGCAGGCTTTGCACGAGAGTCATGGAGAGGGTGCTGATGAAGATAGTCTACCGCAACCCCGGACTCAACCTCGAGAACGTCCTTAGGACCTTGTCGCCCGACGCCGACCAGGAGGCGCTCAAGGCCCTGGTCGCACCCATCGTGGCCAAGGTGGGCAAGATCAGGAGAGTCGACGGCGACCGCGTAGACTAGGCTGTTTTCCTTTGTCGCTGCCAGTCATGTTACAAACAATGGTCTATTAGAAAAGCGACAAGTCACTTTGTATCATAACTTTATTTTGGGTAGTTAATGCAGTGTTATTTCCTTTGTTCGACTTCTTTACTTTGTATGCTTTTACCCTACGCTTTTAGGGAACTTGCCGGCGAAGGGACCCTTGCCGCGAGCGCTGAGTGCGGGACTTCAGCAGCCTGCTGGCAATGCCACTACCGGCAAGAAACCTTGCCGCAGCTAGTCGCAGCACACTTAGGTTGTTGAGCGAACTCGAAAACGAAGTAAGGGCGCGATACTTGTCACAGCATACTTAAGCCGTTGAGCGTGCTCGAAACAAAGTAAGGGCTCGGCTAACTACGGGTAGGTTCCTCCGCGCACAGGTTTTCCATACAAAGTGTGGTCGTTCAAGGAAGATAACTTTAAAATTTAAAATTTTGATCACTCAAACTTTGGCAACTTAGCTTTTGTGTTGTTTGCTTCCCGGCAAGGCGAGGCTTTCTTGAACGGCACTTGGTCCATACCACTGTCTCCTTCCCCCCGGCAAACTTGTGCGCGAGGAAAGACTTCTTTCTTCTTGAGAAAAAGAGAAAAAGGGAGGAAACATAGATATGGAACCTTGCGGCTCGTTATTGCTTACCGGGGGTGCGTGCCGCACAAAGTGTCAGATAATGCATGCAAGAAAAACGAGAAAGCATGAAACGACAAGTTGCGCGAGGCACATAAGTTTTACTGATGCACGGGGTCTGCGCCCGGCTTTGTACAAAGGTTTACATGCAACAGCGGCAAGACTTGTACAAAAGGTGGTTGCCGGAACGGATCACGGCAACCTGCGCCTTATGGATGAAACTTGCGAAGGTGCTCAATGTTCCAGGAGTTGCTCACCGGTAAGCCTTCTTCGGTCTCAAGGCGGACAGCGCCGGGCCTTGTGACTTGTCTCACCCGATAAGGGCCTTCCCACTTCGGCGTCAACTTGTTGGAATTCTTGGCGGACTGAACGCGCCAAAGAACAAGGTCGCCTTCCTCGAGACTCCTGGCCTTAACTTTGCGGCTATGGTAGCGGCGCAAAGCTTGCTGGTATCGAGCAGCTCGTACAGCAGCCTGGAGACGGTCCTCCTCAAGGAGCAGTGCGTCATCTTGCCGCAGCTGCTCTTGCTCGAGCTCATCGTAAGCGAGCACTCGAGGCGACCCATATACGAGTTCCGTGGGGAGAACTGCCTCTGCTCCATAGACAAGAGCAAAGGGTGTCTGTCCAGTGGCTCGATTTGGTGTCGTCCTGATTGACCAAAGAGCCGCCGGCAACTCTTCAATCCAGTTTCTTCCGCATTTGTGCAGCCTGTCGAAAGTTCTTGTCTTGAGTCCACGCAGCACTTTAGCGTTTGCCCTCTCCGCTTGACCATTACTCCTCGGGTGAGCAACAGAAGCGAAGCAAACCTTGGCGCCAAGGTCTTGGACGTATTGCATGAAGTTGCGACTTGTGAACTGTGTGCCGTTGTCGGTAATGATCCTGTTAGGGATTCCGAAACGGCAAACAATTGACCTGAAGAACTTGACTGCTGACTGTGCGGTCACCTTCCTCACTGGTTCCACTTCCGGCCACTTTGTGAACTTGTCGATGGCGATGTACAAGTACTCAAAGCCCCCGGCTGCGCGGGGAAAAGGGCCGAGTATGTCGAGCCCCCAGACCGAAAATGGCCAGGACAAAGGGATCGTCTGGAGAGCTTGAGCTGGCTGATGTATTTGCTTGGCATGGAACTGGCACGCTTCACACTTGGTTACTTGTGCAGTTGCATCCTGGAGGGCTTCTGGCCAAAAGAAACCTTGCCGGAACGCCTTGCTGGCAAGTGCTCTTGTGCCAATGTGGTGGCCACATATGCCTCCATGTATCTCTGCCAACAGCTTTTGTCCATCTTCCCGGGGGATGCACTTTCATCTGACACCGTTGAGTCTTCTTCTGTACAGTTCATCGCCGATGAACTGATACATACTTGACTGCCGGGTTATTCTTTCTGCCTCTTCTGGCTCTTCGGGAAGTTCTCCAGTTTGAAGAAAACGGACAATTTGCTGCGCCCATGCTGGAGCCTGAGGCTCAACAACAAGGACTAAAGGCACCAGTGCTGCTGCGGGAACGTCAGCTTCTACGGCCAAAACCTGTAGCTCAGCCGGAGCTTGACGTTCCCCGGCAAGCTTGTCGGGGCACAGCTTGTCGGGAACGCCTGCTTCAACTGTACAAACCCCAGGGTCTGCAGGAGCAGACTGTTCCTCAGCAACTTTGTCGTTGATCTTGGGGACCTTGTTGGCGGCGGCTTCGGGAAGCTCTGCCGGCAAGTAGTTACCGGAGACCAACTTTCTTTTCTTACTTTGTCCAACTGATGGTGTAACGGATGGTTGAGTTAGCTTAAGCACGAAGATACCTGGTTCCACAGGTAGCTTTAGTGCAGCACACTTTGACAGGCCATCTGCGACGTTATTTTGAGCTCTTGGAACGTGCTCCATCTGTAGGCCTTCAAAGAGTTCTTCAAGCTTTCTCACTTCGTCGATGTAAGCTTCCATCAATGGACTCTGGTAGCTCTTGTTCACTTGGCGGACAACCAACTGCGAATCACCCCGCACAATCAGCTTCTTGATCCCAAGCTCTGCTGCGATTCTGAGGCCGGCAAGCAAACCTTCATACTCTGCAGTATTATTTGTTGCTTGCTCCTTGGGAAAGTGCACTTGGACGACGTACTTGAGGTGCTCGCCGGTGGGCGCGACAAGCAGCACGCCAGCGCCGGCGCCTTGCAGCGAGAAGGCACCATCGAAGTACATTATCCATTCTTTGCTCGCTTCTTTGACGGGGATGCTTGTCTCTGGAATCTCTTCGTCTGGCGTTGGTGTCCATTCCGCTATGAACTCTGCCAATGCTCTGCTCTGGATAGTAGAAGTACTTTCAAACTTGAGGCCAAAGCTTGACAGCTACAGTGCCCACTCGACAATCCTGCCCGTCGCTTCTGGATTTTGCAATATCCTTTTCAGCGGAAAGTGAGTGACCACGGTTATCTCATGTGCTTGGAAGTAGTGGCGCAGCTTTCTTGAGGCCATGAGGAGGCCGAAAAGCAGCTTCTGCACCCCAGAGTATCTTGACCTAGCCCCCTGCAAGAGGGAACTGACAAAATAAACTGGGCGCTGCACCATGTTCTTCCGCACCTCTTCTTGGATCTGCGCAGACTTATCCTTGTCGGGGCCAGAGCTTGTCGGGGAAGCCCCCTGCTTGTCGCTGGATGTGCTTGTCGGGGCTGTGGGCTCCTCATCTGCCTTCCTTTCTGCTACTAACGCAGCACTAACCACTTGATTGGTTGCTGCTAAGTACAGCAGCAACTTCTCTTGTGGCCTAGGTGCGACAAGTATTGGAGTGGAGGATAGGTACCCTTTCAAGTCTTGCAGCGCTGCCTTCGCTTCCGGAGTCCATTTCATTGGACGTGCCTTTTTCAAGATTTTGAAAAACGGCAGGGTGCGTTCTGCAGACTTAGAAATGAACCTGCTGAGAGCAGCCACACAACCGGCGAGTCTCCGTACATCCTTGATGCGCTTCGGAGCTTCGATCTGCTCAATGGCTTTGATCTTGTTGGGATTGGCTTCAATCCCCCTCTGGGACACAAAGAACCCGAGAAGCTTGCCGGAGGGGACCCCGAACATGCACTTCTCAGGGTTAAGCTAGAGTTGTATCTTGCGCAGATTCACAAAAGTTTCATCCAGATCTTGAATCAGGGTATCCTTGTCTTTGCTCTTGACCACTATATCATCCATGTAAGCTTCTACATTCCTGTGTATTTGTGGCTCAAAAGCAGTGTGGACTACCCTCGCAAACGTTGAGCCTGCATTCTTCAATCCAAAGGGCATGCGTATGAAGCAGTAAGTGCCACATGGAGTAATGAACGCAGTCTTCTCTTCATTTTGTTCAGCCATAAATATCTGGTGGTATCCGGAGTATGCATCAAGGAATGAAAGCAACTCACATCCAGCCGTGGAGTCAACGATCTGGTCAATGTGCGGCAGGGGAAATGCATCTTTCGGACAAGCTTTATTCACATCAGTGAAGTCTATACAAAGCCTCCACTTCCCATTTGCTTTGCGTACGACAACAGGGTTGGCCAGCCATGTGGGATGAAGTACACCTCTAACAAGGCCTGCCGCTTCCGGCTTCTTGATTTCTTCCGCGATAAACTCTTGGCGCTCCACTGCTTGCTTTCCGACCTTCTGCTTGACGGGCCGCGCGTGAGGACAAACGGCAAGCTTGTGCTCAATCGCTTTCCTGGGAACACCGGGGATGTCAGACGGTTGCCATGCAAACACGTCGACATTCGCCCGCAGGAAAGCAACGAGCGCGCTTTCCGATTTAGGATCGAGCGCGGCACTGATGGTGAAAGTACCACCAGTGCCGTCCTCCTTGGCGGATACCTTCTTGGTTGCAGGTGGAGCTGCCATTCCCTTCTTGCACTTGTCGGTGGAGCTCGATGGTGCGTCCTCGACGGCAGCGCAGCACTCCGAAGAGGTGCGTTTGCCGGAGTGGGCCCCAGAGCTCTTGCCGGACTTAGTCTTGTTCTTCCCCCGGGAGCTTCAGCGGCAAGTGTCTTGCTATCCGTTGCGGCTGCTGCGTCCCGGTAAATCTTGTCGGCGCAGATAAGCGCGTCCTTCTTGTCGCCGAGGACAGAAATGACGCTTATCGGGCCCGGCATCTTGAGCATGTTGTAGGCGTAATGAGAGGCTGCCATGAACTTGGCGAGCGCCGGATGGCCAAGTATCCCATTGTATGGCAATGGGATATCGGTGACGTCGAAGGTGATCCTCTCAGTCCTGAAATTCAGCTCTCCGCCAAAGGTCACTAGCAGCGTGATCTTCCCCTTCGGCTTGCTCCTTCCCGGGTTGATCCCTTGGAACGTGCCGGTCTCCTCGAGCTCGCTGTCGGGGATCTGTAGCTTCCGGACCACAGCAGAGGAGATCAGGTTGAGGCCGGCCCCGCCGTCAACCAACATCTTGGTGACCTTGAGGTTGCGGATGGTTGGTGAAACCAACATCGGCAAACACCCGACCGCAGTTGTGCGGTCAGGGTGATCCTCAATGTCGAAGATGATGGGCGTGCTAGACCACTTCAGGAGTTTGCGCGACTCGACGGGTGGTTCTGCTGCATTAACTTCCCGCACCCATTGATTGAGTTGGCGGTGGGAAGTATGCAGAGAGGAACCTCCATCGACGCACAGAACTTCTGTGGCCTTCTGGAACTCCTGCTCGCTGTTGTCTCCGTCGTCCATGTCCTCATCGTCGTCTTCGTCTTCGTCCTTGTCGCGGCCGCGGGGAGGTCTATCTCCTTGCCGCTGCTTGGCCTTGCCGCGGCGTCCTCCCCGGCCATTGAATGGCCGCTTCTTGCCGGACTCTCCTCCACCTCCCTGGGCCTTCTCCTTGTCGCGTCCCTCGTACTCAGCCTTCTGCTGTTCGACAAGGTACTCGACCCTTTTGCAGTTCTGGAGATCGTGGCCCTTGGTGCGGTGGATCTTGCAGTACTGCTTGTCGGAGCCGTCCTGCTTGTCGGCGGCCGCTACAGTGGTAGCCTCCTTGCCAGAGCCACCAGTCTGAGCTTTCTTGGCGCCAGCCTCCTTGCCGGACTGCTCAACGACCAGTACTTCCTTGTTCTTCTTTTTCTTATTGTTCCGCCGCCGGTTCTTCCTTGCCGGGGCGGCATCCTCACTATCTGTTCCCCCTGCTCCAGCATCCTCTCCGGGGAGTCTCCTCCCTTCTTCAGCGCGTGCGCACTTGTCGGCCAGGGCATAAAGCTCACTGACGTCTCGTATCTTGCTCATCTCCATCTCCTCCCTCATCCTGCGGTTGCGCACGTTCTGGTGGAACGCGCTGATTACCGCGGCAGGGTGGACATCTCGGATGTTGTGCTGGACACGGCTGAATCTCTGGATGTACTTTCGCAGGGACTCTCCTTCCTTCTGGGCAAGTATATGAAGATCGCTCTCCTGGCCATGGGGCTTGTGGCCACCTGTGAAGGCGCCGACAAACTGGTGGCACAGGTCGGCCCAAGAAGAAATAGAGTTCTCCGGCAAGTGCATGAGCCAAGATCTGACATTTGGCTTGAGCACAAGCGGGAAGTAGTTTGCTAGTATCTTTTCGTCTCGTCCCCCGGCAGCCTGCACCGCAATGGTGTAGATGCTGAGGAACTCTGACGGATGAGTTTTGCCGTCGTACTTCTCGGGTACGTCGGGCTTGAAGTTTTTCATACTGGGCCACTGGACTTGCCGCAGCTCACGGGTGAACGCAGGGCAACCCGCCGTGTACGGCAAGTCGCCTGGTTCACCGGGCGCGTGCATGTCAACAGCGGGCCCAGTGCGCTGGTCGGATTGCCGTCGCGCTTCTCTTCGACGCTCGATGCGAGTTCGAGCGTCTTCTTGTCGTCTGTCGTCGAGGACTTGGAGTTGATCGCGGCGAGCTCGTGGATCCGACGACGCCGTGGAGTCGTCGTCAATGTTGATCCGCCGAGTCGGCGATTTCGGCCTTCGGGGCGGGGAGTGCACGGTAGTTGCACCCCCGGCGGTCTTGTCGCCATCAGCCCGCGCCTGGCTAACTTGCCGCGGCCGCGACGTCGTCGGCTGCTGCGGCGTGTCGTTATTGGCGAAGGCGATGAGGCTTTGGATGGTGGCCCTCCAGTCTTCAGCCTTGTCTGCCGCTGGAGGGAAATCGAGGAGCAGCTAAGCTCGAGCTAGAGCTTCTGCTGGAGTGGAGGGGAGCGGTGGCGAGCGGTGCGAGGAGCGAGATATGCTCAGACTTCTAACTGCGTTAGAAGGAGCAGGGTCTCGTCCCGGCGACCGCGCCTTGCTCGTGCCAGCGCGTTGGCCTTGACGGTCCCGCGACCCGCTAGCTTGGCCTTGTCCCAGCAAGCGTATGGTACCTTGGGTACCACGCCGCTGCTGGTCCGGCACCTCCTGAGAGGGGCGCGGTGCGTGCACGGACGCCGAGGTCTTGGAGTTTGCTCGGTCGTCCGTCTTGTCCTTGGACTTGGCGACGCCGTGGGTTTCCTCGCCGGCGTCCGTCCTTCCACCAGCGTATACCCCACCGACCGTTGGTTCTGGTGGTGGCGGGATCGACGCGGACGGGCCTGCTACCTCCGAAGCCTTCTTCTTCGGCGGCATGCTGACGTAGTCGATGAAGTTGATGAAGTTGTTGAAGTTTTCGCTCGCGTGAACACTGGATCGGGTTCACGCAACCTCGACGCACCCCCTACCCGACGCGCCAAAGATGTCGGGGAAACTGATCGCCCACGAACACCTATGGGACCGGAGCCCCTTTTCGGTACGGCAAGGGGGCGGAGGATGCACGAAGAGCGGATCGAAGCGTGCACGCGAGCAGTTTACCCAGGTTCGGGCCGCACGGATGCGTAAAACCCTACTCCTGCCTTGGTTTGCATTGTGTTCTTGGCTCGGGAGCGAGAAGGGCTACAATGCTTGTCGCTAGCAACACCGAGCGTGAGAGTGATCGAAGATCGGAACCTCCTCTACGTTGCGCATGGGCCTCCTTTTATAGGTCGAAGGGGTCACCGACAGGTGGCAACGCAGATGAGGGTAAAAGTGTAAAAATGGTGGTAGTTGGAACAGTGCATGCATAGTGCTCTATACCGAACCATGACGGCAGGGGACAAGGGCATTAAATGCCCGTCACCGTCGCCCCAAGCAGTGCAAAAAGCGTCCGTTAGAGCGTCTCCGTTCGCCACGATGGTGGCCTCGTCATCGCAGCTTGCCACCGTGTACCCCAGGCTGCACAGCCTTCCGCCACGTGCACCTGGAAGGCCCCCAGGGTGACGCGTGGCTGGATGAGCTGGAGCGCGGGCACGTAGTGGAAGCTTGCTGCGGCTTGCACCTTGCCGCGGTTGTTAACTTGTCGCGCCCGGGAGCTTGTCGCTCTCCGGGCCTTGCCGGGGCGCGCGATGCGCCATGGCAAGTCTCCTGGAATGCCATGTTTTGGCCTTCCTGGCAAGCTCCTCTTGCCAGGGTCTTGTGCTAAAGGGGTGGCCTTGAGCCTGGAGCGGCCTCCCCGGCAAGCTCCTCTTGCCGGGGTATTGTTACTTTAACTTGAATATTTTGTTCTCGAATGGCTCCAAAGGAACCATAGTGGGTCTTGGCGGGCGCGTGGCAAGCCCTGCCACGGGACGCTGCTACTGCCCGTGCACGAGTTGGGATACTAAGGTACCCCTACTTTAGTACACGGACAGTCTGTTTTGTCCGGATTCGGTCCGTTTGGGTAGGGCAATGGGGTCGTGTCCGGGCGTGTCCAGGGATACGGTGACCGTGCGCCCAGCGCGCGTCCGCATCCCTTTGTTGGGGAACATAGCAGAATTCAAAAAATTTCTACGCTTTCACCAAGATCAATCTAAGGAGTCATCTAGCAACGAGCATACTGGAGTGCATCTACATACCCTTTTGTAGATCGCGTGCGGAAGCGTTCGAAGCAACGAGGATGAAGTAGTCGTACTCTTCGCGTTCTTCGTCACCGATGATCCTAGCGCCGAACGGACGGCACCTCCGCGTTCAACACATGTCCGGTACAGCAACGTCACCTCCTTCTTGATCCAGCAAGGGGGGAGGAGAGGTCGTCGGAGATCCAGCAGCACGACAGCGTGGTGGTGGATGCAGCAGGAAATCCTGCAGGGCTTCGTCGGCGCCCTGCGTGAGGAGATGGAAGTGTGACGGGAGGGGGAGAGGCGCCAGAGGCTTAGGGTGCGGCTGCTGATACGTCCAAAACGTATCTATAATTTCTGCTTGCTCCATGCTTCTTTTGTGTGATATTGCTATGATATTGATGCACTTCCATGCACTTTTGATCATATTTGGACTAACCTATTAACTCAGTGCACCACAGTGCCATTTCCTGTTTTCTGCTATTTTTCTATTTCAGGTTTCCCCAATATTAAAAGTGCTCCAAAAATTCCAGGAAAAATATAGGAAAAATCAGCGTACAGGAAGCTTCGCAAAGAACCAAAGATGGGCCAGAGGGGAGCCAGCGGAGGCCCAGGCGGCCACCTGGCGCGGCCCCACCCCTGGCCGCGCCAGGAGGGCGCCTGGGGCCCCTGCTCCGCCTCTGGCTGCCCCCTTCGCATATATATCCCTCTCGTCCCGAAACCCTCGAGGACAGAACCCTTTTTCGCGATCTCTCCTCTGTTCCGCCGCCGCAGCGCTTCCAAGATCGGGAGCATCAGGAGAACTCTTCCCGGCACCCTGCCGGAGGGGAGAACCACCACCGGGAGCTTCTCCACCACCATTGATGCTTCCCGGATGAGTCCTGAGTAGTCCACCTTGGACCATGGGTCCATGATCAGTAGCTATGTGATGTTCTCCTCCCCTCTTTGCTCTTCATGGTTTAGACCTCGTGAGCTGCCCTACATGATCGAGGCACATATGTAATCTTTCTGCTGTTGCTTTGCTGAGTTTGCTGGGATCTGATGGATTATGAGACTATGTTGAGATTGTGTTTGAGTAATATATTTGATTCACCTCTTTTATATCTTTGTTCTTGAGTAATTCTTGCATGTTCTCCGTTGCTGTTTATTGCTTTGGCCAAGTAGTAGGTAGTAACTCCAAGAGGGAGCGTTATGCTTGATTGTGGGTTCATGCGCCCTGATGACTAGCTTGAGTGACAGAAACATGAGTCTAGGGGATGTGCTGTTGCCACAAGAGAGAAAACAACGATGCTTGTACTTGCGGGTGCAAGGATTGTTTACTTTACGCAAAGTTCTTTTAATGCAGTTGTGTGTTGCTTTGAGTTTACACTTTGGGTGGGATTCGCAACTTAATACCAGCGAGATGTTCTGGATAGATATCTCAAGGTGGATGATTAGTAGTAGATGCAGATGGATTTCGGTCTACTTGCCTTGGCGTACCGCCCATGCTTTTGGGCCTCTACCTTTCTTTGCAGCATAGTTAGCATTGGTTTGCGCACATAATCCTGTCAATTGCCCAGCTGTAATTTGTTTACCTCGCTTTGCTGTTTTATCGTCTTTTGGGAGAGAGACATCACTTGTGAACATCATGGGACCCCGGTCCATATTACCACCGCTGATCACACCTTCTATTTACTTCCTGTTTTTATTTCCTAGTTGCAGTCATAGCTATCATTATTATCTCTTGTGTTTGATCCTTTGTAAACAACAAGGCCGGAGGGATTGACAACCTCTCTGTACTCGTTGGGAGCAAAGTTATTTGTATCTGTGTGTAGGTCCCGTCAACCGCTAAGTTTCTGGCGCCGTTGACACCTACTTGTCGACCCTCGGAGTCTCACGGGATTCGATCCTTGGTATCTTTGCCAAGGGAAATTTGCCGCTACGCTACATCTCAACCTTCCACTTGGGGTAACCAACGAGGGGCGAGAAGCCATCAAGCAAGTTTCTGGCGCCGTTGCCAGGGACTCCACTCTTCAAGATAGGGGAGTTGCACGCTATCTTTTATCTTTGCTTTTTAGTCTTGTTAGTTTACCTTTCAGTTTTTTGCTTTAGTGTCCTTTATCAAAAATCACAAAAATAGTTATCTTGCTTGCTGCTGCTATGGGTTCCACCGAGAACACCAAGTTGTGTGACTTCACTAGTCATACCAACAATGACTTTATCTGCACGCCTATTGCTACACCTGCCACTTCAGCACCTTCTTATGAGATTAAACCTGCTTTGCTGAATCTAGTTATGAAAGATCAATTCTCCGGTGCTGGAGATGATGTTGCTTTGCACTTAAATAATTTTGTTGAGCTCTGTGATATGCAAAAGTACAAAGAAGTAGATGGTGATATTGTTAAGCTTAAGCTTTTTCCTTTCTCCTTGAGAGGAGGAGCTAAAATCTGGTTTCAGTCCTTGCCTAGGAATAGTATAGATTCTTGGGACAAGTGCAAGGATGCCTTTATTGGGAAGTACTACCCCCCTGCTAAAATTATCCAATTAAGGAGTAACATAATGAATTTTAAACAATTGGATAATGAACACGTTGCCCAAGCTTGGGAAAGCATTAAATCTCTTGTCAAGAACTGCCCTACTCATGGTTTGACTACTTGGATGGTTATCCAAACTTTTTATGCAGGCCTGAACTTTACCTTGCGGGACTTGTTAGATTCGGCCGCGGGAGGAACCTTTATGTCAACTACACTTGGTGCTGCCACGAAGCTTCTCGACGAGATGATGACCAATTATTCCCAATGGCACACCGAACGCGCTCCAACAGGTAGGAAGGTAAACTCTGTCGAGGAGATTTCCTCCCTAAATGAAAAAGTTGACTTGATCATGTCTCTACTTTCCAAGCAATCTTCTATTGATCCTCATGATGTTCCTTTAAATTCTTTGATTGCTCAAGATCAAGTAGATGTGAACTTTATCTCTAGAAACAATTTCAATAACTATGCTTATAGGAGTAATTTTGGTAGCAACCCTAGACCGATCCCCTCTAATTCCTATGGGAACAACAATACTTATCCTAGCACCAAGAACGCCACCCCTAGAGATATAGACATGCCTAGTTATGAGAAACTTCTAGAAATAGAGAAGGCCACTAAGAACCACATGTGCACCCAATATGAACAAAACAAGACCTTCTCGAGGCAATTAGATGAGCATACTGCTATCTTGCAAGACATTGGTAGACAACTGGAGAGCCTAAATATTGAGATTTCTAACCTCCAGACTAGGCTCACCATCACTGAGACCCAAGTTTCCAATATGTCCCACACACAAGCCACTTTGATAAACCAAATGGCAGCTAAACCTGAAGTGGTTGCACCCCTGAAGGAGGAAGAAGGTAGAATTAAGAGCCTTCCTACCCACCACACTGTTGCTACTATCCAAGTTATTGAGGATATCCAAACTCTTAGCACCCAATGCACTCCTAGTCCCATTGGACCTATTAATGATGATGCTATGACCTCAACCGTAGAAGAAGAAACTCCTATGACCATAGAAGCTACCAAACAAGTGAGCCTAAAGGACACCACTACCATTTTACTTGATAGTAGTGACCTTGATTTTGATAATTGCACCCTTTCTGAAGTTATTAGTTTTCTTCACAAGATGTCTAGAGATCCCCACACTAGCACACTTAATCTTGCCTTCACGGAGCATATCACTAATGCTCTTATCAAAGCTAGGGAGGAGAAGCTTAGGGTAGAAGCCTCCATACCTAGAAAGCTAGAAGATAGTTGGGATTCTATGATTAAAATTAAGTTTAATAACTTCTCTTGCTATGCTTTATGTGATGTTGGAGCTAGTACCTCCGTTATGCCCAAAAGAATGTATGATATGTTTGAATTGAAACCTTTTGATCCTTGTTCTTTTGGTGTTCGTCTTGTTGATTCTTCCATAAAGAAACCTTTGGGGAAGATAGACGATGTTCTTATCATTGTCAATGACAATTATGTTCCCGTTGATTTTACTATTATGGATATTGAATGTGAACCTTCATGTCTAATTATTTTGGGACGTCCTTTTCTTCGCACCTTTGGTGCTATCATTGACATGAAAGAGGGGAATATAAAATTCCAATTCCCTCTCAAGAACGGGATGGAATGATAACCCTCAACCGTAAGGGATCGAGATAGTCTTCGCGGGTAAGAATAACCCAATTTATTGATTCGACACACGGGGAGCCAAAGAGTATTTATAAGCTTTGACAGTTGAGTTGTCAATTCAACCGCACCTGAAATATACTTACTTGCAACAAAAGATAAGTGGTAACAGTGATATGATAGTGATGATAATGATAGTAAAAGTAAACAGCAAAAGTAATTAGTAAAGGTAAATGGCAAAAGTAGCAACTAGTAACAAGCAGGATTTAAAACACTGTAGGCTAGGGAGACGGATGGTTGGGCGCTGCATGGATGAGATATATCGTGACTCTAACTTGGGGCAAGGCACACGGAAAAGTAATGATCATCTAGGCAAATATCAAACATTAGGCATGTATCCCGTAGGCAGTTGTACGTGCTTGCAATAAGAACTTGCACAACATCTTTTGTCCTACCATCCCGCTACGAACGGGGCCAAAAGGAACTTATGGAGATTAAGGTGCTCCTGTTAAAGAGCACCGGAACAAAGCAATGAACTCAATGGATACATGTAATCCTCAAACTACGGACCATCCCCTTTGGTGTCCCAAGCTGTCACTTTTGGGATCGCCGGTTCCGAACCGTAATAGGTGCAAACAACTCATAGATAGGATCAAGAACACAAATATATTCATGCAAACACATATGGTTCAGATCTAAAATCATGGCACTCGGGCCCTAAGTGACAAGCATTAAGAATAACAAGTTGAAGCAAAGATGATAAACACCATAGTAGATGATAGGCAACATGCCCCCAACGATCTGACAAACTATTACATGATATAACTCATCCAATCCCTACCATCCCCTTCGCCGACAGCAGGGGATTACTCACACATGGAAGGAGAAGTCATGGAGGGATGATGGAGTGGTGATGATGATGACGATGGCGACGATCTCACCTCTCCGGAGGCCAATTCAGCCTCCAGATTAGCCCTCCCGAAGAAGAACAGAGGGTGGCGGCGGCTCCGCGACGAAAACTGGGAGAAGAACTTCTGATCTGGGATTTTTCTGTCACGAGCTAAAACACGGGTCAAAGTAGGGCACCAGGGGAGGTGGGGCCCACCCAGGCGACCTCCCGGCGCGGCCAGGGGGTGGGCCGCGCCACCAGGGCGCCTGGGGCCCCCCTGCCCCCCCCTCTGGCCCCTCTTCTGGCTCCGGGTTCCTTCGGGTGCTGATGGGCCTCTAACCCCTCGTTGGTTACCCCAAGTGGAAGGTGTGAGATGCAGTGTTGTGGAAGTTTTTCCCTTAGCAAAGATGCCAAGGATCGAATCCCCAGAGACTCCTAGGTTCAACAAGTAGGTGTCAACTGCTAACGGCGCCAGATATTAGCAATCAACGTGGACCTGCACACAGATACAAATAACTTTGCTCCCAATGAGTACAGAGAGGTTGTCAATCCCTCCGGCCTTGTAGTTCACAAAGGATTAAACGCAAATGATAGTAGTGATAGATAATGTTTGCAATAGTAAGTAATAGCGAAAAGTAAATAGCGGATGTGATCAATGATGGTAATATGGACCGGAGTCTCATGATGTTCACTAGTGATGTCTCTCTCCCAAAAGACGATAAAACAGCTCTGTGAGGTAAACGAATTACAGCTGGGCAATTAACAGGACCACGAACGCAAACCAATGCTGACTACATTGCAAGAAAGGTTGAGGTTCAAAGCATGGGCGGTACGCCAAAGTAAGTAGACCGAAATCCATCAATATCTACTACTAATCATCCACCTTGAGATATCTATCCAGAACATCTCGCTGGTATTAAGTTGCGAGCCCCACCCATAGTGTAAACTTAATGCAACAGACAACTGCATTAAAAGAACTTTGCGTAAAGTAAACAATCCTTGCACCCACGGGCACAAGCACTGTTGTTTTCCCCCTTGTGGCAACAGCACATCCCCTAGACTCATGCTTCTGTCACTCAAGCTAGTCATCGAGGGGCATGAACCCACAATCGAGCATAACGTTCCCTCTTGGAGTCACTACCTATTACTTGGCCAAAGCAATAAATAACAACGGAGAACATGCAAGAATTACTTACGAACATAAATATAAAAGAGGTAGATCAAATATATTACTCAATCACAATCTGAACATAATCTCATAATCCATCGGATCCCAGCAAACTCATCATAGCAACAGCATAAGGATTACATATGTGCCTCGATCATGTAGGGCAGCTCACGAGGACTAATTAGTAAAGCACAAGAACGGGAGGAGAACATCACATAGCTACTGGTCATGGACTCATGGTCCAAGGGAGATTACTCACAACTCATCCGGGAGGCGTCCATGGTGGTGGAGAGGCTCCCGATGATGATCCTCCCCTCCGGCAGGGTGCCGGGAAGAGTTCTCCTGGTGCTCCCGATCTTGGAAGCGGCGGCGGCGGCGGAACAGAGATGAGATCGCGAAAAGGAGTTTCCGTCCCGAGGGTTTCAAAGGACGCTCTAAATATATGCCAAAGGGGGGCACCAGACGGGGCTCGGGGGGCCCAGGCGCCCCCCGGCGCGGCCCAGGGGGGGGCGCGCCGCCAGGGCGCCTGGGGCCCTGGT
>LR738713.1:570517423-570640565 GCA_902687465.1 Secale cereale | reverse complement strand
GTTCTGGAACGCTGATTTTTTATATAATTTTTCTGGATTTTTCCTGACAGTTCTCGTAATGTGAAAACCTAAAATACAAAAACAGCCAAAAACGGAAACTGGCACTGGGGTGCACTGGATTAGTAGGTTAGTCCAAATATGATCAAAAGTGTATGGAAGTGTATAAACATCATAGCAATATCACCGAAAAGAGGCATGGAGCAAGCAGAAATTATAGATACGTTTTGGACGTATCAACATCCCCAAGCTTAATTCCTGCTCGTCCCCGAGTAGGTAAATGATAACAAGAATAATTTCTATGGTGACATGCTATTAACCATATAGGACTTTTTATAGTCATATGACAAAAGCTTACTGAGACAATGATTCTATAGTAATTAAGTTGCCTCGTGAGAAAATCACAAATGACTGAAAGTTTTACAACATGACATTGAAGCATCAAAAAGATTTGCGATGAACATGGTGTGCAAATATGATAAAGTGATATCTAGCTTGCCCCCTTTAGTGAAGCAAAACATAAATGCAGGGGCACCTTCAAGGTTTAAGTGATGACTAGATACAATGATTTCGAAATAAACGATATCACAATCATGCAAAAGACAATGCTACTTTGGAACAATGCACATTACACTTAGAATGACAATCATGCTCTTAGTAGTCGGTGCTTGAAGAAAGAAGGTGGAGACTCAACATAAAAGTAAAAGAATGGTTATGTGCTAGAGCTTTTTTTTATTTTGAAAACATAGAAGCAATTGTGTCAACGGTAGTAGTACTTCATATGTGTCATGCATAAGACATCCTATAAGTTGCAAGCCTCATGCATCGAATACCAATAGTGCTCGCACCTTGTCCTAATTAGCTCGGATTTCCATGGGTTATCATTGCATTACATATGTTTCAACCAAGTGTCACAAAGGGGTACCTCTATGCCACCTGTACAAAGGTCCAAGGAGATAAATCGCATTTGATTTCTCGTTTTTGATAGATCTCAACTTGAGGACATCCATACCGGGACAACATAGAAAATAGATGATGGACTCCTCTTTAATGCTTAAGCATATTCTCATAAGAGATTGAGGATTAATGTCCAAGCTAAAACTTCCACCATGATACGTGGCTTTGGTTGGCGGCCCAATGTTCTTCTCTAACAATATGCATACTCATTCAACCCATGGCAAATCACCCTTACTTCAGACAAGACAAACATGCATAGCAACTCACATGATATTCAACAAAAGTGTGACAGTTGATGGCGTCCCCAGAAACATGGTTACCGCTCAGCAAGCAACTTATAAGAAATAAGATACATAAGTGACATATTCTTTACCACAATAGTTTTTAAGCTACTTTCCCATGAGCTATGTATTGCAAAGTTAGTCCGCTTAGTACAGGTGGAGGTTAGCAGAAGACTGGGAGCGACCAACTAAGAGAGCAATGACGGTCATAATCATGCAGAGCGACAAAGCAACATTGAATCAGGCATGGTAGTTATATCGCTACTCAGAAATAAAAGATCATCAAGGCTTGACAGACTTTCTTTACAGTCTTAAATATGCGTGAGCATACGCCAAGTCAATCAAAATAAATTCTCGAAGGAAGATATTACTAAACCATACCACATCATAGGCAAACAAATCAAGTTGGTACTCCAATAACACATTGGGAATCCCCCAGCTATTTGAGACTAACCATAAGAAAACCTGAACTACTAAGCGCCATTATGCACGTAGCATCTTTATCATAGACATATTAACCAATGCAACGGAAGCAAACTCTCTTAATAAGGTGAGCATGGTAATTAAAGAGAGTTCAAGCAACCAACTAAAAAAAAGCTCTTTGAAAAGATAAGCATGAATACTAAGAGCAGAGCATGATAGTAGCTATTAAAAGACAAAGAACACACACAGCAAAGATAGACATGAAAATTCTATGTTATGTTCTAGGTAGAAGTGGAGCGTGTTTCTCTCCCACATAAAGAACATTGAGTTCCGACTCGTTATGAAAAACTAAAAGCAAGACGCTCCAAGCATAGCACATAACACATGAAGTGATAAAAATATAGCGGAACGAAAGATGAACTGATAATGTTGATGGAGAAGGGGATGCACGGGGGCATCCCCAAGCTTAGACGCTTGAGTCTCCTTGAATATTTCTTGGGGGTGCACGGGGGCATCCCCAAGCTTGAGCGCTTGACACTCCTGAATCTTTTTATCATCTTCCCTCGCACACTTGAAAACTCCCTTCATACATAACTCATCATAATCTGATTAGCGAGGTTAGTACCCTTAATAAAATAATTGTTCCTTGCTGAAAATAAATATATTCTTGAAGTTCTACTGTTTCTCAAGATTGCCAAAAGGTTTTTGCAAAGAAAAAGCAAGCTCTTGATTTGCAAAATGAAGGAAAGGCAAAACAGGACAGAATCTGTGAAAAACAGAACAGCAGGTACTAAATGATTTGTTCGGGGCACTTCTGCAACTCAAATCAAAAAACTCAGAACAGACGCACGAAAGACAATTATATAGAGAACGCTGTCGAAAAAATCCAGACTAAAAAGATGATCTGGTGATTTTATATGAATTTTTCTATCCAAGGACAGAATCTGTTTCCTGGACAGCACCTCACAACTTTTGAACTTTCTAGCAATCAGAGGCTATACTTGGCACAAATATGAAAAGCAAAGATACAATGATGATGCTGCTGTAGTAAACAACATCAAGACACAACAAAAGCAAAATATAAAAATTTATTCATGTGGGCTGCCTCCCAAAAGCGCTTTCTTTTATGCCTTTAAGGTAGGCATAATGCATATAGATCAAGTTTTATCAAGAGTAAAAGAATAGCTAGCCGGTACAACGGACTCAAAAGGTAACTTGATCTTCTTTCGAGGGAAGTGTTCCCTCCCTTTGTTGAGAGGAAACTAAAATTTTATATTACCCTCTTTCATGTCAATGATAGCACCAACGGTGCGTAAAAAGGGACGTCCCAAAATAATTGGACATGAAGGATCACATTCAATATCCATAATAGTGAAATCAACGGGAACATAATTATCATTAACAATGATAAGAACATCGTCGATCCTCCCCAAAGGTTTCTTTATGGAAGAATCAACGAGACGAACACCAAAAGAACAAGAATCATAAGGTTTCAATTTAAGCATATCATATATTCTTTTGGGCATAACAGAGGTACTAGCTCCAACATCACATAATGCATAGCAAGAGAAGTCATTCAATTTAATTTTTATCATAGGATCCCAACCATCTTCTAGCTTTCTAGGTATGGAGGCTTCTACTCTAAGTTTCTCCTCCCTAGCTTTGATGAGAGCATTAGTGATATGCTCTGTGAAGGCAAGATTAAGCGTGCTAGTGCGGGGATCTCTAGACATCTTGTGAAGGAAATCAATAACTTCGGTAAGAGTGCAATTATCAAAATCAAGGTCACGAGCATCAAGTAAAGTGGTAGTGGTGTCCTTTAGGTTCACTTGTTTGGTAGTTTCTATAGTCATAGCATCACCATTAATAGGTCCAATGGGACCAGGAGTACATTGGGTGCTAAGAGTGTGAACATCCTCAACAACTTGGATAGTAGCAACAGTGTGGTGGGTAGGAAGGCTCTTAATTCTATCCTCTTCCTCCCTTAGGGATGCAACCACTTCGGGTTTAGCTGCCATTTGGTTTATCAAAGTGGCTTGTGTGTGGGACATATTGGAAACTTGGGTCTCAGTGATAGTGAGTCTAGTCTGGAGGTTAGAAATCTCAATATTTATGTTCTCTAATCGTCTACTAATGTCTTGCAAGATAGCAGTATGCTCATTTAATTGCCTCGAGAAGGTTTTGTTTTGTTCATATTGGGTGTGCATGTAATTCTTAGTGGCCTTCTCTATTTCTAGCAGTTTCTCATAGCCAGGAAAATCTCTATCTTTTTGGATGGAGTTCTTGGTGCTAGGATAAGCATTGTTGTTCCCATAGGAATTAGAGGGGAACGGTCTAGGATTACTACCAAAGTTACTCCTATAAGCATCAGCAATCACAGAATCTAAAGGATCATAACGAGGATCAATAGAAGATTGCTTCGAAAGTAGAGACATGATCAAGTCAACTTTTTCATTTAGGGAGGAAATCTCCTCGACAGAGTTTACCTTCCTACCTGTTGGAGCGCGTTCGGTGTGCCATTGGGAATAGTTGGTCATCATCTCATCGAGAAGCTTTGTGGCAGCACCAAGCGTAGTTGACATAAAAGTTCCTCCCGCGGCCGAATCTAACAAGTTCCGCGAGGTAAAGTTCAAGCCTGCATAAAAAGTTTGGATAACCATCCAAGTAGTCAAACCATGAGTAGGGCAGTTCTTGATAAGAGATTTCATACGTTCCCAAGCTTGGGCAACGTGTTCATTATCCAATTGTTTAAAATTCATTATGTTACTTCTAAGTTGGATAATTATAGCAGGTGTATAGTATTTTCCGATAAAAACATCTTTGCACTTGTCCCATGAATCTATGCTATTTCTAGGCAAAGACTGAAACCAAATTTTAGCTCCTCCTCTCAAGGAGAAAGGAAAAAGCTTAAGCTTAACAATATTACCATCTACTTCGTGGTACTTTTGCATATCACAAAGTTCAACAAAGTTGTTTAAGTGTAAAGCAGCATCATCTCCAGCACCGGAGAATTGATCTTTCATGACTAAGTTCAGTAAAGCAGGTTTAATTTCATATGAAGGTGCTGAAGTGGCAGGTGTAGTGATAGGTGTGCTGATAATGTCATCGTTGTTGTGACTAGTGAACTCACACAACTTGGTGTTCTCGGTGGAACCCATAGTAGCAAGCAAGCAAGATAACTATTTTTGTGATTTTCGATAAAGGATACTAAAGCAAAAACTGAAAGGTAAACTAACAAGACTAAAAAGCAAAGGTAAAAGATAGCATGCAACTCCCCTATCCTGAAGAGTGGAGTCCCCGGCAACGGCGCCAGAAAAACTCCTTGATGGGCCTCTAACCCCTCGTTGGTTACCCCAAGTGGAAGGTGTGAGATGAAGTGTTGTGGAAGTTTTTCCCTTAGCAAAGATGCCAAGGATCGAATCCCAAGAGACTCCTAGGTTCAACAAGTAGGTGTCAATTGCTAACGGCGCCAGATATTAGCAATCAACGTGGACCTGCACACAGATACAAATAACTTTGCTCCCAACGAGTACAGAGAGGTTGTCAATCCCTCCGGCCTTGTAGTTCACAAAGGATTAAACGCAAATGATAGTAGTGATAGATAATGTTTGCAATAGTAAGTAATAGCGAAAAGTAAATAGCGGATGTGATCAATGATGGTAATATGGACCGGAGTCTCATGATGTTCACTAGTGATGTCTCTCTCCCAAAAGACGATAAAACAGCTATGTGAGGTAAACGAATTACAGCTGGGCAATTGACAGGACCACTAACGCAAACCAATGTTGACTACATTGCAAGAAAGGTTGAGGTTCAAAGCATGGGCGGTACGCCAAAGTAAGTAGACCGAAATCCATCAATATCTACTACTAATCATCCACCTTGAGATATCTATCCAGAACATCTCGCTGGTATTAAGTTGCGAGCCCCACCCATAGTGTAAACTCAATGCAACAGACAACTGCATTAAAAGAACTTTGCGTAAAGTAAACAATCCTTGCACCCGCGGGCACAAGCACCGTTGTTTTCCCCCTTGTGGCAACAGCACATCCCCTAGACTCATGTTTCTGTCACTCAAGCTAGTCATCGAGGGGCATGAACCCACAATCGAGCATAACATTCCCTCTTGGAGTCACTACCTATTACTTGGCCAAAGCAATAAATAACAACGGAGAACATGCAAGAATTACTTACGAACATAAATATAAAAGAGGTAGATCAAATATATTACTCAATCACAATCTGAACATAATCTCATAATCCATCGGATCCCAGCAAACTCATCATAGCAACAGCATAAGGATTACACATGTGCCTCGATCATGTAGGGCAGCTCACGAGGACTAATTACTGAAGCACAAGAACGGGAGGAGAACATCACATAGCTACTGGTCATGGACTCATGGTCCAAGGGAGACTACTCACAACTCATCCGGGAGGCGTCCATGGTGGTGGAGAGGCTCCCGACGATGATCCTCCCCTCCGGCAGGGTGCCGGGAAGAGTTCTCCTGGTGCTCCCGATCTTGGAAGCGGCGGCGGCGGCGGAACGGAGATGAGATCGCGAAAAAGAGTTTCTGTCCCGAGGGTTTCGAAGGACGCTCTAAATATATGCCAAAGGGGGGCACCAGACGATGCTCGGGGGGCCCAGGCGCCCCCCCGGCGCGGCCCAGGGGGGGGGCACCGCCAGGGCGCCTGGGGCCCTAGTGCCCCCCCCCGGCTGTACTTCGGGAGCAAGGTAGGTTCTGGAACGCTGATTTTTTATATAATTTTTCTAGATTTTTCCTGACAGTTCTCGTAATGTGAAAACCTGAAATACAAAAACAGCCGAAAACGGAAACTGGCACTGGGGTGCACTGGATTAGTAGGTTAGTCCAAATATGATCAAAAGTGTATGGAAGTGTATAAACATCATAGCAATATCACCCAAAAGAGGCATGGACCAAGCATAAATTATAGATACGTTTTGGACGTATCAGGTGCGTGGATTTTCTGTGATTTTTCGTGGATTTTTCTGAGATACCTAAAAATCCGTTTTCCTGCACACAATAAAACCATACAGGCAGCTCTGCTGAAAACAGCGTCAGTCCGGGTTAGTTTAGTTCAAATCATGCAAGAATGAGGTCAAAACAATATCAAAAGTGTTTGGAAAAGTAGATACGTTTGAGACGTATCAACTCCCCCAAGCTTAGCATATTGCTTGTCCTCAAGCAATTCAGTTAAACGAACTAGACGCGACAAAGAAAACTTTGACAAACTCTTTTGCTTCATTAGATGTATATAAGCATGTACTACGAAAAGAGTCTAGCAAGTATTGAAACAGTACTATGAGGACAGTGCACGGAGCAATCCTTCTTTCAAGTGACCAATCAAAAATACCAAAAAGTATATAATATATTACTGAAAATCAAGACAAGATTACATTGCACATAGCTTGAGCATATTAGGGTGGTATCTCGCTAGCCTCCATGAGTGAAGCAAAACATAAATGCAGAAACTCCTCCAGAGTTTTAAAGGAGACTAGAACTAAGAATTTCAGAATAAATAATATCACAAGCATGCAGAAGACAATGTAATACTTTGGGACAATGCACATTACACTCAGAATGACAATTATGCTCTCCTAGTTGGTGCTTTGAAGAAAGAAGGTGGAGACTCTCGAACCGTGGCTTTTGTTGGCAAGGTTGAAAACCCGTGGTCGGAAACAAAAACTAAACATGTACCAGAGCTCTTGGTTTTAAAAACAGAAGAAAGAATGTTTTTGAGAGGTGCATATTTCGTCAACGAATGCTAGCAGATAACTCAATCACTTCTTGAGCTGGACAAGTTTCGAGGAACGGCTCCCGCATGAGGACAATCACATCCTCTTAATCTCCTTTGTTTATCACTGCCAAAGTTTTCTAATTTCTCATGAACAAAGCGTGAAGGAGGGTTTGTTTGTTGTATAATTTTAATGAGCCGGACGCACTCTATGCCAGTTCCTTCTCGTGTTATGGGTTTGCACATTAGACATGCAATCCCGGGGTGAAACTTGTCCAACTTAAAAAGATCATGAATTAACTACTACTTCCTCATGAGCTAAAACAGAGACACAAAAAGAGAAATGCTTTTGATAAATTTCGAGATGGTACACGAAAGTCTTCGTTAGGAATGGCAGGTAAATACCATGTATAGGAAGGTATGGTGGACTCATATGTCATAACTGGTTTTAAGGATTTTGGATGCACAAGCAGTCAGTCCGCTTAGTACAGGTGGAGGTTAGCAAAAGACTGGGAAGCGACCAACTAGAGAGCAATAACGGTCATAATCATGCAGAGCGACAAAGCAACATTGAATCGGGCATGGAAGTGATATAACTATTCTAAAACTCAAAGATCATCAAGGCAGAGCAGACTTTTTAGTCTTAAACATGTGTAAACATGTGCCAAGTCAATACAAAAATTCTCCAAAGGGAAATACCACCTTAGTATACCGAACTATGAACAATGCAATGCATGTAAATCATTTCAATAACACATTATATACTCTAGCTATTCGAGACTAGCCACAAGGAAAGCATGAACTACTGGAAGAGCATTGTAGACATAGCACTATGTCACTACAAGCTGGTCTATAGATCATAAGTACAGGCATATGTACAAAAGTAGAAACAAGAAAAGTTCATACCGGTCTTCCTTGTTGCTTCCCTTCAGTTGATCTTCGTCATTACTGCTTCGTCACTTGCACGATCGAACGTAGGAAATATAATTAAATGCCATCACGGACTCGAGCTTATCGCTGAAAACAAAGCAAACTAAAGAGAAAAAGGAAATCTTTTTGGATTATTTCAAAGGTTGAACAAAAGCAAAAAGAAAGAGAAAATCTTTTTGTTGTTTTTGCAAAGAGAGAAATAAAGAAGAACGGGCAAAAACTTCGAAAAGATCAAAGCGAATGAAACGGATAATACAATGGAAAAGTGAGAGGGGCACGTACTCCCCCAAGATTAGGCTTTTGGCCTAAGTTGGTAGCAGCTACTGCCCCCAGGAGCCTCCTGCTCCGGGGGTATGGTGGTGAGTCCAAGGGTCGTAGAAGGATGCTGGCGCGTACACCGAACTCCTCGGAGTCTCCCACGAGGAAGGGTCCGTACGCCAAGCAGAGGAAGACCCTTCACCAAACTCGGTGGCGGTTTCCTCCTCGTCGGGCACAACCCCCTCCATGGGGTTATGAAACTGATGCTGGACCATGAACTCATCGAACTGAATAACATCAAAGGACCATCCATTCCTGCGAGAAAAATCAAACAAAAGAGGTGCAGGTAGACGGATATCGCATTCCGCGGTAGTTCCGAAACGCAAGATATAAACAAGATTATCAAGCTCAGAAGTCATGGTAACAAACATATGCCTTTTCATAGCAGCAAGATCAAAACTTAAATAAGTAAAAGGATTATCATCAGGGTGTGGGGTGCCTCCAAGGTGTTCTAAGATAAGTGTGGCATAAACGCCACTATATAAGTCTCCCTTGTTATCGTTCATAGCAAGGCGTCGAGCAATTAAGGCACCCAGATTATAATCAGACCTCCCTGAGAGGGCGGCTGCCAGGATAGCAATATCCAGCGCAGATGTGTTGCTCGTGTTGTCACGAGCTAACACCCCTCTAGCAACATAATATGAAAAATACCTGAGGTGAGGGAATAAGACGCTGGAGATCTTTGACCGATGAATATCCCTCGTACCCATGCTGCAGAGAGAGTTGAAGAAGGTTTTCAGCTCGGAGGGCTGAGTGGTCATCCTAGTCGTCCTCCCAACGTTTGGCACACCTATTATTTCACAAAACTTTCCCAAAGTCATGGTGATAAGATCATTGTAAATTTTAAACTCAATAGCACCTGAATCAGGATTATATCTAAAACTGTTAATGAAACTGGAGGTGAGTTTTTGATACTGAGTAACACGGCACGTGACGAGCCGTGTCAGACCTGCATTAGCACAAAGATTATAAAACTCATCCTTGATTCCCGCAGCTTCAAGGAATTCATCACATGGAAACGTCATCGCACATGCTGGACTTGTGTCTTCCAACAACTCTAGGGGCACATGATCTTCGTTATAGCTCACCCTAGCAGTCGATGGTGAGGCTGCGGCTCTAGTAACTCGATCGGAGTGCGTGGGCCTCCTCTTCTCAAGCCACCCTTTTGCCCTTCCTAACAAACTCATTTCTGAAATTTTTGGCAATTTACAAAAACGAGGATTAAAACAAGGTGAGTTAAGGCAAACTACTCAACTCACTTGCCCAAGGCATAAACTTGCATCAAAACTTGGAAAATAACTTTCTACACATGCATGCAAGCTCATCTATACAGCACCAAGAACTACTAAATACTCACAAATGAAGTCACCAATCAGAAATCTAATTGGAGGGGTGGAGGAGTCACATACCAGGGAGTATTTGCTCAAAATCTCAGCTCAAATGATGGGCTGTAGAGAGAGATCGAAGAATCGCATCCAAGAACAGCAAGAACGCAAGAACAAGTGCAGAACTCGCGTTTTTGGAGAGAAAGAGAGAGGGAGGAAGAAGACTTACCTGGAGGGGGGCCCTGTGGGCCCCAGGCACCCTGTGGGCGCGGCCAGGGGGCAGGCCGCGCCAGCTGGCCGCCTGGGCCACTGGTGGGTCCCCCTGGCTGGCCCCAGGTCCCTCTGGGTCACTCCCGGCATGGAAATTTTTATTTTTATTTTTCTGGAATTTTTCTGAAAACTTCATTGTTGAAATTTTTTCGAAGTTCAAAAAGCTGCAAGACTTTCTGAAAACTTAAAGCAGTGATTAGTATTGTGAAGCTTCAAAACATAAACACTTGGTACAGCAAAGAGAACAAAAACTAAAAACAAATGAAAACATAACAAGCTCAACTTTTTATCTATATAAAACATGCTTGCTAGTAAGGTTGATCAAGTCTTACCAACAAACAGGCGATATATAGAGCAAAAAGTCTCACCTCTTACGAAGTAATCACTGAACCTTTACTTTGATGGACATTGTCCCCACCATAATAGTTTTGTATTTGTGATGCACATGTAGTGGACAGTCCCATTCTCCAATCTTCACGGTCTCGATATTTTCTATAGAGTTGAGGCCATGCCTCCTGTCGGTCTTCTTTGGGAAATACACCGTGTGTTCTTTATCATTCACATTGAAGGTGACCTTCCCTTTATTGCAATCAATAATAGCACCTGTGGTGTTAAGAAAAGTTCTACCAATAATAATGGACATGCTCCCATCCTCAGGCATGTCAAGCACAACAAAATCAGTAAGAATCAAACAATTAGCAACTTCTACTGGAACATCCTCACAAATACCTACCGGAACGGCGGTTGACTTGTCATCCATCTGAAGAGAGATATCTGTAGGAATTAGTTTCTCTAAACAAAGCCTCTTGTAAAGAGAGAGAGGCATAACACTCACTCCTGCTCCAAGATCACATAAAGCAGTTTTGACATAATTATTCTTTATGGAGCAAGGAATGGTCGGTATACCTGGATCACCGAGCTTCTGAGGAATCTTGCCACTGAAAGAGTAGTTAGCAAGCATAGTAGATATTGCTTCATTAGGAACTTTTCTTTTATTAGTGACAATATCTTTCATATATTTTGAATAAGGAGGTAACTTAATAGCATCAGTCAAAGGAATTTGAAGAAAAAGAGGTTTAATCCACTCACAAAACTTATTGTAATGCTCTTCTTCTTTAGATTTGATGGACTTACCTGGAAAGGGCATGGGTTTCTGTATCCATGGTTCTCTTTCCTTCCCATGTTTTCTTGTGATGAATTCTTCTTTAGTGTACCTCTTACGTTTGTCAGGTGCTTCTTCTTCTCGAACTTCAGGCGGATCATTCTTTTCATTATCCTTACCTTCAGGTTCAGCACCGTCTTCAGTCTCAGCATCGGAGATAGATACACTGTTGGGATCAACAGCTGGCTCTTCATCTATAATAGGATCATTGGAATTGTCAGCCTCCTTATGTTTCTTCTTCTTCTTTGGAGAGCCAACAATTTCTTCTTCCTGCATTTGAGAATCTTGCTCGATTCTCCTCGGATGCCCTTCTAGATAGAGAGGATCTTGAGTGATAGTTCCTCCTCGGGTCTTAATCCCGAAGGCCTGCAAATCATCTTGTTTGGCATTGTTAGCAAGCAAATCTTTTTGCACATTAGAAATTTGCTCAAGCTGAGTTTGAACCATATGAAAATGCTTCACAAGACATTGAACATCATTAACTGTTCTACCTAAAACATCAAGCATACTTTTGATAGCAAGGGAATTATCATGCAATTGACTTTGTATCCTCTTATTAAAATGATTTTGTTTCATAATAAAATTATCAAACTCATCTAAACATTGATCAGGAGGCTTACCATGAGGGATGTCACTTGCGTTGAAATCTAAAAGATAGTGTACCTCTACCATAGGAGGGTGAGTGGTAGGCTCACACAGCTTCTCAATAGGGGGTAGATTCTTCACGTCTTCAGCTTTAATACCCTTCTCTTTAATAGACTTCTTTGCTTCTCGCATATCTTCGGGGCTTAGAACAAACATGCCCCTCTTCTTTGGTGGTGGAGGTGGTTCAGGGACAGACCAATCTTCATGGTTTTTGGCAATCCTGCCCATCAAATCCTCTGCATCGTCCGGTGTTCTTTTCCTGAAAACACAACCAGCACAACTGTCCAAATAGGACCTGGATTCATCAGTTAGACCAGCATAAAATATATCGATTAATTCGTTCTTAGGGATTTCATGTCCTGGTCTAGCCCGAATCAGACCGCAGTACCTCCCCCAAGCTTTAGGGAGGTGCTCATCCTGCAACTGTTTAAAGTTATAAATTCTTTGTAAAGCAGCATGTTGCATGTGAGCATGAAAGTACTTATCAACAAAAGAGTTAGCTAAGTCTTGAGGACTCTTAATGGAACCGCATGGGAGTGAATCATACCATGCTTTAACACCTTCTTTCAAGGAGAAGGGAATAAGCTTGGTCACATAAAAGTATCGTATCTTATCATCCGTGCTAAACAAGCCACCCAACTCACCGAGTTTAGTCAGGTGTGCAATAGCATCATCATTTTCTCTGCCATAAAAGGGGTCAGCTTCAACCATAGTTATAAGTGAAAGATCAACAGAGAAATTATAATCAGGATCATCAATGCATATAGGAGATGTAGCAAATTCAGGATCAGGAACGGTTTTGTTCTTCAAAGAGTGTTTCTCAAACAGCTTCTTAATAACTTCAGGGTCAGAGCCAGAAAACTCTGTCAGTTCCCTGCATAAATCTTCATCAAGCATATAGTAATCATCATCAAGGATTCTTTCCTTGAGTTTACTCAAATCAGGATAATTGTAAGTTTCACCAATAGGGTAGCGAGTAACAGGAATTTCAATTCCAGACTTTTTTGCAGCAGCAGCGATCTGTTTCTCAAGAGCATAACCAAGTGAACTAATATCATCAATAGTAGTAGAAGCATCATCAAGAGTATCGGACATAGTAACAGATTCAGTAGGAGCATCATATGGTGGCAGTGAGGCAAACTTACTCATAACAGAGGGTGAATCAAGTGTAGCACTAGTGCTCAGAACAGTACCTCTTCTTGTAGGGGATAGTAAGATCGGAACCTTGGGGTCTCCTTTCTTACCCATAGCGAATGAAGTGCAGCAGGTAGGATACTTCAAGTAGACTTGTAAATATTGCTATGCTCCCCGGCAACAGTGCCAGAAAACGGTACTTGATAACCCTCAACCGTAAGGGATCGAGATAGTCTTCGCGGGTAAGAATAACCCAATTTATTGATTCGACACACGGGGAGCCAAAGAGTATTTATAAGCTTTGACAGTTGAGTTGTCAATTCAACCGCACCTGAAATATACTTACTTGCAACAAAAGATAAGTGGTAACAGTGATATGATAGTGATGATAATGATAGTAAAAGTAAACAGCAAAAGTAAATAGTAAAGGTAAATGGCAAAAGTAGCAACTAGTAACAAGCAAGATTTAAAACACTATAGGCTAGGGAGACGGATGGTTGGGCGCTGCATGGATGAGATATATCATGATTCTAACTTGGGGCAAGGCACACGGAAAAGTAATGATCATCTAGGCAAATATCAAACATTAGGCATGTATCCCGTAGGCAGTTGTACGTGCTTGCAATAAGAACTTGCACAACATCTTTTGTCCTACCATCCCGCTACGAACGGGGCCAAAAGGAACTTATGGAGATTAAGGTGCTCCTGTCAAAGAGCACCGGAACAAAGCAATGAACTCAATGGATACATGTAATCCTCAAACTACGGACCATCCCCTTTGGTGTCCCAAGCTGACACTTTTGGGATCGCCGGTTCCGAACCGTAATAGGTGCAAACAACTCATAGATAGGATCAAGAACACAAATATATTCATGCAAACACATATGGTTCAGATCTGAAATCATGGCACTCGGGCCCTAAGTGACAAGCATTAAGAATAACAAGTTGAAGCAAAGATGATAAACACCATAGTAGATGATAGGCAACATGCCCCCAACGATCTGACAAACTATTACATGATCTAACTCATCCAATCCCTACCATCCCCTTCGCCTACAGTAGGGGATTACTCACACATGGAAGGAGATGTCATGGATGGATGATGGAGTGGTGATGATGATGACGATGGCGACGATCTCCCCTCTCCGGAGGCCAATTCAGCCTCCACATTAGCCCTCCCGAAGAAGAACAGAGGGTGGCGGCGGCTCCACGATGAAAACTGGGAGAAGAACTTCTGATCTGGGATTTTTCCGTCACGAGCTAAAATACGGGTCAAAGTAGGGCACCAGGGGAGGTGGGGCCCACCCAGGTGACCTCCCGGCGCGGCCAGGGGGTGGGCCGCGCCACCAAGGCGCCTGGGGCCCCCCTGGCCCCCTCTGGCCCCTCTTCTGGCTCCGGGTTCCTTCGGGTGCGTGGATTTTCTGTGATTTTTCGTGGATTTTTCTGAGATACCTAAAAATCCGTTTTCCTTCACACAATAAAACCATACAGGCAGCTCTGCTGAAAACAGCGTCAGTCCTGGTTAGTTTAGTTCAAATCATGCAAGAATGAGGTCAAAACAATATCAAAAGTGTTTGGAAAAGTAGATACGTTTGAGACGTATCAACTCCCCCAAGCTTAGCATATTGCTTGTCCTCAAGCAATTCAGTTCAACGAACTGGACGCGACAAAGAAAACTTTGACAAACTCTTTTGCTTCATTAGATGTATATAAGCATGTACTACGAAAAGAGTCTAGCAAGTATTGAAACAGTACTATGAGGACAATGCACGGAGCAATCCTTCTTTCAAGTGACCAATCACAAATACCAAAAAGTAAATAATATATTACTGAAAATCAAGACAAGATTACATTGCACATAGCTTGAGCATATTAGGGTGGTATCTCGCTAGCCTCCATGAGTGAAGCAAAACATAAATGCAGAAACTCCTCCAGAGTTTTAAAGGAGACTAGAACTAAGAATTTCAGAATAAATAATATCACAAGCATGCAGAAGACAATGTAATACTTTGGGACAATGCACATTACACTCAGAATGACAATTATGCTCTCCTAGTTGGTGCTTTGAAGAAAGAAGGTGGAGACTCTCGAACCGTGGCTTTTGTTGGCAAGGTTGAAAACCCTTGGTCAGAAACAAAAACTAAACATGTACCAGAGCTCTTGGTTTTAAAATAGAAGAAAGAATGTTTTTGAGAGGTGCATATTTCGTCAACGAATGCTAGCAGATAACTCAATCACTTCTTGAGCTACACAAGTTTCGAGGAACGGCTCCCGCATGAGGACGATCACATCCTCTTAATCTCCTTTGTTTATCACTGCCAAAGTTTTCTGATTTCTCATGAACAAAGCGTGAAGGAGGGTTTGTTTGTTGTATAATTTTAATGAGCCGGGCGCACTCTATGCCAGTTCCTTCTCGTGTTATGGGTTTGCACATTAGACATGCAATCCCGGGGTGAAACTTGTCGAACTTAAAAAGATCATGAATTAACTACTACTTCCTCATGGGCTAAAACAGAGGCACAAAAAGAGCAATACTTTTGATTAATTTCGAGATGGTACACGAAAGTCTTCGTTAGGAATGGCAGGTAAATACCATGTATAGGAAGGTATGGTGGACTCATATGGTATAACTGGTTTTAAGGATTTTGGATGCACAAGCAGTCAGTCCGCTTAGTACAGGTGGAGGTTAGCAAAAGACTGGGAAGCGACCAACTAGAGAGCAATAACGGTCATAATCATGCAGAGCGACAAAGCAACATTGAATCGGGCATGGAAGTGATATAACTATTCTAAAACCCAAAGATCATCAAGGCAGAGCAGACTTTTTAGTCTTAAACATGTGTAAACATGTGCCAAGTCAATCCAAAAATTCTCCAAAGGGAAATACCACCTTAGTATACCGAACTATGAACAATGCAATGCATGTAAATCATTTCAATAACACATTATATACTCTAGCTATTCGAGACTAGCCACAAGGAAAGCATGAACTACTGGAAGAGCATTGTAAACATAGCACTATGTCGCTACAAGCTGGTCTCTAGATCATAAGTACAAGCATATGTACAAAAGTAGAAACAAGAAGAGTTCATACCGGTCTTCCTTGTTGCTTCCCTTCAGTTGATCTTCGTCATTACTGCTTCGTCACTTGCACGATCGAACGTAGGAAATATAATTAAATGCCATCACGGACTCGAGCTGATCGCTGAAAACAAAGCAAACTAAAGAGAAAAAGGAAATATTTTTGGATTATTTCAAAGGTTGAACGAAAGCAAAAAGAAAGAGAAAATCTTTTTGTTGTTTTTGCAAAGAGAGAAATAAAGAAGAACGGGCAAAAACTTCGAAAAGATCAAAGCGAATGAAACGGATAATACAATGGAAAAGTGAGAGGGGCACGTACTCCCCCAAGCTTAGGCTTTTGGCCTAAGTTGGTAGCAGCTACTGCCCCCAGGAGCCTCCTGCTCCGGGGGTATGGTGGTGAGTCCAAGGGTCGTAGAAGGATGCTGGCGCGTACACCGAACTCCTCGGAGTCTCCCACGAGGAAGGGTCCGTACGCCAAGCAGAGGAAGACCCTTCACCAAACTCGGTGGCGGTTTCCTCCTCGTCGGGCACAACCCCCTCCATGGGGTTATGAAACTGATGCTGGACCATGAACTCATCGAACTGAATAACATCAAAGGACCATCCATTCCTGCGAGAAAAATCAAACAAAAGAGGTGCAGGTAGACGGATCTCCCGTTCCGCGGTAGTTCCGAAACGCAAGATATAAACAAGATTATCAAGCTCAGAAGTCATGGTAACAAACTTATGCCTTTTCATAGCAGCAAGATCAAAACTTAAATAAGTAAAAGGATTATCATCAGGGTGTGGGGTGCCTCCAAGGTGTTCTAAGATAAGTGTGGCATAAACGCCACCATATAAGTCTCCGTTGTTACCGTTCATAGCAAGGCGTCGAGCAATTCAGGCACCCAGATTATAATCAGACCTCCCTGAGAGGGCGGCTGCCAGGATAGCAATATCCGGCGCAGATGTGTTGCTCGTGTTGTCACGAGCTAACACCCCTCTAGCAACATAATATGCAAAATACCTGAGGTGAGGGAATAAGATGCTGGAGATCTTTGACCGATGAATATCCCTCGTACCCATGCTGCAGAGAGAGTTGAAGACGGTTTTCAGCTCGGAGGGCTGAGTGGTCATCCTAGCCGTCCTCCCAACGTTTGGCACACCTATTATTTCACAAAACTTTCCCAAAGTCATGGTGATAAGATCATTGTAAATTTTAAACTCAATAGCACCTGAATCAGGATTATATCTAAAACTGTTAATGAAACTGGAGGTGAGTTTTTGATACTGAGTAACACGGCATGTGACGAGCCGTGTCAGACCTGCATTAGCACAAAGATTATAAAACTCATCCTTGATTCCCGCAGCTTCAAGGAATTCATCACATGGAAACGTCATCGCACGTGCTGGACTTGTGTCTTCCAACAACTCTAGGGGCACATGATCTTCGTTATAGCTCACCCTAGCAGTCGATGGTGAGGCTGCGGCTCTAGTAACTCGATCGGAGTGCGTGGGCCTCCTCTTCTCAAGCCACCCTTTTTCCCTTCCTAACAAACTCATTTCTGAAATTTTTGGCAATTTACAAAAACAAGGATTAAAACAAGGTGAGTTAAGGCAAACTACTCAACTCACTTGCCCAAGGCATAAACTTGCATCAAAACTTGGAAAATAACTTTCTACACATGCATGCAAGCTCATCTATACAGCACCAAGAACTACTAAATACTCACAAATGAAGTCACCAATCAGAAATCTAATTGGAGGGGTGGAGGAGTCACATACCAGGGAGTATTTGCTCAAAATCTCAGCTCAAATGATGGGCTGTAGAGAGAGATCGAAGAATCGCATCCAAGAACAGCAAGAACGCAAGAACAAGTGCAGAACTCGCGTTTTTGGAGAGAAAGAGAGAGGGAGGAAGAAGACTTACCTGGAGGGGGGCCCTGTGGGCCCCAGGCGCCCTGTGGGCGCGGCCAGGGGGCAGGCCGCGCCAGCTGGCCGCCTGGGCCACTGGTGGGTCCCGCTGGCTGGCCCCAGGTCCCTCTGGGTCACTCCCGGCATGGAAATTTTTATTTTTATTTTTCTGGAATTTTTCTGAAAACTTCACTGTTGAAATTTTTTTGAAGTTCAAAAAGCTGCAAGACTTTGTGAAAACTTAAAGCAGTGATTAGTATTGTGAAGCTTCAAAACATAAACACTTGGTACAGCAAAGAGAACAAAAACTAAAAACAAATGAAAACATAACAAGCTCAACTTTTTATCTATATAAAACATGCTTGCTAGTAAGGTTGATCAAGTCTTACCAACAAACAGGCGATATATAGAGCAAAAAGTCTCACCTCTTACGAAGTAATCACTGAACCTTTACTTTGATGGACATTGTCCCCACCATAATAGTTTTGTATTTGTGATGCACATGTAGTGGACAGTCCCATTCTCCAATCTTCACGGTCTCGATATTTTCTATAGAGTTGAGGCCATGCCTCCTGTCGGTCTTCTTTGGGAAATACACCGTGTGTTCTTTATCATTCACATTGAAGGTGGCCTTCCCTTTATTGCAATCAATAATAGCACCTGCGGTGTTAAGAAAAGGTCTACCAAGAATAATGGACATGCTCCCATCCTCAGGCATGTCAAGCACAACAAAATCAGTAAGAATCAAACAATTAGCAACTTCTACTGGAACATCCTCACAAATACCTATCGGAACGGCGGTTGACTTGTCAGCCATCTGAAGAGAGATATCTGTAGGAATTAGTTTCTCTAAACAAAGCCTCTTGTAAAGAGAGAGAGAGGCATAACACTCACTCCTGCTCCAAGATCACATAAAGCAGTTTTGACATAATTATTCTTTATGGAGCAAGGAATGGTCGGTATACCTAGATCACCGAGCTTCTCAGGAATCTTGCCACTGAAAGAGTAGTTAGCAAGCATAGTAGATATTGCTTCATTAGGAACTTTTCTTTTATTAGTGACAATATCTTTCATATATTTTGAATAAGGAGGTAACTTAATAGCATCAGTCAAAGGAATTTGAAGAAAAAGAGGTTTAATCCACTCACAAAACTTATTGTAATGCTCTTCTTCTTTATATTTGATGGACTTACCTGGAAAGGGCATGGGTTTCTGTATCCATGGTTCTCTTTCCTTCCCATGTTTTCTTGCGATGAAGTCTTCTTTAGTGTACCTCTTACGTTTGTCAGGTGCTTCTTCTTCTCGAACTTCAGGCGGATCATTCTTTTCATTATCCTTACCTTCAGGTTCAGCACCGTCTTCAGTCTCAGCATCGGAGATAGATACACTGTTGGGATCAACAGCTGGCTCTTCATCTATAATAGGATCATTGGAATTGTCAGCCTCCTTATGTTTCTTCTTCTTCTTTGGAGAGCCAACAATTTCTTCTTCCTGCATTTGAGAATCTTGCTCGATTCTCCTCGGATGCCCTTCTGGATAGAGAGGATCTTGAGTGATAGTTCCTCCTCGGGTCTTAATCTCGAAGGCCTGCAAATCATCTTGTTTGGCATTGTTAGCAAGCAAATCTTTTTGCACATTAGAAATTTGCTCAAGCTGAGTTTGAACCATATGAAAATGCTTCAGAAGACATTGAACATCATTAACTGTTCTACCTAAAACATCAAGCAGACTTTTGATAGCAAGGGAATTATCATGCAATTGACTTTGTATCCTCTTATTAAAATGATTTTGTTTCATAATAAAATTATCAAACTCATCTAAACATTGATCAGGAGGCTTACCATGAGGGATGTCACTTGCGTTGAAATCTAAAAGAGAGTGTACCTCTACCATAGGAGGGTGAGTGGTAGGCTCACACAGCTTCTCAATAGGGGGTAGATTCTTCACGTCTTCAGCTTTAATACCCTTTTCTTTAATAGACTTCTTTGCTTCTCGCATATCTTCGGGGCTTAGAACAAACATGCCCCTCTTCTTTGGTGGTGGAGGTGGTTCAGGGACAGACCAATCTTCATGGTTTTTGGCAATCCTGCCCATCAAATCCTCTGCATCGTCCGGTGTTCTTTTCCTGAAAACACAACCAGCACAACTGTCCAAATAGGACCTGGATTCATCAGTTAGACCAGCATAAAATATATCGATTAATTCGTTCTTAGGGATTTCATGTCCTGGTCTAGCCCGAATCAAACCGCAGTACCTCCCCCAAGCTTTAGGGAGGTGCTCATCCTGCAACTGTTTAAAGTTATAAATTCTTTGTAAAGCAGCATGTTGCATGTGAGCAGGAAAGTACTTATCAACAAAAGAGTGAGCTAATTCTTGAGGACTCTTAATGGAACCGCATGGGAGTGAATCATACCATGCTTTAGCACCTTCTTTCAAAGAGAAGGGAAGAAGCTTGGTCACATAAAAGTATCGTATCTTATCATCCGTGCTAAACAAGCCACCCAACTCACCGAGTTTAGTCAGGTGTGCAATAGCATCATCATTTTCTCTGCCATAAAAGGGGTCAGCTTCAACCATAGTTATAAGTGAAAGATCAACAGAGAAATTATAATCAGGATCATCAATGCATATAGGAGATGTAGCAAATTCAGGATCAGGAACGGTTTTGTTCTTCAAAGAGTGTTTCTCAAACAGCTTCTTAATAACTTCAGGGTCAGAGCCAGAAAACTCTGTCAGTTCCCTGCATAAATCTTCATCAAGCATATAGTAATCATCATCAAGGATTCTTTCCTTGAGTTTACTCAAATCAGGATAATCGTAAGTTTCACCAATAGGGTACGAGTAACAGGAATTTCAATTCCAGACTTTTTTGCAGCAGCAGCGATCTGTTTCTCAAGAGCATAACCAAGTGAACTAATATCATCAATAGTAGTAGAAGCATCATCAAGAGTATCGGACATAGTAACAGATTCAGTAGGAGCATCATATGGTGGTGGTGAGACAAACTTACTCGTAACAGAGGGTGAATCAAGTGTAGCACTAGTGCTCAGAACAATACCTCTTCTTGTAGTGGATAGTAAGATCGGAACCTTGGGGTCTCCTTTCTTACCCATAGCGAATGAAGTGCAGCAGGTAGGATACTTCAAGTAGACTTGTAAATATTGCTATGCTCCCCAGCAACGGCGCCAGAAAACGGTACTTGATAACCCTCAACCGTAAGGGATCGAGATAGTCTTCGCGGGTAAGAATAACCCAGTTTATTGATTCGACACACGGGAAGCCAAAGAGTATTTATAAGCTTTGACAGTTGAGTTGTCAATTCAACCGCACCTGAAATATACTTACTTGCAACAAAAGATAAGTGGTAACAGTGATATGATAGTGATGATAATGATAGTAAAAGTAAACAGCAAAAGTAAATAGTAAAGGTAAATGGCAAAAGTAGCAACTAGTAACAAGCAGGATTTAAAACACTGTAGGCTAGGGAGACGGATGGTTGGGCGCTGCATGGATGAGATATATCATGATTCTAACTTGGGGCAAGGCACACGGAAAAGTAATGATCATCTAGGCAAATATCAAACATTAGGCATGTATCCCGTAGGCAGTTGTACGTGCTTGCAATAAGAACTTGCACAACATCTTTTGTCCTACCATCCCGCTACGAACGGGGCCAAAAGGAACTTATGGAGATTGAGGTGCTCCTGTCAAAGAGCACCGGAACAAAGCAATGAACTCAATGGATACATGTAATCCTCAAACTACGGACCATCCCCTTTGGTGTCCCAAGCTGTCACTTTTGGGATCGCCGGTTCCGAACCGTAATAGGTGCAATCAACTCATAGATAGGATCAAGAACACAAATATATTCATGCAAACACATATGGTTCAGATCTGAAATCATGGCACTCGGGCCCTAAGTGACAAGCATTAAGAATAACAAGTTGAAGCAAAGATGATAAACACCATAGTAGATGATAGGCAACATGCCCCCAACGATCTGACAAACTATTACATGATCTAACTCATCCAATCCCTACCATCCCCTTCGCCTACAGCAGGGGATTACTCACACATGGAAGGAGATGTCATGGAGGGATGATGGAGTGGTGATGATGATGACGATGGCGACGATCTCCCCTCTTCGGAGGCCAATTCAGCCTCCACATTAGCCCTCCCGAAGAAGAACAGAGGGTGGCGGCGGCTCCGCGACGAAAACTGGGAGAAGAACTTCTGATCTGGGATTTTTCCGTCACGAACTAAAATACGAGTCAAAGTACGGCATCAGGGGAGGTGGGGCCCACCCAGGCGACCTCCCGGCGCAGCCAGGGGGTGGGCCGCGCCACCAGGGCGCCTGGGGCCCCCCTGGCCCCCCTCTGGCCCCTCTTCTGGCTCCGGGTTCCTTCGGGTGCGTGGATTTTCTGTGATTTTTCGTGGATTTTTCTGAGATACCTAAAAATCCGTTTTCCTGCACACAATAAAACCATACAGGCAGCTCTGCTGAAAACAGCGTCAGTCCGGGTTAGTTTAGTTCAAATCATGCAAGAATGAGGTCAAAACAATATCAAAAGTGTTTGGAAAAGTAGATACGTTTGAGACGTATCATGGAACACTTCCCTAGAAAGAAGATTAAGTTGCCTTTTGAGTCCGTTACACGGGCTAGCTATTCTCTTACTCTTGATAAAACTTGATCTTCTCTTTTTGCATCATGCCTAGCTTAAAGGCATAAAAGAAAGCGCTTTTGGGAGGCAGCCCACAACGAATAAGGTTTTATTTTCCTTTTGTTGTGTCTTGATGTTTGTTACTACAGTAGCATCATCATTGTATCTTTTCTTTTCAGCTTTGTGCCAAGTTTAGCCTCTGATTGCAAGAAAGTTCAAAAGTTGTGACATGCTGTCCAGAAAACAGATTCTGTCCTTGGACAGAAAAATTCGAATAAAATCACCAGATCATCTTTTTGATATGAATTTTTTTGACAGCGTGCTCTATACAATTGGCTTTCGAGCATCTGTTCTGAGTTTTTTTATTTGAGTTGCAGAAGTGCCCCGAAAAAAATATTTACTACCTGCTGGTCTGTTTTCACAGATTCTGTCCTATTTTGCCTTTTCTTCGTTTTGCAAACCTTGAGCTTGCTTTTTCTTTGCAAAAACCTTTTGGCAATCTTGAGAAACAGTAGCTCTTCAAGATTATTTTTATTTCCAGTAGGGAAAAATTATTTTATTGTGGGTACTAACCTCGCTAATCAGATTATGATGAGTTATGTATGAAGGGAGTTTTCAAGTGTGCGAGGGAAGATGATAAAAGAAGATTCAGGAGGGTCAAACGCTCAAGCTTGGGTATGCCCCCGTGCACCCCCAAGAAATATTCAAGAAGACTCAAGCGTCTAAGCTTGGGATTCCCCCATGCATCCCCTTCTCCATCAACAATTATCAGTTCATCTTTCGTTCCACTATATTCTTATCACTTCATGCGTTATGTGCTATGCTTGGAGCGTCTTGCTCTTAGTTTCCTTTTTTAGTTTTCTTTAGCTTTGCTTGCTGTTCATAACAAGTTAGAACCCAGCTTTCTTTGTGTGGGAGAGAAACACGCTCCACTTCAACCTAGAACACAACATAGGATTTTCATGCTTATCTTTGCTGTGTGTGTTCTTTGTCTTTCCATAGCTGTTGTCATGTTTAGCTCTTAGTTTTCATGCTTTTCTTTTTAAAAAGCTTTTGTTTAGTTGGTTGTTGAACTCTCTTGAGTTTTCATGTTTATCTTGTTAAGAGAGTTTGCCTGTTGCACTGAGTTGTGTGTCTTAACTTAAAGTAGGTAATTGATGTTGCTATTTAATTTTAGTAGTAACTTGCAATAGTTTTGAGGTATTGCCATGAGTAATGCCTGAACTTTTGGTGTCAAGAGCTTTAGCCTATTAGTGATAGATGTCGTATTTTGGGCAATCCGTGTTTATTTTCGAAAACCTACAAAATAGTTGAGAACTTTAGCTACTAGATGGATCACTAATCTTTGGAGGGATCGAATATTAGAGTACACTCACGTACCATGAGTCGAGGATGCGCAAGGATAACCAAACCCCCATACACTCCTCCTCAGGGTACTTGTCTCTTTGTGAACCTCCTAATTAGATTGAGAGTTACCGATAATAAGTGCATGAGTTCTTCGGACTAATGTGAGTATTCGAAAGTTGACACTTCCACCTAGCCATATTTTTCTAGCCTCTTCGGTACCGTGCATTGCCCTTTCTCACCTCGAGAGTTGGCGCATACTTCGCCGGTGCATCCAAATCCTTGGCACGATACGCTCTGTCATCATAAGCATCATTATATCCTTCCTCAAAACAGCCACCATACCTACCTATCAAGGCATTTCCATAGCCTTTCCGAGATACATTGCCATGCAACATCCATCTTCTCATGACTTGATCTTCATGTCATACATGCCTTTTGCTTGATCGATGAGCCGCATGCTAGTTGGGCCTTGCCCTAATCATTGCTACATGACGCGCTAGTATCATTGCATATCCTGCTACACTGGCAGAGGCATACATTTGCATACATCATGATAGTTTCATCTTCGTTATATTGAGTACTTTTGTAAAGTGTGAAAGATCTTCTATACTTCTTGTAATATATAGAGTGTTGCCCCTAAAGTGAGGAAAAGATCCCAAAGAGGACAAAATCAAAAGATCCCAAAGAGGACAAATGAGAGTTAAATAGAAAGAGCCATTGAGGCCACAAAAAAAATAAAAAAAAAGAGAAAAAGAGAAAAAGAAATAAAAAGAGAGAAGGGGGCACACTACTATTCCTTTTGAGACATCCACACTCGTACTCCATCTTATACCTTGTACTCCATAGAGATTATCATTCATGCGTATAGCTATGTGGGGACCTTCACACTATAGAACTTGGCTTGTATATTCCAATGATGAGCCTCCTCAAAAGAGCTCTAGGTCTTCTTGAGCGAGCAAGTTGGATGCACCCCCACTAGTTCCATTGGAGAGCTTACCTTAGCTCATATGTGCATCCGTTGCATGGCAATCCCTACTCCTCACATCATATCTATCATTTGGCTTTCTCTCGCCTATGATTGTCCTCATTGATGTGAGCCTTTCACACCTTTTTTGTCTTCCCCCTTCATCATTTTTCTCTCTTTGCCATCCTAAGTGTCAACTTTCTTGCTTACGCTCATCCATTGCATGAGTGCTCAAAATATCGAAAGGGAGTGGATCATTTTGACTTGTACCTGGCTAGTGGTCTGGGGATGAGTCAAGATAAGATTCCAAAGAAGACCAAGTGTGAAACTTTAGTAGATTAAGTTCTCAACAATACAAAAACTATGTTTTACTCTCCCGTATATCCCCATCCCCTTTCTTGCACGCAAACACCATTTGGAGACATTCAAGTCACAGACAGCGAGAGCTCTTGCACCTTTATGTTCTTATGTTGCTTGTTACAATGCTAATATAGACTCTTGCTTGTTATGACTTGAATTGAATTACATGCCTTGATTGCTTTACTTAAAAGTTCTTATATGGTTGATAGCATGTCACCACAGAAATTATGCTTGTTATCATTTACCTACTCGAGGACGAGCAGGAATTAAGCTTGGGGATGTTGATATGTCCAAAACGTATCTATAATTTCTGCTTGCTCCATGCTTCTTTTGTGTGATATTGCTATGATATTGATGCACTTCCATGCACTTTTGATCATATTTGGACTAACGTATTAACTCAGTGCACCACAGTGCCAGTTCCTGTATTCTGCTGTCTTTCTATTTCAGGTTTCCCCCATATTAAAAGTGCTCCAAAAATTCCAGGAAAAATATAGGAAAAATTAGCGTACAAGAAGCTTCGCGAAGAACCAAAGATGGGCCAGAGGGGAGCCAGGGGAGGCCTAGGCGGCCACCTGGCGCGGCCCCACCCCTGGCCGTGCCAGGGGGGCGCCTGGGGCCCCTGCTCTGCCTCTGGCTGCCCCCCTTCGCATATATATCCCTCTCGTCCCGAAACCCTCGAGGACAGAACCCTTTTTCGCGGTCTCGCCTCTGTTCTGCCGCCGCAGCACTTCCAAGATCGGGAGCATCAGGAGAACTCTTCCCGGCACCCTGCCGGAGGGGAGAACCACCACCGGGAGCTTCTCCACCACCATGGACACTTCCCGGATGAGTCGTGAGTAGTCTACCTTGGACCATGGGTCCATGATCAGTAGCTATGTGATGTTCTCCTCCCCTCTTTGCTCTTCATGGTTTAGACCTCGTGAGCTGCCCTACATGATCGAGGCACATATGTAATCTTTCTGCTGTTGCTTTGCTGAGTTTGCTGGGATCTGATGGATTATGAGACTATGTTCAGATTGTGTTTGAGTAATATATTTGATTCACCTCTTTTATATCTTTGTTCTTGAGTAATTCTTGCATGTTCTCCGTTGCTGTTTATTGCTTTGGCCAAGTAGTAGGTAGTAACTCCAAGAGGGAGCGTTATGCTTGATTGTGGGTTCATGCCCCCTGATGACTAGCTTGAGTGACAGAAACATGAGTCTAGGGGATGTGTTGTTGCCACAAGGGAGAAAACAACGGTGCTTGTACTTGCGGGTGCAAGGATTGTTTACTTTACGCAAAGTTCTTTTAATGCAGTTGTCTGTTGCTTTGAGTTTACACTTTGGGTGGGATTCACAACTTAATACCAGCGAGATGTTCTGGATAGATATCTCAAGGTGGATGATTAGTAGTAGATGCAGATGGATTTCGGTCTACTTGCCTTGGCGTACCGCCCATGCTTTTGAGCCTCTACCTTTCTTTGCAGCATAGTTAGCATTGGTTTGTGCACATAATCCTGTCAGTTGCCCAGCTGTATTTTGTTTACCTCGCTATGTTGTTTTATCGTCTTTTGGGAGAGAGACATCACAAGTGAACATCATGGGACCCCGGTCCATATTACCACCGCTGATCACACCTTCTATTTACTTCCTGTTTTTATTTCCTAGTTGCAGTCATAGCTATCATTATTATCTCTTGTGTTTGATCCTTTGTAAACAACAAGGCCGGAGGGATTGACAACCTCTCTGTACTCGTTGGGAGCAAAGTTATCTGTATCTATGTGCAGGTCCCGTCAACCGCTAAGTTTCTGGCGCCGTTGACACCTACTTGTTGACCCTCGGAGTCTCACGGGATTCGATCCTTGGTATCTTTGCCAAGGGAAATTTGCCGCTACGCTACATCTCAACCTTCCACTTGGGGTAACCAACGAGGGGCGAGAAGCCATCACTGCCCTCTCCCCCACTATATATAGGGACCAGGGGGGCGCCGGCCCTGGGAGATCCCATCTCCAGGGTGGGGCGGCGGCCAGGGGGGCAGACTTGCCCCCCAAGGCATAGGGGCGCCCCCTCCCCCTAGGGTTTCAACCCTAGGCGCATGGAGGGGGAGGCCCAAGTGGTGCGCCAGCCCACCAGGGGCTGGCCTCCTTCCCCTTGCGGCCTAGGGGCTCCACCGGGATGGGTGACCCCACCCGGTGGACCCCCGGGACCCCTCCGGTGGTCCCGAGACACTCCCGGTGAACCCCGGAGTTCACCCGATGGCCGAAACTGGACTTCCTATGTATCATTCTTTACCTCCGGACCATTCCGGAACTCCTCGTCACGTCCGGGATCTCATCCGGGACTCCGAACAACTTTCGGGTTTCCACGTGCATGTATCTCTACGACCCTAGCGTTACCGAACCTTAAGTGTGTAGACCCTACGGGTTCGGGAGACACGTAGACATGACCGAGACGACTCTCCGGTCAATAACCAACAGCGGGACCTGGATACCCATGTTGGTTCCCACGTGTTCCTCGATGATCTTCATCGGATGAACCACCGTGTCAAAGATTCACTCAATCCGTACGTTATTCCCTTTGTCCATCGGTACGGTACTTGCCCGAGATTCGATCGTCGGTATGCCCGATACCTTGTTCAATCTCGTCATGGCAAGTCTCTTTAATCGATCCATAATCCATCATCCCGTGACCAACTCCTTAGTCACTTTGAGCTCATTACGATGATATCTTACCGAGTGGGCCCAGAGGTACCTCTCCGTCATACGGAGTGACAACATCCCAGTCTCGGTTTGTACCAACTCAACAGTCACTTTCGGAGATACCCGATGCGTACCTTTATAGCCACTCAATTACGTTGTGACGTTTGGCACACCCAAAGTATTCCTACGGCATCCGGGAGTTGCACAACCTCATGGTCTAAGGAATAAATACTTGACACCGAAAAGCTTATGCATTACGAACTATACAATCTCGTGCTATGCTCAGGATTGGGTCTTGTCCATCACATCATTCTCCTAATGATGTGATCCCGTTATCACTGACATCCTATGTCCATGGTCAGGAAACCGTGACCATCTGTTGATCAACGAGCTAGTAACTAGAGGCTTACCATGGACTCATTGTGGTCTATATATTCACACATGTATCGCTGTTTCCGTACAATACAATTCAAGCATGAATAACAGACAATTATCATGAACAAGGAAATATAATAATAATACTTTTATTATTGCCTCTAGGGCATATTTCCAACAGTCTCCCACTTGCACTAGAGTCAATAATCTAGTTACATTGTGATGAATCGAACACCCATAGAGTTCTGGTGTTGATCATGTTTTGCCCGTGGAAGAGGTTTAGTCAACGGGTCTGCGACATTCAGATCCGTATGCACTTTACAAATATCTATGTCTCCATCTTGAACATAATTCCGGATGGAGTTGAAACGGCGCTTGATGTGTTTGGTCTTCTTGTGAAACCTGGGCTCCTTGGTAATGGCAATAGCTCCAGTGTTGTCACAGAAGAGAGTCATCGGGCTTGACGCGCTTGGAATGACTCCTAGGTCGGTGATGAACTCCTTCATCCAGACTCCTTCCTATGCTGCTTCGCAAGCAGCTATGTACTCTGCTTCACATGTAGAATGCGCCACGACGCTCTGCTTGCAACTGCACCAGCTGACTGCTCCACCATTCAAAATATACACGTATCCGGTTTGTGACTTAGAGTCATCCAGATCTGTGTCGAAGCTAGCATCGACGTAACCCTTTACAACGAGCTCTTCGTCACCTCCATAAATGAGAAACATATCCTTAGTCCTCTTCAGTTACTTTAGGATGTTCTTGACCGCTGTCCAGTGTTCCATACCGAGATCACTTTGGTACCTCCCTACCAAACTTATGGCAAGGTTCACATCAGGTCTGGTACACAGCATGGCATACATGATAGAACCTATGGCTGAGGCATAGGGAATGACACTCATCTTTTCTCTATCTTCTGTCGTGGTCGGGGACTGAGCCTTGGTCAATCTCATACCTTGCAAAACAGGCAAGAACCCCTTCTTGGACTGATCCATATTGAACTTCTTCAATATCTTGTCAAGGTATGTACTTCGCGAAAGACCGATGAGGCGTTGATACGTCCAAAACGTATCTATAATTTCTGCTTGCTCCATGCCTCTTTTGGGTGATATTGCTATGATATTTATACACTTCCATACACTTTTGATCGTATTTGGACTAACCTATTAACTCAGTGCACCCCAGTGCCAGTTTCTGTTTTCGGCTGTTTTTGTATTTCAGGTTTTCCCATTACGAGAACTGCCAGAAAAATCCCGGAAAAATTATATAAAAAATCAGCGTTCCAGAAGCTTCCCGGCACCCGAAGTACAGCCGGAGGGGGGCCACCAGGGCTCCAGGCGCCCTGGTGGCGCGGCCCCCCTGGCCGCGCCGGGGGGGCGCCTGGGCCCCCCGAGGCTCCGCTGATGCCCCCCTTTAACATATATTTATATCGTGTCCCGAAACCCTCGAGACGGGAACCCTTTTTCGCGATCTCATCTCTGTTCTGCCGCCACCGCGCTTCCAAGATCGGGAGCACCAGGAGAACTCTTCCCGGCACCCTGCCGGAGGGGAGGATCACCACCGGGAGCTTCTCCACCACCATGGACGCCTCCCGGATGAGTTGTGAGTAGTCTGCCTTGGACCATGGGTCCATGACCAGTAGCTATGTGATGTTCTCCTCCCGTTCTTGTGCTTCACTAATTAGTCCTCGTGAGCTGCCCTACATGATCGAGGCACATATGTAATCCTTATGCTGTTGCTATGATGAGTTTGCTGGGATCCGATGGATTGTGAGATTATGTTCAGATTGTGTTTGAGTAATATATTTGATCTACCTCTTTTATATTTATGTTCGTAAGTAATTCTTGCATGTTCTCCGTTGTTATTTATTGCTTTGGCCAAGTAGTAGGTAGTGACTCCAAGAGGGAACGTTATGCTTGATTGTGGGTTCATGCCCCTCGATGACTAGTTTGAGTGACAGAAACATGAGTCTAGGGGATGTGTTGTTGCCACAAGGGGGAAAACAACGGTGCTTGTGCCCGCGGGTGCAAGGATTGTTTACTTTACGCAAAGTTCTTTTAATGCGGTTGTCTGTTGCTTTGAGTTTACACTATGGGTGGGACTCGCAACTTAATACCAGCGAGATGTTCTGGATAGATATCTCAAGGTGGATGATTAGTAGTAGATGCAGATGGATTTCGGTCTACTTGCCTTGGCGTACCGCCCATGCTTTGAACCTCTACCTTTCTTGCAACATAGTTAGCATTGGTTTGCGCACATAATTCTGTCAATTGCCCAGCTGTAATTCGTTTACCTCACATAGCTGTTTTACCGTCTTTTGGGAGAGAGACATCACTAGTGAACATCATGGGACTCCGGTCCATATTACCATCATTGATCACATCCGCTATTTACTTTCCGTTTTTACTTACTATTGCAGCAATACCTATCACTATTACCACTTGTGTTTAATCCTTTGTAAACGACAAGGCCGGAGGGATTGACAACCTCTCTGTACTCGTTGGGAGCAAAGTTATTTGTATCTGTGTGCAGGTCCACGTTGATTGCTAATATCTGGCGCCGTTAGCAGTTGACACCTTCTTGTTGAAACTGGGAGTCTCAGGGAAATCGATCCTTGGTATCTTTGCCAAGGGAAAACTTCCGCTACACTGCATCTCAAACCTTCCACTTGGGGTAACCAACGAGGGGCGAGAAGCCATCAAGCAAAGTTTTCTGGCGCCGTTGTCGGGGACTCACTCTTCAGGATAGGGGAGTTGCACGCTATCTTTTACCTTTGCTTTTTAGTCTTGTTAGTCTACCTTTCAGTTTTACTTTAGTATCTTTTATCGAAAATCATAAAAATAGTTATCTCGCTTGCTTGCTACTATGGGTTCCACCGAGAACACCAAGTTGTGTGACTTCACTAGTCACAACAACGATGACTTTATCTGCACACCTATCACTACACCTGCCACTTCAGCACCTTCGTATGAAATTAAACCTGCTTTACTGAACTTAGTCATGAAAGATCAATTCTCCGGTGCTGGAGATGATGCTGCTTTACACTTAAACAATTTTGTTGAACTCTGTGATATGCAAAAGTACCAAGAAATAGATGGTAATATTGTTAAGCTTAAGCTTTTTCCTTTCTCCTTGAGAGGAGGAGCTAAAATTTGGTTTCAGTCTTTGCCTAGAAATAGCATAGATTCATGGGACAAGTGCAAAGATGCTTTTATTGGAAAATACTATCCACCTGCTAAAATTATCCAACTGAGAAGTAACATAATGAATTTTAAACAATTGGATAATGAACACGTTGCCCAAGCTTGGGAACGTATGAAATTTCTTATCAAGAACTGCCCTACTCATGGTTTGACTACTTGGATGGTTATCCAAACTTTTTATGCAGGCTTGAACTTTACCTCGCGGAACTTGTTAGATTCGGCCACGGGAGGAACCTTTATGTCAACTACACTTGGTGCTGCCACGAAGCTTCTCGATGAGATGATGACCAATTATTCCCAATGGCACACCGAACGCGCTCCAAGAGGTAGGAAGGTAAACTCTGTCGAGGAGATTTCCTCCCTAAATGAAAAAGTTGACTTGATCATGTCTCTACTTTCGAAGCAATCTTCTGTTGATCCTCGTGATGTTCCTTTAAATTCTTTGATTGCTCAAGAACAAGTAGATGTGAACTTTATCTCTAGAAACAATTTCAACAACAATGCTTATAGGAGTAACTTTGGTAGCAATCCTAGACTGTTCCCCTCTAATTCTTATGGGAACAACAATGCTTATCCTAGCACCAGGAACTCCACTACTGAAGTAGAGATTATGCTTAAAGATTTCATCACTACCCAAAAAGCTTTTAATAAGAGTGTAGAAGAAAAACTAAACAAACTAGATGATCTCTCTTTGAAGGTAGACAATTTAGCCAATGAGGTTGAATTACTTAAAATTAGACCTTCTCCTCTTGAGGAGAGGAAGGTCACTCCTATGAATGCTATTCAAGTGCAAATTAATGAAAACATTAGGATGATGGCTAAACTTAAAGAGAGATGGGCTAGAGAAAGGGAGGAAGAGGATAGAATTAAGAGCCTTCCTACCCACCACACTGTTGCTACTATCCAAGTTGTTGAGGATATCCAAACTCTTAGCACCCAATGCACTCCTGGTCCCATTGGACCTATTAATGGTGATGCTATGACTATAGAAACTACCAAACAAGTGAACCTAAAGGACACCAATACCACCTTACTTGATAGTAGTGACCTTGATTTTGATAATTGCACTCTTACCGAAGTTATTGATTTTCTTCACAAGATGTCTAGAGATCCCCGCACTAGCACTATTAACCTTGCCTTCACAGAGCATATCACTAATGCTCTTATCAAAGCTAGGGAGGAGAAACTTAAAATAGAAGCCTCCATACCTAGGAAGCTAGAAGATGGTTGGGATCCTATGATTAAAATTAAGTTCAATAACTTCTCTTGCTATGCTTTATGTGATGTTGGTGCTAGTACCTCTGTTATGCCCAAAAGAATATATGATATGCTTAAATTGAAACCTTTTGATTCTTGTTCTTTTGGTGTTTGTCTCGTTGATTCTTCCATAAAGAAACCTTTGGGGAGGATCGACGATGTTCTTATCATTGTCAATGACAATTATGTTCCCGTTGATTTTACTATTATGGACATTGAATGTGAACCTTCTTGTCCAATTATTTTGGGACGTCCTTTTCTACGCACCGTTGGTGCTATCATTGACATGAAAGAGGGGAATATAAAATTCTAGTTTCCTCTCAAGAAAGGGATGGAACACTTCCCTCGAAAGAAGATTAAGTTACCTTTTGAGTCCGTTGTACGGGCTAGCTATTCTTTTACTCTTGATAAAACTAGATCTTTTTGCATTATGCCTAGCTTAAAGGCATAAAAGAAAGCGCTTTTGGGTGGCAGCCCACATGAATAAATTTTATTTTGCTTTTGTTGTGTCTTGATGTTGTTAACTACAGTAGCATCATCATTGTATCTTTGCTTTTCAATTTTGTGCCAAGTGTAGCCTCTGATTGCAAGAAAGTTCAAAAGTTGTGACGTGCTGTCCAGGAAATAGATTCTGTCCTTGGATAGAAAAATTCGTATAAAATTACCAGATCATCTTTTTGGTCCGAATTTTTTCGACAGTGTGCTCTATATAATTGTATTTCGTGCATCTCTCTTGAGTTTTTTGATTAGAGTTGCAGAAGTGCCCCGAAAAAATCATTTACTACCTGTTATTCTGTTTTTCACAGATTCTGTCATGTTTTGCCTTTCCTTCATTTTGCAAACCTAGAGCTTGCTTTTTCTTTGCAAAAACCTTTTGGCAATCTTGAGAAACAGTAGACCTTCAAGAATATCTTTATTTCCAGCAAGGAACAATTATTTTATTAAGGGTACTAACCTCGCTAATCAGATTATGATGAGTTATGTATGAAGGGAGTTTTCAAGTGTGCGAGGGAAGATGATAAAAAGATCCAGGAGTGTCAAACGCTCAAGCTTGGGGATGCCCCCATGCACCCCCAAGAAATATTCAAGGAGACTCAAGCGTCTAAGCTTAGGGATGCCCCCGTGCATCCCCTTCTCCATCAACATTATCAGTTCGTCTTTCGTTCCACTATATTTTAATCACTTCATGTGTTATGTGCTATGCTTGGAGCGTCTTGCTTTTAGTTTTCCTTTTTAGTTTTCTTTAGCTTTTCATAACGAGTCGGAACTCAGCTTTCTTTATGTGGGAGAGAAACACGCTCCACTTCTACCTAGAACACAACATAGAATTTTTATGTCTATCTTTGCTGTGTGTGTTCTTTGTCTTTTAATAGCTACTATCATGCTTAGCTCTTAGCTTTCATGCTTATCTTTCTAAAGAGATTTTGTTTAGTTGGTTGCTTGAACTCTCTTTATCTATCGTGATTATCTTATTAAGAGAGTTTGCTTCCGTTGCATTGGTTGATATGTCTATGATAAAGATGCTACGTGCATAATGGTGCTTAGTAGTTCATGTTTTCTTATGGTTAATCTCAAATAGCTTGGGGGTTCCCAATGTGTTATTGGAGTACCAACATGATTTGTTTGCCTATGATGTGGTATGGTTTAGTAATATCTTCCTTCGAGAATTTACTTTGATTGACTTGGCGTATGCTCACGCATATTTAAGACTGTAAAGAAAGTCTGTCAAGCCTTGATGATCTTTTGTTTCTGAGTAGCGATATAACTTCCATGCCTGATTCAATGTTGCTTTGTCGCTCTGCATGATTATGACCGTCATTGCTCTCTTAGTTGGTCGCTCCCAGTCTTTTGCTAACCTCCACCTGTACTAAGCGGACTGACTGCTTGTGCATCCAAATTCCTTTATACCAGTTATGCAATATGAGTCCACCATACCTTCCTACATGGTATTTACCTGCCATTCCTAACGGAGACTTGCATGTACCATCTCGAAATTATTCAAAGAAAAGCATTCCTATTTTGTGCCTCTGTTGTAAGTTCATGAGGAAGTAGTAGTTAATTCATGATCTTTTTAAGTTGGACAAGCTTCACCCCGGGATTGCATGTATAATGTGCAAACCCATAATACGAGAAGGAACTGGCATTGAGTGCGCCCGTCTCAAAAAGATAATATAACAAACAAACCCTCCTTCACGCTTTGTTCATGAGAAATCAGAAAACTTTGGCAGTGATAAACAAAGGAGATTAAGAGGATGTGATCGTCCTCATTCGGGAGCCGTTCCTCGAAACTTGTCCATCTCAAGAAGTGATTGAGTTGTCTGCTAGCATTCGTTGACGAAACATGCATGATCTAAAAAAATAAATATTACTTCTGTTTTTAAAACCAAGAGCTCTGGTACATGTTTTGTCTTTGTTTCCGACTACGGGTTTTCAACCTTGCCAACAAAAGCCACGGTTCGAGAGTCTCCACCTTCTTTTTAAAGCACCAACTACTGAGAGCATGATTGTCATTCTGAGTGTAATGTGCATTGTCCCAAAGTAGCATTGTCTTTTGCATGATTGTGATATCGTTTATTTTGAAATCATTGTATCTATTCATCACTTAAACCTTGGAGGTGCCCCTGCATTTATGTTTTGCTTCACTAAAGGGGGCAAGCGAGATATCACTTTATCATATTTGCACACCATGCTCATTACAAATCTATTTGATGTTTCAGTATCATATTGTAAAACTTTCGGTTCTTTGTGATTTTCTCATGAGGCAACTTAATTACTACAGATTCATTGTCTCAGTAAGCTTTTGTCATGTGACTATGAAAAGTCCTATATGGTTAATAGCATGTCACCACAGAAATTATTCTTGTTATCATTTACCTACTCGAGGACGAGCAGGAATTAAGCTTGGGGATGTTGATACGTCCAAAACGTATCTATAATTTCTGCTTGCTCCATGCCTCTTTTGGGTGATATTGCTATGATATTTATACACTTCCATACACTTTTGATCATATTTGGACTAACCTATTAACTCAGTGCACCCCAGTGCCAGTTTCTGTTTTCGGCTGTTTTTGTATTTCAGGTTTTCCCATTACGAGAACTGCCAGAAAAATCCTGGAAAAATTATATAAAAAATCAGCATTCCAGAAGCTTCCCGGCACCCGAAGTACAGCCGGAGGGGGGCCACCAGGGCTCCAGGCGCCCTGGTGGCGCGGCCCCCCTGGCCGCGCCGGGGGGAGGGGGCGCCTGGGCCCCCCGAGGCTCCGCTGATGCCCCCCTTTGGCATATATTTATATCGTGTCCCGAAACCCTCGAGACGGGAACCCTTTTTTGCGATCTCATATCTGTTCCGCCGCCACCGCGCTTCGAAGATCGGGAGCACCAGGAGAACTCTTCCCAGCACCCTGCCGGAGGGGAGGATCACCACCGGGAGCTTCTCCACCACCATGGACGCCTCCCGGATGAGTTGTGAGTAGTCTCCCTTGGACCATGGGTCCATGACCAGTAGCTATGTGATGTTCTCCTCCCGTTCTTGTGCTTCACTAATTAGTCCTCGTGAGCTGCCCTACATGATCGAGGCACATATGTAATCCTTATGTTGTTGCTATGATGAGTTTGCTGGGATCTGATGGATTGTGAGATTATGTTCAGATTGTGTTTGAGTAATATATTTGATCTACCTCTTTTATATTTATGTTCGTAAGTAATTCTTGCATGTTCTCCGTTGTTATTTATTGCTTTGGCCAAGTAGTAGGTAGTGACTCCAAGAGGGAACATTATGCTTGATTGTGGGTTCATGCCCCTCGATGACTAGTTTGAGTGACAGAAACATGAGTCTGGGGGATGTGTTGTTGCCACAAGGGGGAAAACAACGGTGCTTGTGCCCGCGGGTGCAAGGATTGTTTACTTTACGCAAAGTTCTTTTAATGCAGTTGTCTGTTGCTTTGAGTTTACACTATGGGTGGGACTCGCAACTTAATACGAGCGAGATGTTCTGGATAGATATCTCAAGGTGGATGATTAGTAGTAGATGCAGATGGATTTCGGTCTACTTGCCTTGGAGTACCGCCCATGCTTTGAACCTCTACCTTTCTTGCAACATAGTTAGCATTGGTTTGCGCACATAATTCTGTCAATTGCCTAGCTGTAATTCGTTTACCTCACATAGCTGTTTTACCGTCTTTTGGGAGAGAGACATCACTAGTGAAAATCATGGGACTCCGGTCCATATTACCATCATTGATCACATCCGCTATTTACTTTCCGTTTTTACTTACTATTGCAGCAATACCTATCACTATTACCACTTGCGTTTAATCCTTTGTAAACGACAAGGCCGGAGGGATTGACAACCTCTCTGTACTCGTTGGGAGCAAAGTTATTTGTATCTGTGTGCAGATCCACGTTGATTGCTAATATCTGGCGCCGTTAGCAGTTGACACCTTCTTGTTGAAACTGGGAGTCTTAGGGAAATCGATCCTTGGTATCTTTGCCAAGGGAAAACTTCCGCTACACTACATCTCAAACCTTCCACTTGGGGTAACCAACGATGGGCGAGAAGCCATCAGGCGTCTTGATCTATCTCTATAGATTTTGATGCCTAATATGTAAGCTGCTTCTCCAAGGTCCTTCATTGAAAAACTCTTATTCAAGTAGGCCTTTACACTTTCCAAGAATTCTATATCATTTCCCATCAGCAATATGTCATCCACATATAATATGAGAAATGCTAGAGAGCTCCCACTCACTTTCTTGTAGATACAGGCTTCTCCATAAGTCTGTATAAAGCCAAACGCTTTTATCACATCATTAAAGCGAATATTCCAACTCCGAGATGCTTGCACCAGCCCGTAAATCGAGCGCTGGAGCTTGCACACCTTGTTAGCATTCTCTGGATCGACAAAAACTTCCGGCTGCATCATATACAACTCTTCCTTGAGGAAGCCATTAAGGAATGCCTTGTTGACGTCCATTTGCCATATCTCATAATCATAGAATGCGGCAATAGCTAACATGATTCTGACTGACTTCAGCATCGCTACGGGAAAGAAAGTCTCGTCGTAGTCAATCCCTTGAACTTGTCGATAACCCTTAGCGACAAGCCGAGCCTTATAGATGGTCACATTACCATCTGCGTCTGTCTTCTTCTTAAATACCCATTTATTTTCTATGGCGTGCCTATCATCAGGCAAGTCCACCAAAGTCCATACTTTGTTTTCATACATGGATTCTATCTCGGATTTCATGGCTCCAAGCCATTTATCGGAATCCGGGCCCTCCATCGCTTCTTCATAGTTCGAAGGTTCACCGTGGTCTAACAACATGATTTCCATGACAGGGTTGCCGTACCACTCTGGTGCGGAACGTGCCCTTGTGGACCTTCGAAGTTCTGTAGTAACTTGATATGTTTCTTCATGATCATCATCATTAACTTCCTCCCTTGTCGATGCAGGCACCTCAGGAACAATTTCCTGCGCTGCGCTACTTCCCGGTTCAGGAGGGGTGACTGTCACCTCATCAAGTTCCACTTTCCTCCCACTCACTTCTTTTGAGAGAAACTCTTTCTCCAGAAAGGATCCATTCTTGGCAACAAAGACTTTGCCTTCGGATCTGTGGTAGAAGTTGTACTGATGGCTTCTCGCCCCTCGTTGGTTACCCCAAGTGGAAGGTTTGAGATGCAGTGTAGCGGAAGTTTTCCCTTGGCAAAGATACCAAGGATCGATTTCCCTGAGACTCCCAGTTTCAACAAGAAGGTGTCAACTGCTAACGGCGCCAGATATAAGCAATCAACGTGGACCTGCACACAGATACAAATAACTTTGCTCCCAACGAGTACAGAGAGGTTGTCAATCCCTCCGGCCTTGTCGTTTACAAAGGATCAAACACAACTGATAGTAGTGATAGGTTTTGCTGCAATAGTAAGTAAAAAGCGGAAAGTAAATAGCGGATGTGATCAATGATGGTAATATGGACCGGAGTCCCATGATGTTCACTAGTGATGTCTCTCTCCAGAAAGACGATAAAACAGCTATGTGAGGTAAACGAATTACAGCTGGGCAATTGACAGAATTATGTGCGCAAACCAATGCTAACTATGTTGCAAGAAAGGTAGAGGTTCAAAGCATGGGCGGTACGCCAAGGCAAGTAGACCGAAATCCATCTGCATCTACTACTAATCATCCACCTTGAGATATCTATCTAGAACATCTCGCTGGTATTAAGTTGCGAGTCCGACCCATAGTGTAAACTCAAAGCAACAGACAACTGCATTAAAAGAACTTTGCGTAAAGTAAACAATCCTTGCACCCGCGGGCACAAGCACCGTTGTTTTCCCCCTTGTGGCAACAGCACATCCCCTAGACTCATGTTTCTGTCACTCAAACTAGTCATCGAGGGGCATGAACCCACAATCAAGCATAACGTTCCCTCTTGGAGTCACTACCTACTACTTGGCCAAAGCAATAAATAACAACGGAGAACATGCAAGAATTACTTACGAACATAAATATAAAAGAGGTAGATCAAATATATTACTCAAACACAATCTGAACATAATCTCACAATCCATCGGATCCCAGCAAACTCATCACAGCAACAGCATAAGGATTACATATGTGCCTCGATCATGTAGGGCAGCTCACGAGGACTAATTAGTGAAGCACGAGAACGGGAGGAGAACATCACATAGCTACTGGTCATGGACCCATGGTCCAAGGGAGACTACTCACAACTCATCCGGGAGGCGTCCATGGTGGTGGAGAAGCTCCCGGTGGTGATCCTCCCCTCCGGCAGGGTGTCGGGAAGAGTTCTCCTGGTGCTCCCGATCTTCGAAGCGCGGCGGCGGCGGAACAGAGATGAGATCGCGAAAAAGGGTTCCCGTCTCGAGGGTTTCGAGACATGATATAAATATATGCCAAAGGGGGGCATCAGCGGAGCCTCGGGGGGCCCAGGCGCCCCCCCGGCGCGGCCAGGGGGGCCGCGCCACCAGGGCGCCTGGAGCCCTGGTGGCCCCCCTCCGGCTGTACTTCGGGTGCCGGGAAGCTTCTGGAACGCTGATTTTTTATATAATTTTTCCGGGATTTTTCTGGCAGTTCTCGTAATGGGAAAACCTGAAATACAAAAACAGCCGAAAACAGAAACTGGCACTGGGGTGCACTGAGTTAATAGGTTAGTCCAAATATGATCAAAAGTGTATGGAAGTGTATAAATAACATAGCAATATCACCCAAAAGAGGCATGGAGCAAGCAGAAATTATAGATACGTTTTGGACGTATCAACATCCCCAAGCTTAATTCCTGCTCGTCCTCGAGTAGGTAAACGATAGCAAGAATAATTTCTGTGGTGACATGCTATTAACCATATAGGACTTTTCATAGTCTTATGACAAAAGCTTACTGAGACAATGAATCTGTAGTAATTAAGTTGCCTCATGAGAAAATCACAAAGAACTGAAAGTTTTACAATATGATACGGAAACATCAAATAGATTTGTAATGAGCATGGTGTGCAAATATGATAAAGTGATATCTCGCTTGCCCCCTTTAGTGAAGCAAAACATAAATGCAGGGGCACCTCCAAGGTTTAGTTGATGACTAGATACAATGATTTCAAAATAAACGATATCACAATCATGCAAAAGACAATGCTACTTTGGGACAATGCACATTACACTCAGAATGACAATCATGCTCTCAGTAGTTGGTGCTTTAAAAAGAAGGTGGAGACTCTCGAACCGTGGCTTTTGTTGGCAAGGTTGAAAACCCGTAGTCGGAAACAAAGACAAAACATGTACCAGAGCTCTTGGTTTTAAAAACAGAAGTAATAGTTATTTTTTTAGATCATGCATGTTTCGTCAACGAATGCTAGCAGACAACTCAATCACTTCTTGAGATGGACAAGTTTCGAGGAACGGCTCCCGAATGAGGACGATCACATCCTCTTAATCTCCTTTGTTTATCACTGCCAAAGTTTTCTGATTTCTCATGAACAAAGCGTGAAGGAGGGTTTGTTTGTTATATTATCTTTTTGAGACGGGCGCACTCAATGCCAGTTCCTTCTCGTATTATGGGTTTGCACATTATACATGCAATCCCGGGGTGAAACTTGTCCAACTTAAAAAGATCATGAATTAACTACTACTTCCTCATGAACTTACAACAGAGGCACAAAATAGGAATGCTTTTCTTTGAATAATTTCGAGATGGTACATGCAAGTCTCCGTTAGGAATGGCATGTAAATACCATGTAGGAAGGTATGGTGGACTCATATGGCATAACTGGTATAAAAGAATTTGGATGCACAAGCAGTCAGTCCGCTTAGTACAGGTGGAGGTTAGCAAAAGACTGGGAGTGACCAACTAAGAGAGCAATGACGGTCATAATCATGCAGAGCGACAAAGCAACATTGAATCAGGCATGGAAGTTATATCGCTACTCAGAAACAAAAGATCATCAAGGCTTGACAGACTTTCTTTACAGTCTTAAATATGCGTGAGCATACGCCAAGTCAATCAAAGTAAATTCTTGAAGGAAGATATTACTAAACCATACCACATCATAGGCAAACAAATCATGTTGGTACTCCAATAACACATTGGGACCCCCCCAGCTATTTGAGACTAACCATAAGAAAACATGAACTACTAAGCGCCATTATGCACGTAGCATCTTTATCATAGACATATCAACCAATGCAACGGAAGCAAACTCTCTTAATAAGATAATCATGATAAATAAAGAGAGTTCAAGCAACCAACTAAACAAAAGCTCTTTAGAAAGATAAGCATGAAAGCTAAGAGCTAAGCATGATAGTAGCTATTAAAAGACAAAGAACACACACAGCAAAGATAGACATAAAAATTCTATGTTGTGTTCTAGGTAGAAATGGAGCGTGTTTCTCTCCCACATAAAGAAAGCTGAGTTCCGACTCGTTATGAAAAGCTAAAGAAAACTAAAAAGGAAAAACTAAAAGCAAGACGCTCCAAGCATAGCACATAACACATGAAGTGATTAAAATATAGTGGAACGAAAGACGAACTGATAATGTTGATGGAGAAGGGGATGCACGGGGGCATCCCCAAGCTTAGACGCTTGAGTCTCCTTGAATATTTCTTGGGGGTGCATGGGGGCATCCCGAAGCTTGAGCGTTTGACACTCCTGGATCTTTTTATCATCTTCCCTCGCACACTTGAAAACTCCCTTCATACATAACTCATCATAATCTGATTAGCGAGGTTAGTACCCATAATAAAATAATTGTTCCTTGCTGGAAATAAAGATATTCTTGAAGGTCTACTGTTTCTCAAGATTGCCAAAAGGTTTTTGCAAAGAAAAAGCAAGCTCTAGGTTTGCAAAATGAAGGAAAGGCAAAACAGGACAGAATCTGTGAAAAACATAACAGCATGTAGTAAATGATTTTTTCGGGGTACTTCTGCAACTCTAATAAAAAAACTCAAAACAGGCGCACGAAAGACAATTATATAGAGCACGCTGTCGAAAAAATTCAGACCAAAAAAATGATCTGGTGATTTTATACGAATTTTTCTATCCAAGGACAGAATCTGTTTCCTGGACAGCACGTCACAACTTTTGAACTTTCTTGCAATCAGAGGCTACACTTGGCACAAAATTGAAAAGCAAAGATACAATGATGATGCTACTGTAGTTAACAACATCAAGACACAACAAAAGCAAAATAAAATTTATTCATGTGGGCTGCCTCCCAAAAGCGCTTTTTTTATGCCTTTAAGCTAGGCATAATGCATAGAAGTCAAGTTGTATCAATTGAACCATCATCAAGATCATCAAAAAGCTCTTCAATAATACAACTAGTCTTAAGAGGACTTTCAAATAAAGGCCTCATAGAGATACTTCTAGGGAGAAGAGCAAAAGGATAAAAGTCTAGGGATGATTCATTTATAAATTCATCAAAGAGAGGTGTTTCTTCCAAAGTCTTTACAGTTTCAACCCCTTTGGCAATAGATGGATTACTTTTAGAACGGGGAGCCTTTGGAACGTGAAGGAACTTAGGCTCCCTCTTTGCCGGAGTTTCTACCTTTTTGGTTTTGATTGAGGAGAGAGTAGTTCCTAGAGTATCAAAAATTTCCTCAATCTTGTCTATCCTAGAAGAGTCCAAGTCATGGAATTTGATAGTCTCCAAAGTTTTGAAAATTTTATGCATGGAGCTATCAAGCCTATTCAAATTCCCTTGGATCTTACGATCCAACTCATTTATCTTATTAATGTTTGGCATCTCTAGCTCTATCTTTTCAAGTTTTTTCATAATGTGAGCTAGGGTGATGTCCTCTTTAATGCTAACAACAGGGGGATTCCCAACAAGATTTTCAATAATACTAAGAGACTCCCAAACTGGGGCCTCTAGGAAATTCCCATTGATAGCAGTATCTAGAATAAACCTATTCCAAGAAGTAATTCCAACATAAAAATTTCTAAGCAGGATAGTAGTAGGTTGCTTCTTGGTGTCTTTTTTTTGAGAATCATTAATTCTATACCAAGCATCTTTCAGACTTTCCCCACCTCTTTGTTTAAAGGTGAGAACTTCTGCCTCGTCAAAGACAAAAGGACCCGACATAATGACAACTAAAGAATGAAATAACTATTTTTGTGATTTTCGATAAAAGATACTAAAGCAAAAACTGAAAGGTGAACTAACAAGACTAAAAAGCAAAGGTAAAAGATAGCATGCAACTCCCCTATCCTGAAGAGTGGAGTCCCCGGCAACGGCGTCAGAAAACTTTGCTTGATGGCTTCTCGCCCCTCGTTGGTTACCCCAAGTGGAAGGTTTGAGATGCAGTGTAGCGGAAGTTTTCCCTTGGCAAAGATACCAAGGATCGATTTCCTTGAGACTCCCAGTTTCAACAAGAAGGTGTCAACTGCTAACGGCGCCAGATATTAGCAATCAACGTGGACCTGCACACAGATACAAATAACTTTGCTCCCAACGAGTACAGAGAGGTTGTCAATCCCTCCGGCCTTGTCGTTTACAAAGGATCAAACACAAGTGATAGTAGTGATAGGTTTTGCTGCAATAGTAAGTAAAAAGCGGAAAGTAAATAGCGGATGTGATCAATGATGGTAATATGGACCGGAGTCCCATGATGTTCACTAGTGATGTCTCTCTCCCAAAAGACGATAAAACAGCTATGTGAGGTAAACGAATTACAGCTGGGCAATTGACAGAATTATGTGCGCAAACCAATGCTAACTATGTTGCAAGAAAGGTAGAGGTTCAAAGCATGGGCGGTACGCCAAGGCAAGTAGACCAAAATCCATCTGCATCTACTACTAATCATCCACCTTGAGATATCTATCCAGAACATCTCGCTGGTATTAAGTTGCGAGTCCCACCCATAGTGTAAACTCAAAGCAACAGACAACTGCATTAAAAGAACTTTGCGTAAAGTAAACAATCCTTGCACCCGCGGGCACAAGCACCGTTGTTTTCCCCCTTGTGGCAACAGCACATCCCCTAGACTCATGTTTCTGTCACTCAAACTAGTCATCGAGGGGCATGAACCCACAATCAAGCATAACGTTCCCTCTTGGAGTCACTACCTACTACTTGGCCAAAGCAATAAATAACAATGGAGAACATGCAAGAATTACTTACGAACATAAATATAAAAGAGGTAGATCAAATATATTACTCAAACACAATCTGAACATAATCTCATAATCCATCGGATCCCAGCAAACTCATCATAGCAACAGCATAAGGATTACTCACATAGCTACTGGTCATGGACCCATGGTCCAAGGGAGACTACTCACAACTCATCCGGGAGGCGTCCATGGTGGTGGAGAAGCTCCCGGTGGTGATCCTCCCCTCCGGCAGGGTGCCGGGAAGAGTTCTCCTGGTGCTCCCGATCTTCGAAGCGCGGCGGCGGCGGAACAGAGATGAGATCGCGAAAAAGGGTTCCCGTCTCGAGGGTTTCGGGACACGATATAAATATATGCCAAAGGGGGGCATCAGCAGAGCCTCGGGGGGCCCCGGCGCCCCCCCGGCGCGGCCAGGGGGGCCGCGCCACCAGGGCGCCTGGAGCCCTGGTGGCCCCCCTCCGGCTGTACTACGGGTGCCGGGAAGCTTCTAGAACGCTGATTTTTTATATAATTTTTCCGGGATTTTTCTGGCAGTTCTCGTAATGGGAAAACCTGAAATACAAAAACAGCCAAAAACAGAAACTGGCACTGGGGTGCACTGAGTTAATAGGTTAGTCCAAATATGATCAAAAGTGTATGGAAGTGTATAAATAACATAGCAATATCACCCAAAAGAGGCATGGAGCAAGCAGAAATTATAGATACGTTTTGGACGTATCATGTACCCAATCGTTTCCTTTGGGTATCCTATGAAGACACATTTTTCCGATTTGGGTTCGAGCTTTTCAGGTTGAAGTTTCTTGACATAAGCATCGCAACCCTAAACTTTCAGAAACGACAGCTTCGGTTTCTTGCCAAACCAAAGTTCATACGGTGTCGTCTCAACGGATTTCGACGGAGCCCTATTTAAAGTGAATGCGGCAGTCTCTAAAGCATAACCCCAAAAAGATAGCGGTAAATCGGTAAGGGACATCATAGATCGCACCATGTCCAACAGAGTACGATTTCGACATTCGGACACACCGTTACGCTGAGGTGTTCCGGGCGGTGTCAATTGTGAAACAATTCCACAGTTCCTAAGGTGCGTGCCAAATTCATGACTCCAATATTCACCCCCACGATCCGATCGTAAGAACTTTATTTTCTTGTCTCGTTGATTCTCAACCTCATTCTGAAATTCCTTGAACTTTTCAAAGGTCTCAGACTTGTCCTTCATCAAGTAGATATACCCATATCTACTCAAGTCATCTGTGAGGGTGAGAACATTACGATAGCCTCCGCGAGCCTCAACACTCATTGGACCGCACACATCGGTATGTATGATTTCCAACAAGTTGGTTGCTCGCTCCATTGTTCCGGAGAACGGAGTCTTGGTCATCTTGCCCAAGAGGCATGGTTCGCACGTGTCAAATGATTCATAATCAAGAGACTCCAGAAGTCCATCAGTATGAAGCTTCTTCATACGTTTGACACCAATATGACCAAGGCGGCAATGCCACAAGTATGTGGGACTATCATTATCAACTTTACATCTTTTGGCATTCACACTATGAATATGTGTATCATCACGATCGAGATTCATCAAAAATAAACCATTGACCAGCGGGGCATGACCATAAAACATATCTCTCAAATAAATAGAACAACCATTATTCTCAGATTTAAATGAGTATCCATCTCGCATAAGACGAGATCCAGATACAATGTTCATGCTCAAAGCTGGTACTAAATAACAATTATTAAGGTTTAAAACTAATCCCGAGGGTAGATGTAGAGGCAGCGTGCCGACGGCGATCACATCGACCTTGGAACCATTCCAGACGCGCATCGTCACCTCGTCCTTCGCCAGTCTCCGCTTATTCCGCAACTCCTGCTTAGAGTTACAAATATGAGCAACTGCACCGGTATCGAATACCCAGGAGCTACTACGAGCGCTGGTAAGGTACACATCAATAACATGTATATCACATATACCTTTGACGTTGCCGGCCTTCTTGTCCGCTAAGTATTTGGGGCAGTTTCGCTTCCAGTGACCCGTTCCCTTGCAATAAAATCACTCTGTCTCAGACTTGGGTCCATACTTTGGCTTCTTCCCGGCAACTGGCTTACCGGGCGCGGCAACTCCCTTGCCGTCCTTCTTGAAGTTCTTCTTACCCTTGCCTTTCTTGAACTTAGTGGTTTTATTGACCATCAACACTTGATGTTCTTTCCTGATATCCACCTCCGCTGATTTCAGCATTGAATTCACCTCGGGAATGGACTTTTCCATCCCCTGCATATTGAAGTTCAACACGAAGCTCTTGTAGCTTGGTGGGAGCGACTGGAGGATTCTGTCAACGACCGCTTCGTCTGGGAGATTCATTCCCAACTGAGACAAGCGGTTGTGCAATCCAGAAATCTTGAGGATGTGCTCACTGACAGAACTGTTTTCCTCCATCTTACAGCTGTAGAATGCGTCGAAGACGTCATATCTCTCGACTCGGGCATGAGCTTGGAAAACCATTTTCAGCTCTTGGAACATCTCATATGCCCCGTGGTGCTCAAAACGCTTTTGGGGCCCCGATTCTAAGCTGTAAAGCATGCCGCACTGAACCAGGGAGTAATCATCACAACACGACTGCCAAGCGTTCATAACATCTTGGTTTGCCGGGGCGGGAGCGTCACCTAGCGGTGCTTCTAGGACATAAGTTTTCTTGGCAGCTATGAGGATGATCCTCAGGTTACGGACCCAGTCCGTGTAGTTGCTACCATCGTCTTTCAGCTTGGATTTCTCTAGGAACGCGTTGAAGTTGAGGGTGACATGTGCATGGGCCATTTGATCTACAAGACATATTGTAAAGAATTTAGACTAAGTTCATGATAATTAAGTTCATCTTAATCAAATTTTAATGAACTCCCACTCAGATTGACATCTCTCTAGTCATCTAAGCGATACATGATCCAAATCGACTAGCCCGTGTCCGATCATCACGTGAGACGGACTAGTCATCAACGGTGAACATCTTCATGTTGATCGTATCTTCTATACGACTCATGTTCGACCTTTCGGTCTTCCGTGTTCCGAGGCCATGTCTGTACATGCTAGGCTCGTCAAGTGAACCCTAAGTGTATTGCTTGTGTAAATCTGGCTTACACCCGTTGTATGCGAACGTTAGAACCTATCACACCCGATCATCACGTGGTGCTTCAGAACAACGATCCTTAGCAACGGTGCACAGTTAGGGGGAACACAATTCTTGAAATTTTAGTGAGAGATCATCTTATTTACTACCGTCATTCTAAGTAAACAAGATGCATAAACATGATAAACATCACATGCAATCAATTAAAGTGACACAATATGGCCAATATCATCTTGCTCATTTGATCTCCATCTTCGGGGCACCATGATCACCTTTGTCACCGGCTCGACACCATGATCTCCATCATCGTGTCTTCATGAAGTCGTCACGCCAACTATTACTTCTACTACTATGGCTAACGTTTAGCAATAAAGTAAAGTAATTACATGGCGTTATTCAGTGACACGCAGGTCATACAATAATTAAGACAGCTCCTATGGCTCCTGCCGGTTGTCAAATTCATCGACAGGCAAGTCGTGATTCCCTATTACAAGAACATGATCAATCTCATACATCACATATATCATTCATCACATCTTCTTGGCCATACCATATCACATAGCACATGCTGCAAGAACAAGTTAGACGACCTCTAATTGTTGTTGCAAGTTTTACGTGGCTTCTATAGGTTTTCTAGCAAGAACGTTTCTTACCTACGCCAAAACCACAACGTGATTTGTCAATTTCTATTTACCCTTCATAAGGACCCTGTTCATCGAATCCGATCCGACTAAAGTGGGAGAGACAGACACCCGCCAGCCACCTTATGCATCTAGTGCATGTCTGTCGGTGGAACCAGTCTCACGTAAGCGTACGTGTAAGGTCGGTCTGGGCTGCTTCATCCCACAATACCGCTGAATCAAGATTAGACTAGTAACGGCAAGAAAATTGAGCAAATTCAACGCCCACAACTGCTTTGTGTTCTACTCGTGCAAGATGCTACTCAAAAGACCTAGCTCAGATGCCACCGTTGGGGAACGTAGCAGAATTCAAAAAAATTCTACGCTTTCACCAAGATCAATCTAAGGAGTCATCTAGCAACGAGCATACTGGAGTGCATCTACATACCCTTTTGTAGATCGCGTACGGAAGCGTTCGAAGCAACGAGGATGAAGTAGTCGTACTCTTCGCGTTCTTCGTCACCGATGATCCTAGCGCCGAACGGACGGCACCTCCGCGTTCAACACACGTCCGGTACAGCAACGTGACCTCCTTCTTGATCCAGCAAGGGGGGAGGAGAGGTCGTCAGAGATCCAGCAGCACGACGGCGTGGTGGTGGATGTAGCAGGAAATCCTGCAGGGCTTCGCCGGCGCCCTGCGTGAGGAGATGGAAGTGTGACGGGAGGGGGAGAGGCGCCAGAGGCTTGGGGTGCGGCTGCCCTCTCCCACCCACTATATATAGGGGCCAGGGGGGCGCCGGCCCTGGGAGATCCCATCTCCAGGGTGGGGCGGCGGCCAGGGGGGCAGACTTGCCCCCCAAGGCATAGGGGCGCCCCCTCCCCCTAGAGTTTCAACCCTAGGCGCATGGAGGGGGAGGCCCAAGTGGTGCGCCAGCCCACCAGGGGCTGGCCTCCTTCCCCTTGCGGCCTAGGGGCCCCACCGGGATGGGTGGCCCCACCCGGTGGACCCCCGGGACCCCTCCGGTGGTCCCGGGACACTCCCGGTGACCCCCGGAGTTCACCCGATGGCCGAAACTGGACTTCCTATATATCATTCTTTACCTCCGGACCATTCCGGAACTCCTCGTCACATCCGGGATCTCATCCGGGACTCCGAACAACTTTCGGGTTTCCACGTGCATGTATCTCTACGACCCTAGCGTTACCGAACCTTAAGTGTGTAGACCCTACGGGTTCGGGAGACACGTAGACATGACCGAGACGACTCTCCGGTCAATAACCAACAGCGGGATCTGGATACCCATGTTGGTTCCCACGTGTTCCTCGATGATCTTCATCGGATGAACCACTGTGTCAAAGATTCACTCAATCCCGTACGTTATTCCCTTTGTCCATCGGTACGGTACTTGCCCGAGATTCGATCGTCGGTATGCCCGATACCTTGTTCAATCTCGTCATGGCAAGTATCTTTACTCGATCCGTAATCCATCATCCCGTGACCAACTCCTTAGTCACTTTGAGCTCATTACGATGATGTCTTACCGAGTGGGCCCAGAGGTACCTCTCCGTCATACGGAGTGACAACATCCCAGTCTCGGTTCGTACCAACTCAACAGTCACTTTCGGAGATACCCGATGCGTACCTTTATAGCCACCCAGTTACGTTGTGACGTTTGGCACACCCAAAGTATTCCTACGGCATCCGGGAGTTGCACAACCTCGTGGTCTAAGGAATAAATACTTGACACCGAAAAGCTTATGCATTACGAACTATACGATCTCGTGCTATGCTCAGGATTGGGTCTTGTCCATCACATCATTCTCCTAATGATGTGATCCCGTTATCACTGACATCCTATGTCCATGGTCAGGAAACCGTGACCATCTGTTGATAAACGAGCTAGTAACTAGAGGCTTACCAGGGACTCATTGTGGTCTATATATTCACACATGTATCGCTGTTTCCGTACAATACAATTCAAGCATGAATAACAGACAATTATCATGAACAAGGAAATATAATAATAATACTTTTATTATTGCCTCTAGGGCATATTTCCAACACCCTTTGCCCCATCCTGTCCGTTAGGGTCAAAAATGCCCATATTTTCATCGAAACTAGTTTGCACGTCCAAATATTTGTCTGAATATTAAAATAGTTGTATTACAACCCAATTGAAATTGTCCTTAATAAAAAAGTTTTACAACCAAATCGAAATTGTCTTGACTGAACATAAAATGAACCAATACATCTATTGGTTGCCAATGTGATCCCACACGTGCTCAACCAAGTCATTTTGAAGATTCAAATGAGTGTGCCAATCACGCATCTCACGGTGGCATTCCACAAACTGTTCAAATGTGGCCGGGTCTTGGTGCAGGCGATCAATATTTTCACCTTGATAATCAAATCCTTGGTCGAAGATACTCTCATCACGCTCGTCCTCGACGATCATGTTGTGCATGATCACACAAGCAGTCATCACCTCCCAAAGCTTCCTTTCATCCCATGACAGTGCAGGGTTTCAAACGATACCCCACCGGGATTGAAGCACACCAAAAGCACGTTCCACATCCTTTCTAGCACTCTCTTGCATTTGGGCAAATCTCTTTCTCTTCTCACCTTTGGGTTTCGAGATTGTCTTAACAAAAGTTGACCACTGAGGATATATACCATCAACTAGATAGTATCCCTTGTTGTACTGGTGGCCGTTGATCTCAAAGTTGACAGGTGGGGAGTGTCCTTCTGCAAGCCTTGCGAAGACTGGAGAACGCTGCAGCACGTTGATATCATTGTGTGAACCTGCCATGCCGAAGAAAGAATGCCATATCCAAAGATCCTGCGAAGCCATCGCTTCTAATATGACAGTGCACGCTTTGACATGCCCCTTGTACTGGCCCTGCCAAGCAAATGGACAGTTCTTCCACTCCCAGTGCATACAATCTATGCTGCCAAGCATGCCTGGAAAGCATCTAGCTGCGTTGGTCGCCAACAGTCTCTCTGTGTCAGCAGCAGTTGGCTGCCTAAAAGTACTCAGGGCCAAACACCTCGACCACAGCATGGCATAACTTGTACATTGACATCAGACATGTTGTCTCACTCATCCGCACATACTCATCCACCAGATCGTCTGGAATTCCATATGCAAGCATGCGGATGGCCGCGGTGCATTTCTGGTAAGAGGAGAATCCAAGCTTGCCAAGGGCATCCGTCTTGCACTCGAAGTATGGGTCATGAGCAACCACTCCCTCTCGGATACAATTAAACACATGCCTTGCCATACGAAAACGGCGACAAAATTTATCCGGCTTGAAAAGCGGAGTGTTCGCAAAGTAATCGGCATAGAGCAGGGCGTGGCCTCTCTCCCTATTGCGGTTCAGGTTGGGAGCACGGCCAAGGACTGACCCCCTGTACCGAGGAAGCTGCCGTTGAATGTGGTCGTGAATGACCAGTGCATCCACCACAAGATCTTCATCATCCGACGATGAATCGTCCGATGAACAAAGGAAGTGATGGAAGAAAAACTCGTCTCCACTGTTCATACCTTTGTTGGCAAAATGTCGAACACCTTGCGGTCGTGGTCGCGAAGAGGCCGCGATGATCACCTCGACGTAGCAGGGGTGGTTGCCGGCCGGCTACTGGCCGCTCTGGAGCTCTCGTCGGAAGCTGCCGCGTCCGCCGTGGTACGTCGCCGGCGGTCGTGTCCCCTCTGCCACCGGCAAACACGGCGACGACCAAACCTCCTCGAACCGACGGCCAAAACTACGGCGAAAGCGCGGGCGTGGTGGCGGCCATGTGTAGACGTGGTTTCGTATGGACGGCCGGGGCTGCGCGGTGAGGAGGCGGCCGGAGAATAGCGGCGGCGGGGCTGGGCGGGGAGAGAGGGTGAAGCCTTGGGAGCGGAGGGACTGCTAGTGTCCCCGACATGCGGGCCAGGGGGGGACAAGGGCGTGCGCCGGGCCGTCCGCGCGCGTCCGTTTCATCCTAAACCGAGCGCAAGTTTGGGCCGAGGATGAGTCGAAAATGAACGGAATCCAGACATTTGTCCGTTTGAGGCCGTGCATTGGGCCGCGCTATTCGTTCGTCGGACGCACGCGGACAAGACAGGGTCGCGCGGTGGAGTTGGCGTAAAGGTCTACCTCCACGAGGTGCAAAACCCAACCCAAGCCGGGCGTCTCCTCCACCGGCTCCGGCCACCCACCACCAGCCTAGTCCGGTCTCCAGTCCCCGGTCTCCGGTGGGCCATGTAGCCCTAACCCGCGGCGATGAACGCGAGGGAATCAATCCCCATTGGAACTGGAACGGGAGGCGTTCCAAATCGGGCGGGTTTGTCCGCCATGTCAACGTGACTCATCCCCCCACTATTCCACGCGGAGCCGGCGAGAAAAGAAAGTAGTAAACGGAATTATTCGCCCCTTTCCATTCCACGCGCTTTATGGTCGGCCGGGGATCCCATCCCCCTGAGCCGCCACACCCGCGCCGGCCTCCCATTCCTCCGCCCCCGCCCACCACGCCGCGACGAGGAGGAGATCTCGGGAGGCGGCGCCCGAGATCCGGCGCCGGAGGGTCGGCGCTCCGATTGATTGAGTGATCGATCGATCGATTGACTGGACGATGGTGCGGGAGACCGGGTACTACGACGTGCTCGGGGTCAGCCCGGCGGCCACCGAGGCCGACATCAAGAAGGCGTACTACGTCAAGGTCGTGCCACTGCCGCGCGCTTGCGCTTTCCCGTCCCTCTCCGGCGAATTTCGCTCTCATTCCGGTTTTGCTGGTGTCGTTTGTTGCTGTTGCAGGCGAGGCAGGTCCACCCCGACAAGAACCGCAATGACCCCCTCGCGGCCGAGAAGTTCCAGGCAAGTGTTCCCTCTGCCATGCTGCTGTTTGCTTCCCCACTGCCATAACTTCTCCTGTGATTGTGAGACATCAGCATCATGCAAAATATGCTGTGTAACTATCGCCAACAGTGCTGCCAGCGACTGATCACAGGCAGTTAGCTATGCAAGTGTCAGGACTGATGTAAATTAGTGGGGATCATGCGTCTTCATTCGGCGCTCTGCAACACGGGTGTCCGGCCTTTCAGGGATTTAGTGGCTTTTACATGGACGATGAACGCCGATGGTGGTAGCGACATCGATATCTCTTTGCTGCTGCCTTGCTGGTAGGAATCACAACTGTATTACACCGGCTCGCCTAGGGAAAGTTCTCCGATCACCATAGTTGCCTCCCCTGTTGCTAGCTCAGGGAGGGGCATTCCAAAGCAGCTAGTGCATCAATGATAACGGGCATCGGTGTTGCAACCTTGCTGAATAACAAAACTGATTCTGCAACTGTTTTTATCTTGCCACCTTATGCCAACAATAGGCATTGAAGACAACACAAAACTTAATCTAGTCTCCCCATTGATGCTCATGGAAGTTACCGACTTACTGTGGCCAAAACAAGTTTCTAGTGTCAGTTTGCTCCTTTGTGCACCATGAATCATTCTGCACAGGCACGAAAATGATCATAATCGTTATACATCAATCAACTGAAGCATGTGAAACTAATATCCGACAACAGCAGTTCCCTTTGTCGTGTGGTTCGGTCTCAACCACAGATTGCTTGTATTTTGCGTGCCGGTATATCAGCCATCATGCAAGATAGTATAATGCATTATTGAGTTACTTTTGCAGTGTGTTGGCCATTTCTGCAGTAGTGCTACTTTGCAGTGCGTCTTGTCACTTTAAAATACTATCTGGCTTTGTAAGACAGGAAGATGTGATTTACAGAGTTATCCTTTTATGTATAGCGTGTTTACAAAGTTACTGTAATTGCAGGAACTGGGGGAGGCATACCAAGTACTTAGTGACCCCGCACAGCGTCAATCATATGACTCATATGGGAAATCTGGTATTTCAACGTAAGTGTGACCAACAAATACTTACTATGAACTTGTTGGAATAATTTCAAAGAATTGGGATGTTCTTCTGGAATATATTAGCTTAGTTGACTACCAAATTGTTCCGTTCTTTCCTAGATATAGGTTTGACAATGTAATTGGTGATTTCGTCTCGTATGCTGCAGAAACTGGTGAGATGATTACCTTCTTACTAGTTTCCTGCCATCATGTACAGGGAAGCAATGATTGATCCAGCAGCAATTTTTGCAATGCTATTCGGTAGTGAGATTTTTGAGGATTACATTGGTCAACTGGCGATGGCATCCATGGCTTCACTCGACATTTTTGGTGAAGGTGAACAGATTGATGCAAGGAAGTTACAAGAGAAAATGCGAGTATGTCCCTATCAACAGAATAGCTTATGTGCTTTCTTGGTTGGAGATTCAGAAATATTCCTTCTCCATAGAAGATTAGGGTCTGTTTGTAGCTTCCAAATGTATATTGTACAAGCAAGCCATAGTACATTTTAAAATTGTAGCATAATACCTCTGCTGCACTGAAGGCCACAATGCCTCTGGAAAGCCTTCAAACAGAAGAAAATAAAGAAAGTTGAATGTTATAATGTAGACTCTTGGTGTTCCTCTATGCCCGTTTGTTACACTTATCATTTTAGTACTGCCATGATTTCCCTAATTTTCAATGTTATAGCAACACATTTTTGTACTTCAACCCCTGGCCCGCCTCTATATAAGATAAACTAGTGAAACTCAAACGTTGCATGATACACTCTTCTTTCAGCATGACATTTCTCATGCAGAATATCGGTCTTTACACTTTTCAGTCTCTACTTAAGTCTGTTTACTCTTCGCTGTAGCAATTAGATGAAACTGATGGCTTAATTATGAGATTGCAAAAGCATGCTTATTGACGTTATAATGTATTATAATTAAAAAGAAATGCTAGCTAAGATGTCTCTTCTTTTTCAGTGTTGTAATTATGTAAAGTTGTAAGCGCAATCATACTCTTCATATTGTCGTATCTTTAAGGCTCTTAACAACTACTGCAGGCTGTACAAAAGGAAAGGGAGGAGAAACTTGCAGAGAAACTGAAGAATAGATTGCACATTTATGTTCAAGGAAACAAAAAGGAATTTATCCAGGTTGCTGAGGCTGAGGTGGCTAGACTTTCTGATGCAGGTGACAAACTTTTTCCTCACTTGCTCACTGTTCTGTCTATTTCCCCTTTAAACTTTGTAACTGCCTCTTGCTGTTTTTTCTGCTTTTATTCCAACCCAGTAGCTCTGGAACTGTTTGGCCACTATTTTCTTGTGTATTCCCCAACATAAATCAAACTTTGAGACTTCACTTTTCTTTCTTTATCATTTTCATAAACCCGACTTCTATTAACTCAATGTTATTTTCTGATTTTGCATGTCCTGCAGCATATGGGATTGATATGTTGAGTACTATTGGTTACATGTATTCAAGACAAGCTGCCAAGGAGCTCGGAAAGAAAGCTATCCTTTTGGGGGTTCCCTTTATAGCTGAATGGTTTAGAAACAAAGGTCATTTTATTAAATCCCAAGTGACAGCTGCAACAGGTAAAGCTTACTTTATTATTTAGTTTCTTGAATAGCAGTTCTGATTTCGATATTTGCAATGTTGGTGCTAGCAATATATATTTGCATTTTGGCTTGAAATTTGTTTTGTTTCTGTAGGTGCAATAGCTCTTATGCAGTTGCAGGAAGATTTAAAAAAACATCTCAGTTCGGAATGTAATTACACTGAGGACCAACTTGAAGCTTACATGCAGAGTCATAAAAAGGTTATGGTGGATTCCTTATGGAAGCTTAACGTTGCTGATATAGAGGCAACTCTGTCACGTGTCTGTCAAATGGTTCGTCTTCATGTTGGCACTATCCTTGCTGCTCTGTTTTTGTAAACTTACTCATTATCATAACTTGTAACATTCTACCAATACCAGGTTCTTCAAGAGAGCAATGTCAAGAGAGAGGAACTAAGAGCTCGAGCTAAAGGATTGAAAACTTTAGGCAAAATATTCCAGGTATCATTCTTTGTATATCTAGTCATTCACTTGTGTGCTCTGATATGCAAGTTGTTTGGTGTTCTTGATGAACTAAGTTGGGTTATTTCGACACAGCGTGTTAAGCTCAATAGTGAAGGAGAAGCAGCAACAATGAACCATACGATAAATAATTTGGATGATAATGTTGGTACCTCTCCGGATTCATCACCACAATCTCCCAGGGTGCAGCCGTTCGATGCAAACCCACCATATTCTCAGGTGCCTACCATCTTCTGAGATAATTGTTGTCACGTGTAGCATATTAAAATGCAAGTTTTTATACATGGCTGTTTTCTGAATTATCATTAGATAAAAAAAGTCAGTTTATTTCCAAAAATGAACTCTGTCGTGATTTATTGAGTTCAAGCTGTATCGAGCTTTAGTTAACCCAATTTTTCGTTACATGCAAACACGGTTTATTACTACCGTCACCACTAGATCACACGACAGATTGACAGGCATGGTGAGCTTTGCAAAATATCTTAGCTATGTGCTCTAGACCCGTGAGCTTTGCAAAATACTCCCTCTGTAAACTAATATAAGAGCGTTTAGATCACTAAATAGTGATCTAAACGCTCTTATATTAGTTTACAGAGGGAGTATCTTATCTATCTGCTCTAGACCCATCACCAACAGGCCAACACTTAACTGCCAATAAGATTATCTTTTATCCATCACATAACCAAGAAAACTTTTGACAGCCGCCAAAATAAATTAAAAAAAAAGTTGATGTTGATTCGCATATCGGCGAACTCACTCTCACTGCTTGTTCCATTGGTTGTAGCTCCACACTGACACACGCAACTCTCTTCATTAACTCACAGTAAAAATGCTTATATGCTTCCATCAAACAGAAGGCTCAGAAATGTTACTCTTCTTTTTGTCCAGAGCCCATATGTGGAGGCCCCTCGGTTCGGCGGCTCTTATAGTCCGTTCAACTTCCCGATGCCCACCGCTCCGCCTGGTGCGCAGAGGGATCCTGTCCCATGACCCGCTCCAGGGCCACCAACTTTTTTTTGCATGGGTCATCTTTTTTGTACAATATTATTGCTTGTGTTAGTAGATGATCACATGGCGTTCATTTGTGGCAGTAGTATAGTAGAGCGAAGAAGCATCTGGGTATTATCAATTTGCTTTCTTCGGATGTATAATCGATCGATTAAAATGATCCATACGTCGACGGGATCCCCGTGTTGTGTACAGGCGTGTCGCGCTGCTTCTGATGTGTTGTCGAGGCAGCGACCGGTCGGCATTATTGTATACATAAACTATATCACATCACATATTTTTTTCCCTTTTGTCTATGGGTGCATAATTGTTTTAATATATGGCCCATTTGTGCAAAACTGTCATGGATCATCTCCTGTTATCTGAAGTGTTCACTCTCGCGATGCCATATTATATGTCTGAATTATCTTTGTGTGTGGAAAGTACAGTTAAGCACTGACTGCATTGTACATTTTTTTCACTACAAACTTGTGTAGTTTGTGTTCTCTTAAATACAACTGTAGTAAAATATACTCCCTCCATTCCACAATGTTTGTGTTCACCTTTTTTTAATTGCATTATTATGGTATCATGCACTGTCGGTTCATTAGCTTGCAAGAATGGGGGGTTTATTTCTGTGCCGGGTTATGAACAATGGGGCTTGACACATTTTGCCCGGCTTGTTGGCAACTACTCCCTTCGTCCCAAAATACTTGTCATCAAAATGGACAAAAAAAGATGTATCTAGAATAAAAATACATCTAGATACATCCTCTTTTATTCATTTTGATGACAAGTATTTCAGGACGGAGGGAGTAGACATCATCAGATTGTCAGAATGTGTCAACAATCCTGAAGTGCAAACTGGCCTTGGGGTATGTTGGTGGCTGGCCGACTATGAACATTGCCAGATTGCTGCTGCTCCGGCCTTCGGGGATGGGCGCAAATCTGCTGCTATATGGTTGTGGTGGAGTGAGCACTCTGCTTGGCACAAGGTGACGCAACTGTTGCTCATCATCGCCCTTGTGCAAAGTTGTCGGTTCGTTCACAAACCGCGATGGTGTTAATCCTGAAGAGCAAGAGCAGATCACAGCAGCTGACGGGGTCGTCTCCGGATGCCATGCTCAGCCCGTGGAACTCTGTCAGCGCCCCAGCAAGCCGGCGGCATCGCCATGCTCAGCCCGTGGAACTCTGTCAGCGCCCCAGCAAGCCGGCGGCATCGCTTTCTGCCCGTGCGGTGCAAACCGCCGGCGGAGTCCCTGAAGACCAGCGTGGACGGGGCTTCTTCTTCTGCGCCTCCGGCGACTGCCGGTTTCATTTCACGGATTATATAATACGTACGGAGTATAATGCAAAGTCAAGTGCCGTAACGCACGACTCGCCCACTGACTCTGTGATCCATGTGGTGGCCAACGGCATCGCTGTGCCATGTGCAGTGCCAGCTGTGCAAGCACCTGTTCCAGTTAGCTGTCTAGTACGTACGTACGTACGTACAAGACAGAAAGCAGATGGCGTGCCGCCGTTGACACACGCGAAGCACGAGTCAAACATGTAATAAGGGGTCAACTGAGAAGCAACGGGCGTGATTATCGAAGCCATGTTTGGGATAATCCATCCCAAAGTCCAAACAAACCGATAAAAAGAGAGCGGTCGGACAACATATTTCAACAGTCACGAACCAGTTTTTACAGCCAGGCCGTAATTTTGGCGAGACAAGCTCAGACTAGTAAAGTGGACTTTGTCTTACCGAATCCTGACATTCCGTCTAGAAAAACAACAGCACGCATCTTCAAGTTGATCACACTGACGTGACTGCCATTTTTTTTCGTTGGCGACGTCGGCCATTGTTGACCTCAGCAGGTCTAGCGTCTAGGTGATAGCAGTACCGCACAACGATGTGTGCTACTCTCCTACTACTACCCCATCCGGACAAGCAAAGAAACGTATCACCCGCGCAACACGGTCTCTGTCAGCTCAGCCGTGCCGTCAACGGGCCATTTTACTAACCTTAAACACGCCCTCCTCGTCAAACAATCAGCTGATAATGGCCGGCCAATGAAGCTTGACCAGAACTAAGTACTAGGAACTTATCTTCCGCGCGCCCAGCAAGCAGGGCCGGCACACACGGCCCGCCGCCGCCGCCGCGCTCCCTGCAAGCGAACACCACCCCACCGGCGCTACCTATTTCTTCCTGTGCGCACGGACTACCACCAAGCTCCACACCGCAAGCTCCATCGTCCAGCTGCAGTCAGCCGTAGCAACTCAACTCAGACACACCAAGATAAGATCAGCTCGTCGACGAGCCCACTACCTCAGCGCAGCGCATAGCTAGCGATCGAGCGGCGGCCATGTTCGCGAGGCTCCTGGCGCGGCTCCGCGGCGGCGAGCACGGCGGGCGCCGGGCCTGCTACGGCATCGCGGCGACATGCGCGTGGCTGCTCCTCTTCTGCGTGCTCGCCGTCGCCCTCCGCAGCGCCTGGAAGGCCTTCGCGTTCGCCAGCCTCTCGCTGGTGGCCTTCGGCGCCGTCGACCACTTCGCGCCCGACACCTGGTGCGGCGGCGCGCCAAGGGACGGCGCGGGCGCGTCGGAGAGAGGTCAGTTCACGGCGGCGGCTTCGGCTCGACGGTTCGGGCTCGGGCGCGCCGCGATCGACGCTCTGCCCATGTTCGCGTACGGCGCCGAGGGCGGCGGCAGCGACGACGTGGACCTCGAGTGTGGGGGTGACAGCGCGTGCTCGGTGTGCCTGGAGGACCTGCGGGCCGGCGAGATGGTGCGGCGGATCCCGGCTTGCATGCACGTGTTCCATGTCGGGTGCATCGACATGTGGCTGCACTCGCACCGGAGCTGCCCTCTCTGCCGGTGCGACCTCTCGCCGCCGCGGAAGGTTGTTATCAAAACGCCGGCGGTGGAGAGTGGAACGCCTGCTGATGACGCTTTGCCTGCGGTGGCGGCGACGGTGGCAGAGACGGAACCGCCGGCTGATGATCATGATGCTTCGCCGCCGGTGGTGACAGTGGAGACGAAACCGCCTGCTGATGTTTTACCGACGGTGTAGATCCTGTGTTAGGCACCTAGGCTAGAAAATGTCCTCTTTTTTTTCTGCACGTCACCCATACACACTGTAGGATCGTCGCTCTTTCGTGTTGTATATAGATGCTGAGACTTGAGATTACAGAAATTAAACAGATCTTGTGAATTGACAATACGATGTAGGAGTAGTAGCTAATAGCAGAAAACTTTGCAGCAACATTCCTGTAATTGCAAAAATGCTACACCTACGTAATCTATTACACTAGTAAGATGCCCGTGCTAAGTAACAAAATCACAAGAAAATAGGTGAAAGATTGTGTTAACGTGTCATCTGTTGTACATTATTTGTATTACTGTCGTAACCTACTCCTAGTCTTAAGGACCGCACCCTCCCCTCCGCTTCGGCCTGTGTGCCTTCAGTTACGGTTGACACGGGAGGGGGCGATTGTATATATATATGTATCCTCACAGCATAATATGATAACGACACTTTAGTGGCCTCCTCTCGTCTACCTTGGTATCAGTCGCCATGGCATTTGAGGACATCTTCGGTGATCTCCCGGCTCCGACTGCCCACTCCTCCCAAACCTCACCGCGGGGGCCTCATCCTCCCTCCTGGCCTCAACTGCTCACGTTGCTTCCTCCGTCATTACCGCGGAGCTACATCTTCCTCCACCTCCCGCTCCTAGCACCACCCCACTCAACATCCACCAAGATCATATCTCCAACCACAACAAGTTTAAACTTGATCCTGCCGAGAACAATCACACCAAGTGGCGCATGTTCTTTAAGACTTTAACCTCTTCCTCCTCCAGTAACTTGTCCAGGAGCAAGTCACCCACCCGCCTCCTCCCAACCCCGACGTCGCCTGGTTGGCCGTTGACCAACGCCTTGTCCTCTGGATCTTCTTTACTCTCTCTGACTCCCTCATCGAGCTCACCATGGGCAGCGTCGCCGATGCCTACATGGCTTAGATGCACATCCGAGATTATTTTCTTGCCAATTACATGCTAGTACGGCTAACACATAAATTAACAGGGGCGGGATAAACGAGTTATACCCTCCAGTAGGCCAGGCAGAAGCCGCGGCGACGGCCGTGGCAGCAGCGGCATCCTCAGCGGCCATCTTATTGGCTTCAAGTTTCTCGGCGGCAGCCTTCTCGGCATCGGTGGATATGATGTCGATGAAGATGACGCGGGCAATGTAGAGGAAGCACATGAACGGCGGTATCTACACTACATATGCATCGGTATCAATGAAAGGGTAGTATTTGTGGACTATGTTGTAGGATGCCAGAATAGAGGGGAAGACCTAGCCTATCAAAGACTAGCATCTTCAAGCATCTTATGGAAACCACCATCTTGCAGCAGTAGAAGAGAGTACAGAATAGCATATTATAATTATCAAGCATGTTGTAGCATTAACGCCCGAAGATCCTTCCTCGACTCCCTGCAAGAAAGCAATCCCGGAGCCACATATCCATTTCATACCTCAGCATCCAATTCTAGTGGTATCGATCGGGATACAACTCCGAGCGTCCATAACCGTGTACACGGCTATTCGAATAGATCAATCTTCCCTGCAGGGGTGCGCCAACTTACCCAACACGCTCGATCAACTACGGCCGGACACACCATCAGGTCATGCCCGCCCTCGGCGGATCAACACGCCACAGCCCTACCTAGGCTCATCAGAGAGGCCAGCACGCCGGTCTACATCCTAAGCGCGCAGGGGTCTTGGGCCCATCGCCCTTTGCGCTCCTGCACGTTGCGTGGGCGGTCGGTGAGCAGACCTGGCAGCCTCCTTTATAAAGGAGGGTGCTTACACGGTCCAACCCGGCGCGCGCCGCTCAGTCGCTGACGTCTAATGAACTTTAGCTGATGCATACGACGCAGAGTGCCCATACTTATTCCCGTGTGGTGGTTAGTGCGAAAAGTACTCGGATCACATATCCAAACTGTTAGTGTCTTGGTAGTGCGGTAACGAGCAGAGACTCATGATCATATGACCCCGTCGCCCCGTCTCGTGGACTTACGGCAAGGGCTAAGAATGCCCAGCCGTGCCACGTAATTATCTCACGGGTACCCTCCTGGTCAACCCAACTTCATCATGTTATTGCACCGATACTTAAATTTCTTTTGGTGATGAAGAAGATGGTGGTGGTGATGATGTAGATGCGATCTTGTCCTTCAAGTTCAAGAGGTTCTCCAATCTACGGATGATGCTCCGGAGGAACATAATGTGCTCTTGATGAAGAATATTTTCACGAGTGAGATATTTATTTTGAACACGAACCATTTCAATGATTCGAAAGGCTTCAATCTCAGTGGGAGTAAGAAGAGCATAGTAGGGTTTAAGGATATCTTCTTCCTCCTCCTCTGCTAACAGTGCTTGCTCGATTGCCGGTGCTTGATCACGGATACGTCCATTTTGCATCATGTTTTCTTGCTGTTATTTATGTTGTTATTATGCATAATAATGCTTTTTGGAGTAATTATAATGCCTTTTCTATCATAATTTGCAAGGTATACACCAAGAGGGAGAATTCCGGCAGTTGGAAATCTGGACCTGAAAAAGCTACGTCGGGCCACCTATTCTGCACAACTCCAAACAAGCTGAAACTTCACGGAGATTTTTTTATAGATTATTTAAGAAATACTGGAGCTGATAACCACCAAAGGGGCCCACCAGGTGGGCACAGCCCACCTGGGCGTGCCAGGGCCCCCAGGCGCGCCCTGGTGGGTTGTGCTCACCCTGGCCCACCTACGGTGCCCCTCTGCTGGTATATAAGTCATTTTGACCTAGAAAATTAAAAGGGAGGACTTTCGGGACGGAACACCATCGTCTCAAGGCGGAACTTGGGCAGGAGCACTTTTGCCCTCCGGCGGAGCAATTTCGCTGGGGGAACTTCCCTCCCGGAGGGGAAAGTCATCGTCATCATCATCACCAACAACTCTCCCATCTTGGGGAGTGCTATATTCATCAACATCTTCACCAGCACCATCTTATCTCAAACCCTAGTTCATCTCTTGTGATCAATCTTGTTACCGGAACTATAGATTGTTGCTTGTGGGTGACTAGTAGTGTTGATTACATCTTGTAGTTGATTACTATATGGTTTATTTGGTGGAAGATTATATGTTCAGATCCATTATGCTATATATTACCTCTCTGATCTTGAGCATGTTCATCACTTGTGAGTAGTTAGCTTTTTTTCTTGAGGTCACGGGAGAAATCATGTTGCAAGTAATCATGTGAATTTAACATGTGTTCGATATTTTGATAGTATGTATGTTGTGATTCCCTTAGTGGTGTCATATGAACGTCGACTACATGCCACTTCACCATATTTGGGCCTAAGGGAATGCATTGTGGAGTAGTAATTAGATGGTGGGTTGCGAGAGTGACAGAAACTTAAACTCGAGTTTATGCACTATTCTGTAAGGGGCGGATTGGATCCAAAAGTTTAATGCTATGGTTAGAATTTATTCTTAATACTTTTCTCGTAGTTTCGGATGCTTGCGGGAGGGTTAATCATAAGTAGGGGGTTTCTTCAAGTAAGAACAACACCTAAGCACTGATCCACCCACATATCAAATTATCAAAGTAGCGAACACGAATTAAACCAACATGATGAAAGTGACTAGATGAAATTCCCGTGTACCCTCAGGAGCGCTTTGCCTATTATAAGAGACCGTTTTGGCATGTCCTTTGCTTCAAAAGGATTGGGCTATCTTCCTGCATACTTGCTACTATTATCGTTACTTGCTCGTTACAAAATTATCTTGCTATCAAACCACTCTGCTACTTACAATTTCAGCACTTGCAGACACTACCTTATCGAGAAACACTTGTTAGTTCCTTCTGCTCCTCGTTGGGTTCGACACTCTTACTTATCGAAAAGAGCTACAATTGACCCCCTATACTTGTGGGTCATCAAGGCAATTTTCTAGCGCCGTTGTCGGGGAGTGAAGCACTTCTGGTAAGTGGAAATTGGTAAGGAAACATTCATATAGTGTGCTGAAATTTATTGTCACTTGTTACTATGGAGAACAATGCTTGGAGGGGTTTGTTCGGGGTATTTTCACCTCGACCGGAACCACAATTAGCTACCCCTCAACCCTCTGCACCTACTAAAAATATTAAATATGAAATCCCTTTGGGTATGGTAGAACAACTGCTAGCTAATCCTTATGCAGGAGATGGAACTGAACATCCTGATATGCACTTAATATATGTGGAACAAATTTGTGGATTGTTTAAGCTTGCAGGTCTACCCAGGGATCAAGTTATGAAGAAGGTTTTTCCTTTATCTTTGAAGGAAAAAGCATTAGCATGGTATAGGCTATGCGATGATATTGGATCTTGGAACTGGAACCGATTGAAAATGGAGTTTCACCAAAAAAAATCCTATGCATCTAGTTCATCATGATCGGAATTATATATATAATTTTTGGCCTCGTGAAGGAGAAAGTATCGCTCAAGCTTGGCGGAGGCTTAAGTCAATGTTATAATCATGCCCCAATCATGAGCTCTCAAGAGAAATTATTATTCAGAATTTTTATGCTTGGCTTTCTCGTAATGATCAATCCATGCTTGATACTTCTTGTGCTAGTTCCTTTATGAAGAAAACTATTGAATTCCGATGGGATCTTTTAGAAAGAGTTAAACGCAACTCTGAAGATTGGGAACTCGACGAGGGTAAAGAGTCGGGTATTAAGCTTAAGTGTGATCGTGTTAAATCTTTTATAAATACCGATGCCTTTTCAAAGTTTAGCACTAAATATGGACTTGACTCTTAGATAGTAGCCTCCTTTTGTGAATCTTTTGCTGGTCATGTTGATCTCCCCAAAGAGAAGTGGTTCAAATATCACCCACCTGTTAAAGAAGAAATTAAAGAACCGGTACCGGTTAAAGAAGAAACTATACTTTATAATGTTGATCCAGTTGTCCCTACTGCTTACATTGAATAACCATCTTTCCCTATTAGGATAAAGGAACATGCTAAAGTTTCAACTGTGGTTAACAAAAGCTATATTAGAGCACCTAAACCTGATGAACAAATTAAAGTAGAGCCAAATATTGCTATGGTCAAGGATCTCTTGGAAGAAAATGTAGATGGGCATGTTATTTGCTTTAATGAAGAAGCTGCTAGAATTGCCAAACCTGATAAAAAGGATAAACATAGACCGGTTGTTGGCATGCCCGTTGTCTCGACCAAAATAGGAGATCATTGTTACCATGGTTTATGTGACATAGGTGCTAGTGTGAGTGCTATCCCCTACTCTTTATACCAAGAAATTATGAATGACATAGCGCCTGCAGAAATAGAAGACATTGATGTCTCTATTAAACTAGCTAATAGAGACACTATCTCACCAATTGGGATTGTTAGAGATGTTGAAGTCTTGTGTGGGAAAATAAAATACCCTACTGGTTTTCTTGTTCTTGGTTCCCCACAAGATGACTTATGTCCCATTATCTTTGGTAGACCTTTCTTGAACACCGTTAATGCTAAAATAGATTGTCAGAAACAAACTGTCGGTGTTAGTTTTGGTAATGAGTCTCATGAATTTAATTTTTCCAAGTTTAATAGAAAGCTTCATGAAAAAGAATTACCTAGTAAGGATGAAATTATTGGTCTTGCTTCTATTGTTGTGCCTCCTACTGATCCTTTGGAACAACATTTGCTAGACCATGAGAATGATTTACATATGCATGAAAGAAATGAAATAGATGATATTTTCTTTGAGCAACATCCTCTGCTTAAACACAATCTACCTATCGAAACTATAGGAGGTCCTCCTCCACCTAAAGGTGATCCTGTGTTTGAATTAAAACAATTGCCTGACACTTTTAAATATGTTTATCTTGATGAAGAGAAGATATATCCTGTTATTATTAGTGCTAACCTTTCAGAACATGAAGAAGCAAGATTATTAGAAGTTCTAAGGAAGCACCGAGCTGCTATTGGTCCCACTCTTGATGATTTAAAGGGCATTAGTCCCACTCTATGTCAGCATAAGATTAATATCGAGCCTGATGCTAAACCCGTTGTCGGTCATCAACGTCGGTTAAACCCAAAGATGAAAGAAGTGGTAAGAGCTGAAATATTAAACTTCTGGAAGCAGGTATAATCTACCCTATAGCTGATAGTAGATGGGTAAGTCCCGTTCATTGTGTCCCTAAGAAGGGAGGTATTACTGTTGTTCCTAATGATAAGAATGAACTGATTCCACAAAGAATTGTTACAGGCTATAGAATGGTTATTGACTTTAGAAAATTAAATAAAGCCACTAGAAAAGATAATTGCCATCTACCTTTTATTGATCAAATGCTAGAAAGATTATCAAAGCACACACACTTTTGCTTCCTTGATGGATACTCTAGCTTTTCACAAATACCCGTTTCTCAACCTGATCAAGAAAAGACTACTTTTACTTGTCCCTTCGAAACTTATGCATATAGACGTATGCCTTTTGGTTTATGCAATGCTCCTGCTACATTTCAAAGATGTATGACTGCTATATTCTCTGACTTTTGTGAAAAGACTATAGAGATTTTCATGGATGATTTCTCCGTTGATGGGAAGTCATTTGATGATTGTTTAAGAAATCTTGACCGAGTTTTGAAGAGATGTGAACAAATAAGTCTTGTCTTGAATTGGGAGAAATGCCACTTTATGGTTAATGAAGGTATTGTTTTGGGTTATAAGATTTCCGAAAAGGGTATTAAAGTGGACAAAGCAAAGGTTGATGCAATTGAGAAAATGCCATGTCCCAAGGATATCAAAGGTATTCGTAGTTTCTTAGGTCATGCTGGTTTCTATAGGAGGTTTATCAAAGACTTTTCTAGAATTTCTAGACCTCTCACTAACCTTTTACAAAATGATGTTCCTTTTGTTTTTGATGATGATTGCTTTGAGGCCTTTGAAACACTTAAGAAAGCTTTAATTTCAGCACCTATAGTTCAACCACCTGATTGGAACTTACTTTTTGAAATTATGTGTGATGCTAGTGATTATGCTGTTGGTGTTGTTTTAGGACAAAGAGTTGATATGAAACTGAATGTTATTCATTATGCTAGTAAAACTCTAGACAGTGCTAAAAAAAATTATGCTACCACTGAAAAAGAATTCTTAGCAGTTGTGTTTGCTTGTGACAAATTTAGATCATACATTGTTGATTCAAAAGTAACTGTTCACACTGACCATGTTGCTATTAAATATCTTATGGAAAAGAAAGATGCTAAACCTAGACTTATTCGGTGGGTTCTCTTGCTACAAGAATTTGATTTGCATATCACTGATAGAAAAGGAGCTGAGAACCCCGTAGTTGATAACTTGTCTAGACTTGAAAATGTGCTTGATGACCCACTACCTATTGATGATAGTTTTCCCGACTAGCAGTTAGCTGCAATAAATGTTACTAATAGTACTCCTTGATATGCTGACTATGCTTATTACATTGTTGGTAAATATTTACCACCTATTTTCACTAATCAACAAAATAAAAAGTTTTTTCATGATCTAAGACATTACTTTTGGGATGACCCACATCTTTATAAAGAAGGAGTAGATGGTATTATTAGACGTTGCGTACCTGAGCATGAACATGGACAAATCCTTCGAAAGTGTCACTCCGAAGCATATGGAGGACATCATGCTGGAGATAGAACTGCACACAAGGTATTGCAGTCTGGATTTTATTGGCCTGCTCTCTTCAAAGATGCTCGTAAGTTCATTTCATCCCGTGATGAATGTCAAAGGATATGTGATATTGGTAAGCATCAAGAAATGCCTATGAATTATTCACTTGTTGTTGAACTATTTGATGTTTGGGGATTTTATTACATGGGACATTTACCTTCCTCTAATGGATATACACATATTTTGGTTGTTGTTGATTATGTTACTAAATGGGTAGAAGCTATTCCAACCAGTAGTGCTAATCAAAACACCTCTTTTAAAATGCTTAAGGAAGTTATTTGCCCAAGGTTTGGAGTTCCGAGATATTTAATGACTGATGGTGGTTCACACTTTATTTATGGTGCTTTCCGTAAAATGCTTCCTAAATATGATGTTAACCATAGAATTGCATCACCCTATCATCCTCAGTCTAGTGGTCAAGTTGAGCTTAATAATAGAGAAATAAAATTAATTTTGCAAAAGACTGTCAATAGGTCCAGGAAGAATTGGTCTAAGAAATTAGATGATGCGCTTTGGGCTTACAGAACAGCTTATAAAAATCTTATGGGTATGTCTCCTCATAAAATGGTTTATGGTAAAGCTTGTAATTTGCCTCTTGAGTTAGAACATAAAGCTTTTTGGGCAATCAAGGAACTCAATTATGATTTCAAACTTGCTGGTGAAAAGAGGTTATTTGATATTAGCTCATTAGATGAATGGAGAACCCAAGCCTATGAAAATGCCAAGTTATTTAAAGAAAAAGTTAAAAGATGGCATGATAAAAGAATCCAAAAGCGTGAGTTCAAGGTCGGAGAATATGTTCTTTTGTACAACTCTCATTTCAATTTCTTTGCAGGAAAACTCCTCTCTAAATGGGAAGGGCCCTATGTTATCAAGGAGGTTTATCGGTCTGGAGCCACCAAGATAAATAATTCTAAAGGAACTAACCCGAAGGTTGTTAACGGGCAACAAATAAAGCATTATATCTCAAGTACGCCCATTAATGTTGAAAGCAATATTATCCAAACTTTGACACCGGAGGAACACATAAAAAAGTCCTTCCGGAACACTCCAGAGTCGTCAAAATAAGGAGGTACGTGATAAGGTAAGTAAACGGACTCCGAAAAATCCGCAAAAATATTTTTTATCAGTTTTGGAATATTTGAAAAAATAGGAAAATAATAAACTACCGGGAAGCGCACCCTGGTGGGTACAAGACACCAGGGCGGGCCAGGCATGCCTGGCGCGCCCAGGTGGGTTGTGCCCACCTCGGGTACCTTTCGGACTCCGTTTTTTGCAGCTTGCTTGTTTCCCAAGATAAAAATTCTTTATATACTCCCCGAACCTGTTGACCACCATATCGCGGAGAAATCTTCTGTTTTCTTTTCCTGCTGTTTTCCTGTCAGATCTGAAATTATGTCGTCTCAAGGCTCAGGAAATGAGAGCCCTTCTTCCCACGAGTCTTTTGATATATATGTTTTTAAGCCTGCACATGCTTGGTCCACAGATGAGGAAGAAGATGAGCATCTTCCTCCTCGCTTCCAATGGGAGACCAAGGAAGCATTGGGCAAGAAAATATTGAAGCTCGAGCTGGAGAACGAAGACCTAAGGGACGAAAACTTTAGCCTACGACGCAAGCTGGAAGAGCTCAAGATTTCATCTCCACCACCATCTTCTTCACCACTAAAAGAAAACTGAGTATCGGGTATAGGCACCCCCTTGGCTTTCGCCAAGCTTGGGGGAGGTGCCCCGGTATCGTATCATCCCTACTATCCTTTTGCATTTACTTATCTTAGTTCGATCTTTTGCTTTAGAATAAATGAAATTTAGTTCGGTCCTTTCCCTTTGAGTTTGCTTAGTGATCTATCTATGTAATCGTGTGGGAGAAATATAATAAAGTTTAGTTTTGAGTTTTTCCTTTCTTTACTTTCTTGTTGCAATAAAAAGAAAGGAAATAAATTAAGATCAACATATGCTAATCTTATGGTAGGTGATGGCACCACATAAGGAAAAGTATAAGTAAAAAAATTATTAGAGATTGACAAACATAGCATTGGTCAATGATGCAACTCATGAAATAATTAACAAGGGAAGAGAAGATTCACATATAAATATACTCTCCTAGAAATCTTTTATGATTATGAACGCACATCAAAATATTATATGCCAAAATTGTTGACGTTGGACAAGGAAGACAACTTAATGGTTTATGTTTGTTCATATTCACATAGAAGTCATCTTGTCATAGATCCTTTAACATGTGGTGCTTGCCCAATATCTTTTCTAGCCAAAAAATCCCGCACTAAGTAGAGATACTACTTGTGCATCCAAAAACCCTTAAACCCAAGCCTTTTTCGAGAGTCCACCATACCTACCTATGGATTGAGTAAGATCCTTCAAGTAAGTTGTCATCGGTGTAATAAGGCAATAAAAATTGCTTCTAAAAATGTGAGATCATTTAGTGTAAGAGAAAATTGAGTGTTGCACGAACTTGTGATGGTGAAGAATAAAAGCGACAAACTGCATAATAAAGGTTGTTATCACAAGGGGCAATGTAACGTGACGTTCTTTTGCACTAAGCGATTGGGCATACAAACAAATAAGCGCATGTCAACCTCTGCTTCCCTCTGGGAAGGGCCTATCTTTTACTTTTGTGCAAAGAGTCAAAGTTTTCCCTTTTTCCCCTTGTATTTTTATCCTTTGGCAAGCATCATGTGGTGAGGAAAGATCTAGGCACATATGTCCAGTTGATTATGGGTGACATGAGTTATTATTGTTGACATCACCCTTGAGGTGAGTATGTTGGGAGGCGAAACTATAAGCCCCTATCTTTCTATGGGTCCGGTTGAAACGTTTTGCTCATGTGTATGCGGTGAGTGTTAGCAATCATAGAAGACTACATGATGGTTGAGTATGTGGACTTGCCTAAGGCTCCGATACATGACCCTTTCTAAAAAGATGATGAATTGTAGTTGCAAAAGTTGACTGAAAACATAGTTTGTTGGTTTCTAATAGAGTTTATGCTTTATACTTCAGTTGTGTGATGAACTGTTACTTATTCATGAGAAGTCTATGATACAAGTTCTATGGTAAAAGTCTTATGTTTAATTTTATTGCTGCCATAATAATCAACATGATGCTTTTATGTCCGTATTTTGTTTTATCGACACCTCTCTCTCAAAGCATGTGGACATGTTTTTCGTTTTCGGTTTTCGGTTGAGGACAAGCGAGGTCTAAGATTGGGCGAGTTGATACGTCCATTTTGCATCATGTTTTCTTGTTCTTATTTATGTTGTTATTATGCATAATAATGCTTTTTGGAGTAATTCTAATGCCTTTTCACTTATAATTTGCAAGGTATACACCAAGAGGGAGAATTCCGGCAGTTGGAAATCTGAACCTGAAAAAGCTACGTCAGGCCACCTATTCTGCACAACTCCAAACAAGCTGAAACTTCATGGAGATTTTTTACGGATTATTTAAGAAGTACTGGAGCTGATAACCACTAGAGGGGGCCCACCAGGTGGGCACAACCCACCTCGGTGCGCCAAGCCCCCCAGGCGCGCCCTGGTGGGTTGTTCTCACCCCGGACCACCTCCGATGCCCCTCTTCTGGTATATAAGTCATTTTGACCTAGAAAAATAGAAGGGAGGACTTTCGGGACGGAACGCAGCCGTCTCGAGGAGGAACTTGGGCATGAGCACTTTTGCCCTCCGGCGGAGCGATTCCGCCGGGGGAACTTCCCTCCCGGAGGGGGAAATCATCGTCATCATAATCACCAACAACTCTCCCATCTTGGGGAGGGTTATCTTCATCAACATCTTCACCAGCACCATCTCATATCAAACCCTAGTTCATCTCTTGTGATCAATCTTGTTACTGGAACTATAGATTGTTGCTTGTGGGTGACAAGTAGTGTTGATTACATCTTGTAGTTGATTACTATATGGTTGATACGTCCATTTTGCATCATGCTTTTATGTTGACATTTATTGTACTATGGGCTGTTATTACACGTTATGTCACAATACTTATGCCGTTTCTCTCTTATTTTATAGAGTTTACATAAAGAGGGAGAATGCCGGCAGCTGGAATTCTGGGCTGGAAAAGAAGCAAACTCTGGAAACCTATTCTGCACAACTCAAGAAGCCCCAAAACTCCACAGGACACCGTTTCAGAAAATATAAAAAATTTCTGGCGAAAGAAGATCACCAGGGGGCCACCACCTGTCCATGAGGGTGGGGGGCGCCCCCCTCTCTGGGCGCGCCCCCTGCCTCGTGGGCCCCCCGATGGCCCCCCGATGCCCATCTTCTCCTATATGAGGTGTTTTGACCTGGAAAAAATCATAAGGAGGCTTTCGGGACAAGACGCCGCCGTCTCGAGGCGGAACCTTGGCGGAAACCAATCTAGGGCTCCGGAAGAGCTGTTCTGCCGGGGATACTTCCCTCCGGGAGGGGGAAATCATCACCGCCGTCATCACCAACAACTCTCCCATCTTGGGGAGGGCTATATTCATCAACATCTTCACCAGCACCATCTCCTCTCAAATCCTAGTTCATCTCTTGTATCCAATCTTTGTACCCAAACCTCAGATTGGTACCTGTGGGTTGCTAGTAGTGTTGATTACTCCTTGTAGATGATGCTAGTTGGTTTATTTGGTGGAAGATCATATGTTTAGATCCTTTATGCATATTAATACCCCTCTGATCATGAACAATATTATGTCTTGTGAGTAGTTACTTTTGTTCTTGAGGACATGGGAGAAGTCTTGCTATAAGTAGTCATGTGAATTTGGCATTCGTTCGATATTTTGATGAGATGTATGTTGTCTCTCCTCTAGTGGTGTCATGTGAATGTCGACTACATGACACTTCACCATTATTTGGGCCTAGAGGAAGGCATTGGGAAGTAATAAGTAGATGATTGGTTGCTAGAGTGACATAAGCTTAAACCCTAGTTTATGCGTTGCTTCATAAGGGGCTGATTTGGATCCGCTCGTTTCATGCTATGGTTAGGTTTACCTTAATAATTCTTTTGTGGTTGTGGATGCTTGCATTAGAGGTTAATCATAAGTGGGAGGCTTGTCCAAGTAAGGATAGCACCCAAGCACCGGTCCACCCACATACCGAATTATCAAAGTACCGAACGCGAATTAGATGATCGTGATGAAAACTAGCTTGACGATAATTCCCATGTGTCCTCGGGAGCACTTTCCTTCATATAAGAGTTTGTCGAGGCTTGTCCTTTGCTACAAAAAGGATTGGGCCATCTTGCTGCACTTTATTTACTTTTACCTTTTGTCACTTGTTACCAATTAGCTTATCACAAAACTATTTGTTACCTATAATTTCAGTGCTTGCAGAAAATACCTTACTGAAAACTGCCTATCATTTCCTTCTTCTCCTCGTTGGGTTCGACACTCTTACTTATCGAAAGGACTACGATAGATCCCCTACACTTGTGGGTCATCAATGGTTTATTTGGTGGAAGATTATATGTTCAGATCCATTATGCTATATATTACCTCTCTGATCTTGAGCATGTTCATCACTTTTGAGTAGTTACCTTTGTTCTTGAGGTCACGGGAGAAATCATGTTGCAAGTAATCATGTGAATTTGATATGTGTTCGATATTTTGATAGTATGTATGTCGTGATTCCCTTAGTGGTGTCATGTGAACGTGGACTACATGATACTTCACCATATTTGGGCATAAGGTAATGCATTGTGGAGTAGTAATTAGATGGTGGGTTGCGAGAGTGACAGAAACTTAAACCCAGTTTATGCACTATTCCGTAAGGGACCGATTGGAACCAAAAGTTTAATGCTATGATTAGAATTTATTCTAAATACTTTTCTCGTAGTTGCGGATGCTTGCAGGAGGGTTAATCATAAGTAGGAGGTTTGTTCAAGTAAGAACAACAACTAAGCACTGATCCACCCACATATCAAATTATCAAAGTAGCGAACACGAATTAAACCAACATGATGAAAGTGACTAGATGAAATTCCCGTGTACCCTCAAGAACGCTTTGCCTATTACAAGAGTGGAAGGATTGATATGGTTGACTAGAGGGGGGGGGGTTGAATAGGCAACTAAGAATTTTTAGCTTTAGTTGACCAAATTAAACTTAACAACAAAATAGATTGTCTAAATGTGCAACTACGATGGCAACCTATATGATGCAACAAGTACAAGTACACAAGTAAGCACAAAGAACTAACACAATAAATCTTGCACAAGTAAAGGTGAGAAATAACCAAGAGTGGAACCGGTGGAGACGAGGATGTGTTACCGAAGTTCCTTCCCTTTGAGGGTAAGTACGTCTCCGTTGGAGCGGTGTGGAGGCACAATGCTCCCCAAGAAGCCACTAGGGCCACAGTTTTCTCCTCACGCCCTCACACAATGCGAGATGCCGTGATTCCACTATTGGTGCCCTTGAAGGCGGTGACCGAACCTTTACAAGCAAGGTTTGGGCTCTCTCCACAACTGAACTGGAGGCTCCCAACAAAACCACGGAGCTTCACCACAATGGAATATGGCTCTGAGGTGACCTCAACCGTCTAGGGTGCTCAAACACCCAAGAGTAACAAGATCCGCAAGGGATTAGTGGGGGGAACCAAATTTCTCTTAGTCGAAGTGTAGATCTGGGCCTTCTTAACCAATCCCTAGAAAATCAACAAGTTTGATTGTCTAGGGAGAGAGATCGGGCGAAAATAAGCTTGGGGAAGAAGACCCCTTTATATAGTGGAGGGGATAAGTGAACTGTTACCCCCTTTTCTGCCCGCACAGAGCGGTACTACCGCTGGGTGGAGCGGTACTAGCGCAGGTGCTAGCGGTACTACCGTGGCCTCCAGCGGTACTACCGCCCTATGTTAGATACGAGGCACGGAGGAGGAGAGCGGCAGTAGCCACGGTGGTGGCAGCGGTACTACCGCTGCTACTGCCGTTGCTACTACCATAGAACCCGACACGAGAAATGCGCTCCTCGAATCGACACGGAAGTGGTGCCTTGCTACAACGACACTACCGCATATACCCGCAAGCGGTACTACCGCTTGGTAGGTATAGGCGGTACTACCGCCCCAGCGGCGGTACTACCGCGTCCAACAACAAAAGACTCCACATAGAGATGTGGAGAGCTCCAAGACGAGAAAGGAGATGAGGGTGCCGAAAATAAGTGTACATGATGATTCCACCCTGGCCTTTCCAATGTGGACCCCCTCTTGATAGTACTGTGTCTCCTACGACTCAAGTCCACCAAAACAAAAACCGAGGAAGACGACACGTCATGCGCTTATAACTTAGAGGGAAGATGATCGTCTCGTGCCAATGGATTAATATCTGAAATACTTAGCACACACGATTAGTCTGCGAACGCATTGTCATCAATCACCAAAACGACATAGGAAGGGGCATGCCCTTTCAATCTCCTCCTTTTTGGTGGATTGATGACAACACGAGATTTGCACAGAATATAATAACACTAGGAGTAAGCAAGCCCCAAAGACTACAAAATATAGACTAGCTCCTCCTAGATGTGTGCATATAAATGAGTTGCTTTTGGAATGCAAAGCACACACTCTAGGATCAACTATCTCCCCTATATTTTATAGTCCGATAACATCTAACAGTGAGGAGACATAAGCTGGTAAAATAGTAGGTGTGTAAAGATAGAAGGAATTAAGCACACAACCTACTAAAGTACTCGACAATTTTAAGGTAGCATAGGTCTGACACATAGAAATAGTAACTGGGTCTCACGAGCACAAACAAAACCAGATAGATAAAGAAAGTTTGTGAGAAGAAAAGACATAGCCTAAAAAGCAAGAAACACACTCACAATACACAAATCCATCTCTCCCCCTTTGGCATCGAGACACCGAAAAGGGGCAGAGAGAGGCACAACATCATCACATCGCTGCGTGGTCATCTGCACCTCCGTCATCGGTTGGGGGCTGCTTGGGGTCAGAGTCAGTCTAGTGACAGTGCTGCTGAACCCATTCTTCCTCATCTGTGATCCGGCCTTCAGAGCCGCTGACTACCATGGCACCAAGCTGACGCATGAGCTGCTTATGATGGGTCATGGAATTCTTCTCAGACACATGGGCCATGTACTGACCGTGAGACTCCATGCAGAATAGCTTCTGCATCTTCCTTTTGAGCTTCTTTGCCCAAGAGGGCTCTGCTCCAGATGGCACATAGTCATCATCATCATCATGATCAACCTCCACCTCAGCATCATTAGCACCAATCGGAATCTCAGAACGAGTGACTGGAGAGTTCCAGAGATCCGTCCTCCTAAGCCTTTTGACCTCGTGAGAGACCAACTCGCCAGTCTCCAGCGGGTACCCAACATAGGTGTGCTCCCAGGCCTTCTCAATGAGGAGCATGATAAAAGGAGCATAGATGAGACACTTACGCTCAGAGATGGCAGGCAACAGTTCAGACCACATGACATGAGAGATATCAAATGTTTCTCCAGTGTTCTTTTCCTTCTGATGCTGGCAGAAAAGGAGCATGTCCAGAAGATATGAGTGAACCATATCCTGGTTCCCAATACGAGGAAAGAGAGTCTCCCTGAAGATGCGATGAAGGATATCCAGAAACACATGTAGCTCATACGTCTCCTTCTTAGTCTCAGGGTTGACCTTCACAGTACAATAAGGCCAAAGGTTCTGCTTGTGAGTGAAGGTGGCATTGTGATGAGGTCGAAAGCCAACCGAACTCTCAAGACCGAGATCTTCAACACCAAGAAGCTCCATGAAAGCTTTCCACTTGACCACCAGACGCCTGCCATTAGTCATCCAAGTCAAGGTCCTTTCTGCATCGGTGCCAAGATGGACAGTGGCATAATACCGAGCCACCAGATCTGCATCAAAGTCCTTGTTGAATGACATTATGTCGAGAATGTTCAGCTGTTTGCACATCTCCAAGGCTTCGTCGAAGTAAGCAATGTCCTTTTCCAAATGAGCAATGTCTATAGTGCGAACATCAACAAAGAGATTCTTCTTGGCCTTGATCACATCAAAGTAGGTTGCATACTGAAAGCGGTTCCAGAACGGACGGTTGACAAGGGCAGGCTCTTGCTCATAGGGATTGCGCCGTCGCCTCTCCCAAAACTCCTTGTTTGAAATTTTAGTGACAAACTTGAGCTTCTTGGCTGGCTTCTTTTCAGTACTCTTGGACGGCTGCTGAGACTGAGACGATAGAGCAATTGAGGAAGGAACACTAGCAAAACCACTTGCAGAACCACCTGTTGCCTTAGAGGTGCGATAGCGCTTTGAACCGGTGCGCCCAGGGTTGATGCGACAGGCAGGATGTTCCGAAGGGCCATCTCGTGGAGCCAAAAGCACAAACACGAAAGACACCACAAATGAACGAGCATAAGTCATGAGAAATAGGAACAAAAATCAATATTTGGTAGGAATATAATGGATGATGGCCTCAAGCGGTAGTACCGCAGAGAATAGGCGGTAGTACCGCCCCCAGCGGTAGTATCGCTCCAGCGGAGCGGTAGTACTGCTCCAGGCGAGGGAACAGCGGTTCCCAAGATGCCACATTCAATCCGGTACTATCGGGAGGCTAAAATAAAAAATAGTCCTATCAAAGATCAATCCTAGCAGTTTAGAGGTCTTCACCATCCTACTCAAGCCTTGATTTGGCCAAAAATCATGGAATGCACGCCTATTGCCACTACAAACCTAGATCTGAAAACTAGAAGCAACAAGAAGGAAACGGGGGGCAATACCGACATCCATAGCTTCAGGAAGGGGTGGGGATCGATCTCACCGAAGGAAAAGGTGAAGCACGGCCTGGAGGAGGCAGCCCACCGGCAACCTCGTTGGCTTGTTCTTTGTTGGGGAGCGAGAGCGAGATGGGAGCGAGTGGGTATGGGGAGAAAAACTCCCCGACCCCCCCACTTAACCCCGCAGTTTCGCCCTGCGGCGGTAGTACCGCTCGGGCGGGCGGTAGTACTGCTTAGGTTACTAAGCGGTAGTACCGTGCGCTCCAACGGTAGTACGGCCCAACTCAGAAAAAGTGCTCTAGACTGCCTTTTTGCTCACAAAATCTTTTAGAAAGGAAAACACTTAGCTTAGATAAGGAATATCACAAGAGATCAGAGGGAACACCACAAACACAAGCACAAAAACAAAGAGAAAAACAAGACAACAACCACACACTTCTCGAACGAGATGGCGGTGGCCGAGGCCGCCTATGTTTGAGTGAAATGGCATGTCATCGTGAAGATTTTAACCTTGGGCCCATGACCACTACTCATCTTTGAAGCACATATATACCATCAACAATGGTAGATGTGAAGTATTTACTCGATTTATGCATAATGGGGGGAGGGAAAGTTCATTGAGGGAACAACACTCCCCTATGTCCATGCCTACATCTAAACAAGATAACACGATGAGTATGGGGAGGAGTGCACCGCTTCAATCCACATTGCTCAAATCTATGATATTTAGCTCATGCCTTAACTCGTGAAATCTTGCTTCATCCAAAGGCTTCGTGAAGATATCTGCAAGGTTATCATGAGTGTTGACATAGTGTAGATCAATTTACCCTCGCCGAATATGCTCCCGGATGAAGTGATACCGAATCTCAATATGCTTCGTCTTGAAGTGTTGCACCGGGTTGAGAGAAATCTTGATGGCACTTTCATTGTCACACCAAAGAGGCACTTTGTCACAATTGACACCGTAATCCTTTAAAGTTTGCCTCATCCATAAAAGTTGAGCACAACAACTACCGACAACCACATACTCAGCTTCGATGGAGGAGAGAGATACACAACTTTGCTTTTTGGAAGACCAACTCACCAAAAAGCAACCAAGAAATTGGCACCCTCCGGAGGTTGACTTCCTATCCACTTTGTCTCCCGCCCAATCTGAATCCGAGAAACCTACAAGGTTGAAGTTTGCTCCTCTTGGGTACCATAAGCCAAAGTTTGGTGTATGAGCCAAATATCGAAAGATCCGCTTGACAGCCACAAAGTGACTTTCCTTAGGTGAGGCTTGAAACCATGCACAAGTTCCCACACTCAACATGATATCCGGTCTAGATGCACAAAGGTAAAGCAAGGATCCAATCATAGAACGATATACCATTTGATCCACCGCTTTACCATTGGGATCAATGTCAAGTTGGCACTTGGTGGGCATTGGAGTAGTTGTTGGCTTGACATCACTTAGATTGAACCTCTTGAGCATGTCTTGAGTGTATTTGGCTTGTTTGATGAAGATTCCTTCTCTTCTTTGTTTGATTTCGAACCCAAGGAAGAACTTCAACTCTCCCATCATGGACATCTCAAACTCCGCGGTCAGGAGTGCGGCAAACTCATCATTGAAAGCTTTGTTAGGTGAACCAAATATAATATCATCAACATATAGTTGGCATACAAACAATTCCCCTTTGACCTTCTTAGTAAAAAGAGTGGGGTCAATTTTCCAAATTTCAAACCCACGATCTTGCAACAACTCGGTAAGATGCTCATACCACGCACGCGGGGCTTGTTTAAGGCCATAGAGCGCCTTATAGAGTTGATACACATGATTGGGGAACTTAGGATCCTCAAAACCCAGGGGTTGTTTGACATACACCAACTCATTAAGAAGACCATTTAAAAAAGCACTTTTCACTTCCATTTGTTGCAATTTAAAGTTATGATGAGAAGCATAGGCAAGCAACAAACATATAGATTCAAGGCGAGCAACGGGGGCAAAGGTTTCACCATAGTCGATACCCTCGACTTGGGAGTAGCCTTGAGCCACCAAATGAGCCTTGTTACAGATGACAATTCCGTGAGCATCTTGCTTGTTCTTAAAGATCCATTTGGTTCCTATGACCAACCCATTTTCTAATGGGCCCTTTGAGGTTAGTAACAAGGGTCTTAGGAACTCAAATATACCATTCAATGTAGTAATAAGAAGAGCCAACAAATTTAGCAAAAACATGTCCATCACTAGCACGGCATAACACATAAGACGGTTTAAAATCGTCGTCTTTGTTGGAAGGAGCGACAATGTTTTTCTTGACTCCACTACCCTCCGCATCGTTCTTCTTCTTCTTAGGAGTACCCTCTCCCTCCTTCACAAAAATTTGCTTGAGAGGAGGGGGTTGCTTGGTCTTGTCGCTCTTCTTCTTCTTGGGCTTGGGTGCAAACCCAATTCCTTCTTTGGCAACAACTTCCTTTTGATTGCTCAAAAGATTGTTGAGGTTCTTCTCACCTTGTATGCAATACACAAGGCCTTTCTCAAGTTGCTTATTTAACTTGGCATTCTCTTCAACAAGATGCACATGCTCGTAACATGGGTTAGTAGCATTTGCATTATCAATTAAAACCATGCGAGGAAAAGTGGCTTTCTCCTTGGTTAGCGAAACTTGGAGTTGATCATGAGACTCTTTGAGGCTAGCATGTACACTCTTCAAGACCTTGTGAGCCTTGTCAAGTGTAACAAACTCCTCCTTGAGTCTAGCATGGTCAACCACATGTTTTGCCTTCTCGGAATTGAGCACACAAGAGACAACTAAAGCATGATCAAGATCTTTCTTTAATTTAGCATGATCATCGTTGTGTGACTCCTCAAGAGCCAAATGAAGACCATGCTCTTCCTCAAGAGCATTAGAGAGATCTGATATCTCATCGGCATAGTCTCGACTATGACCCTCCATTTTAGAGATGGTCTCCTCATGAGCCTCGATCATGTCATTGGCTTCACCAAGTTGTTCCAAGAGAGAAACAAAGTGCTTCTTGGGTTTACCTTTGAGTTTAGTCATAAACACCTCAAATCCATTTTCCTCCTTCTCCGCCTCCTCACTCTCATCAATGCAATCCGTCAATGAAGGATTAGAAGTGATGGTAGAATTGTTGTCGGGGGTTACCTTGTTGGTGGCCTTAGCCATGAGGCACTTGGTGGTGATGTTCTCATTTGGTGAGTCGAACAGGGATGACCGTGGAGTTGTTGCTATAGCAATGGTGGCCATGGTAACCATCTCGTCATCTTCTTTGAAAGTGCTGTATATCGACTAGGGGGGGGGGGTGAATAGGCGATTTTTATGAAAGACTTCAAAACATGGAAGTTTCAAAGACAAACATTATAACCGATCCGCTTTTTCATGAAACACTCATGTTCTTCACTTATATCTTTTTGAGTGTTTTAGCTACCTTGTTATATGCTTCTAGCTCTTGTTTTTCTTTCATATCATGTTCAGAGCTATTAGTTCTTTTATAGAAAGTACTCTCTTGCTTCACTTATATCTTTTTGGAGAGTTGATTGGTTTAATTGCTAAATAATATGTTGGTAAAGTAAATGCCAAGTGTGGCTGTGGTGCAAAGAATAAAAAGCTTGCATAGTCTTGAAGATCATTGAGTAATTTGATCCCTATCAATTGTTTTGAGCAATTAAGTAGTCATGTCTAAACATGGAGATCATTTAATAAAGTCTTATTAGTGAAGAAATACCTTTGAAGTTTGCAATTGTTTAGTTTTTCACCATTGGTAGTTTTAAAGTTCTTGTTCTCTTTTTAGAAGTAAGATGGTTGACAAGGAAGACAGTGTAGAAGTCTTATAATTATGCTAAAAGGATGTTATAATTCTCTTGTACCGGTTAACATGTGCTTGCTAAAAACTTGCTAAACCAAAAACTCTGTACTGAGCGGGAATGCTGCTCGTGCATCCAAATTCCATAGCCAAAATTCTGCCATATGTGTCCACCATACCTACCTATGCATGGTATTTAATAGCCATTCCAAGTAAATTGCTCATGTGCTACCTTTAAAACCTTCAAAATTTATCCTTATTTGTGTCTCTGTTTTAGCTCATGAGGAAGTGGTAGATAGTTCATTATTACTTGTGTTGGGCAGAACGACCCCTGACGTGCATGAATAATGTGCATGTCCTTAATTTTGCAAAAAGAGCTGGCAAAAGGGTATGCCCAGCCCACTTTACATGTCATCAATATCAATATCAAAAACCTCCTTCACACATCGTACCTGAGAAATCAGACAAACTTTGGCTAGTGATAAACAAAGGAGAAAGGGGAGTGTTATCATTCCTCTATGGGAGCCGCTCTTAAGTTCTGTTTGGCATGAGTAGTAGTGCATTGTTTATCACCATTCGTTGACATAAGCATACATCTCTCAAAATTGCTTTTATATCTCTATGTTTTCAAAAATAAAAAGCTCTAGCACATGAGTAATCCCTGCTTCCCTCTACGAAGGGCCTATCTTTTACTTTTAAATGTTGAGTCAGTTTTCCTATGTTCTAATCTTCTTCCTCCACCATAAGCAAGCATCTAGTGTTAACCCTGGGTTCAAGTTGATTATGTTCAAAATTTCAGCTTAGTTATATATAATCCTTGTGCATTGAACTTATCCATGAGATAAAATGTTGAAAAGTGGAAAGCATTGCTGAAACTTTATCTTCCTTTTGTGTTAACTAGCATGCTTTTGATGAGAGAACTCCTTTGGGGCTAACAGTTGTGCTTAACTTTATAGTTTCATGTCTTCAATTGTACTATTCATGAAAAGAATTTACTTAGATGATCACTTGGTTATTCATTGTTTACTTGCTTTCAACTATAGACAATTGTTTTGGTTCACTTTATTTCAGTTCATGTGCTTTACTATATTACTTGATCAAGATTGTGTTAGTAGCATGTCACCTCAAAAATTATCTATGTTATCATTCTACCTACTCGTGGACGAGTAGGAATTAAGCTTGGGGATGTTGATACGTCCCAAACGTATCCATAATTTTTGCTTGTGACATGCTTGTTTTGCATCATTGTCTCATGTTTATATCAAAGTTTTCTATCTTTTTAGGCATTTATTGGACTAACCCACTAATGGTTGCAAAAGTGCACAATGTTCTTGTTTTACACTTTATTGTGTAGGAATTACTTGGAAATTGACAAAAACGCAAAAGGAGTCATATTGGAGTAGGACTCTTACTTTCCTGAAATCTTTCTGAGAACATTTTTAGAAGATGGTCACGTTCCGGCCTGAAGACGACGTCAAACGGAAAAATCCTAGTTGCGAAAGTTGTGGGGAATTTCGAGAGGATGCTTCTGGATATAAAATTCGTCCAAATCGGAGTCCGGACGGCCGAGAAAAGCCCGTTTTACTGAAGCCCAAAATCTGATGACAGGAATCCGAGAGTCTATATAAAGAGAGGAAACCTAGGTCACCAAGGGCCACGAATTTTCCTCCTCCCAAGCTGCCGTCTTGGAGGGGAGAACCAGCACCATTGCAGCACCATCCACAAGGAAGAAGGGGGGCCAAGGAGCCGCTGCCCCCTAGGGCCGCCGCCGCCCCGAGGGCCACCGCCGCCCCGGAGGGCTGCCGCCGGCCGCCGCCTCCTCCTCCGGGCTGCGCCCCTCCATCAACACCACCATCAATCTCTTGCTCACCATGGTCATGTGTGAGTAGTCTTCTCCGGGGCTGAGGGCTTGTACGTGTAGCTATGTGGTTATCTCTCTCTCCCATGATGTGATCTTCGTTGTGATCATAGGCTATGTTAATATAGGGTGATCCCATGATATTTCCCCTTCCTCTATGTATTGAATTGATGTACTCACTTGTCTTTATCTAGTATAATCCCCGAGACCAAGGTGACAGCGGTCTATTGGACATGGATTAGAAGAATATTTTCATGAGTGATTTCCTCTTTTGTGTGTTGATTGAAGATTGAGAGTCTCTTGGTGCTTGTCTTTGACTATCCTGGAGATATGTTGTGGTGATTGTGGTACTCTCTTTGGATGGCCGCGGTGACATTGAGAAATCCATAGATTGAGAACTACGAACTTTGAGGTGTGCTTTTGTAGCCCTACATAATTCTCGTCCTCTCTTGACTACAAAGGAATGACCTCCGAGTGCGTCTCCATTGCATGTTTTATGGGAAATATCATGTGATTAGACTATGTCAATGTTGTTGGGAGTTGCCACTAGTGAAAGTATGAAGCCTAGGCCTTGTTTCCACCATTGCAATACCATTTGTGCTCACGTTTACCACTTGTTTGCTTGCTGCACTTTTTATTACAGATTTATATTACTTTGCTTTGCCACTCCTATCATCCATATTTTACCATCTCTTCGCCGAACTAGTGCACCTATACATCTGACAAGTGTATTAGGTGTGTTGGAGACACAAGAGACTTCTTGTATCTCGATTGCAGGGTTGCTTGAAAGGGGTACGTTCAACCTCCACTTCCCTGAGTTCGATAAACCTTGGGTTACTCACTTAAGGGAAGTTTGCTGCTGTCCTACAAACCTCTGCTCTTGGAGGCCCAACACTGTCTACAGGAATAGAAGCGTGTAGTAGACATCAGTCATCTCCGGTAGGTAAACCGAATCAATGAGGGACTACTACCTGTGTTATCCTGCAATTCTCACAAACACATTAGTCCCTCAACCAGGTTTGTTGTCAATACTCCAAAACCAACTAGGGGTGGCACTAGATGCACTTACAATCTCCCCCTTTTTGGTGATTGATGACAAACTGGTTGAAGTTTTCGACGGGAATAAAAGTATGTGAAATTGTAGAGGATAAAGGTATTGCCGTCATAAGTAGCAAAAGGCTCCCCCCTGAAGATGTGCATATAATTAATTTGCTTTTGAATGCAAATGCACATGGCAGGTTGTACTTGTGGAGACCCTCTTCAACTTATGAAGACAATTCATCATGCACAATTGATATGTCGAATATAATGATATGCATAATGAGAAATGGACGTCTGCAGAATGAATAAGTACGAAATTTATCGTCGCACATGTGGAATTTATCATCGCATTACAGAGTATTAGAAAACATAGCAGACGACCATCAAGTTTAAGTGTTACAACTCAAAGAACCAAATGTAGCAAAAACGAGAGTTGTAAACACTAGGCAAAAATATAAAGCACCCACCCATATGGACCCGCTTGAAGACTATCAACTCATATGCTTCTCCCCCTTTTGTCAGTAAGGACCAAAAAGGTTTGAAGACATAGAGCCTCTACTCGTTCCCAGTTGGAGTAGGAGAAGATGCAGGGTCGGTGTTGGTGTTTGGCGGTGCAGAAGAAGTTGGTGCAGTGTCGACACGGCTGAAGGAGGAGGTGGTGAGGTAGCATCATCTTAATCATCGATCACCCTGGCATCCACCGTTGTAGCGGAGGAGGAAAAGTCAGAGTCTTCAAGAGACGGAGTTCGACGCAAAACAACATTCCTTGGGGAGTATGGTCAAACTTGAATCTTTATGTGAAGCCATCGTCTTGAAGATCTGCTGCAGCACTCAGCAAAGTCAAACTCCTCCATGACCTCCGACAGGTTTCATGAGCAACAAAGGCATTCTTGGTGGCAAGGTTGCGAATACGATTGACATCCACCAAGAGGCTTTGCATCTGACGCTTCAGCCAGTAGAGATGCTTATCATGTTTCTGATGTAAGGCAACGAGAAGCTCTCGGTCATTGAGAACACGAGATCACTTCCGAGGCCTTTGGGCAATGGTGCTCTCAGTAGCTTCAGTCTCTGCATGGCGAGGTAAGCGAGTATGGCCAGCCAGAGGATAAACACGAGTGACTGCTGGAACTCCTTCAATGGGCTGAGTGAAGCTTTGGTGATCAGCGTTGTGAAGAAAAACAGGCTCTTTGGCAGGCTCTTGGTATATGGCTTCAGCTGACATATCAACCTCTGGCAAGAATATGTGATGGTTGCGAGCAGAAGGCTGATAGTTGATAGCAGAATGAAGCTTGATGAGGCGCATGACCCATGGAGCGTAGAACTTAAGTCCAAAGAGATCAGAGCCTGATACAGCCAACTGCCTGATAAAGAAGTCTTGAGCGTTGAAGCTGATGCCATTGAAGATATAGAAGACCAATGTTTTCATTGTGCCTTCAAGTTTGGCTGATGAAGAGTGTCCTTTGACATGCCATAGAGTTCGCCTGATGATATGATATATAGTGCGTGGCAGATACTCAAGGTCTTCAAAAAAGAACTCCTTTGGGTGTTCAGCATCGAGTGGCAAGGGCTTCATCATGCTCAAAATTTGGCTCATGTTGGGCTTGGGATTCTGAAAGATACTCTCCAAAGCTTCGCTGTGTAGTTGACAACCAGGTTCATATAGTTCTCCTGGAGTGGGCAGGCCAGTTAGCTGAATGAGGTCAAAGGCTTTGGCTTCATGATGGACATTTCCTGTCATCCACTCAAGGACCCATGTCTTCGGATCCCTACTGTAGCCGCGAATGTGGAGGGTTGCATAGAATTGCAGAAGCAGCTCTTCATTCCAGTGCTCTTTATTAGTCACAAAGTTTAGCAGGCCAGCATCACGGAAGCAATCAAGAGCTTCTTCAAGACAGGGCAACCCAGTAATGGCTTCAGTGTCAAGACGCATATGTGGGAAGATGCACCCTTGATCATAGAGAACTCGTGAATAATAACTGCGCTGTTGATGGCTCCAGAACCTATCTGAGGAAATCCTTGGTTTGGAGTAGGGGTTCTTGGCGCTATCAAAGAAAGTGTTGTGCGCAATGAAGCCACTAGCATTGAAGGACCCTGGCGAAGTGGCAGTACTTGGGAACCTGGGCAGTCTTGGCTTTGGCTTCTGAACGTGAGGCCTGTGCTCGACGTGGTAGTCAAATTGAGGACCAACAGCAGGCGGAGGAACCAGAATAGGCCATTTGACAGGGATGAGCTGGTCATCTTTGTCCTATGCTTGCTCGATAGTATGTGGCCTTGGAGGCGGAACAGGAGCAGTGGCATTGACTTCAGGCTGCTGATTTGCGTCAGGTGCAGCATTGGCTTCAGGTGCTATCACTTCAGGCACCACAATGGCTTCAGGTGCCACATTAGCTTCAGCCATGACAATGTCATTGGCTTCAGTTGTGGTGTTGGTGGCAGCCTCAGAATTTGTAACCTCTACTTCAGGAGCTGGAGGGTCGGACATGTTCTCCTCGAGAACAACTTGGTCAGCAGGGGGTGTGGCAACACGTGCTTCTTCTTCTCTTGCTTCTTCTTCATTGGCTGATGCAGTCGGAATATCTTCAGCCGCTTTGGCTTCAGACTCAGGGAGGTTCACAGTAGGAGAGGCTTCAGGAACAGATTGGTGCTCATCTCCTTCTGGAACACTTGATTGATCGACTTGAGGCCTTGGTCCTTTGCGAAGCCTGCGGAATGCTGGCGACGCTTGTGGAGATGGAGTTGGTTGGGCCTCAAAGTCTTCGTCTTCAAGCACCGAACTGGTGACTTGAGTTGGGGGAGTTACTGGTGTGTCTTGTGGGTGATCAGCCCATGAGTCATCCTGAGCAATTGGCGTCAATGGACGACCAATGCTGATGCATTCGCTGTTCGTGAGAACACGCGATGATACCACATTGTATTCGATCTAAGGAAGGACTTCATCATCTTCAACATTGTCGTGAGGACCAATGTCTTCAGCTGCGGTGGGGTCAACAGCTGGAATGTCTTCAGGAGCCTCTGTGGAAGCAGGCTCATGAACAGTCAGACGGCATTCTTGGTGTGAAGATGCAGGACGAGCAACAGAAATTGGCTCGACGACAAGGGGCTCTGTGGGAGCAGCCTGGACCTTCTTGATCTTGCGCTTCTTGGTGGGTGCAGCTCCATCAGTGGTGTTCTTGGTTTTGCGCTTGTGTGCTTCAGCTTCAGCCACCTTTGTCTTCTTGAGCTCTGAAGCAACTGTGGGGGCCTTAGGCTCCAAGCTTGTCATGCTAGCAGGGAAGACAATGCGAGGTTCTTCCTGCCTGGATTCTTCAGCTGGGGCCACAATTTGCTTCTTCTTCTTGGCAGCCATCCTGGGGTCGATGCCAGGACGCCCAAGGGCCTTGCGCTGCTCAGCTTCATTGTAAGCTTGAACACACTTGGCAGCCAAGGCCTTTATGCGCTCATGAGAACCTTTAGCTTATTCACGCCTCTTGTGAAAGGCTTCCTTGAGCTCATGCATCATGACTTTGAAATTCTGGACTTCTTGGACGCTGAGCTTGGCCATATGCTTCTTGAACTGAGCCTTTTCATAATCAATCTTTTGCTTCAGCTCAACAATTCTCTGAGCAAGAGCTAGCTCAGAAGCAATGGCGCCGTTGAAAGAGACGCTTAGGCCAACTGGAAGTTGCAGATCATCAAAGCTGAGATTGGGGGTGTCAAACCACTCATCGATGAAGTTGTTCAATACTTCCACGTCAAAGAGGGGCAAATCATTGAAGATTTCTGCATCTTGCTTGCTCTTTATCAATTGCTCAAGAGCGTCATCAGCTAGATCTTCATCACTCGACAGATCAATGGCTTCATTCGCGTTCTTCAGAACAGCATCAGGAGTCCGAGCTGGACTGGGGTTGTGCATGGGCTTCTTCTGTAGCTTCTTGCTCCTGGAGATGCGAGAATGCTCTTCAGATTGCACACTTGGTGCAGGTGGAGCAGTGGCCAAAGGCTTCACTCTTGAAGCTGTTGGTGGAGTGGAAGACTTTGAAGCCTTGGATTTCTTCTTCTTCTTTGGCTTCGGAGATGCAGGCGCTTCATCAGAGTCAGCGTCGTCTGCATGTTGATCCACATCCGCCCCTTGAACCCTTATATGACTGATGAGACCTTCTAAGTTGTAGAAGGGCCCAACCAGATTTGGTTCAGCTTCGCGTGTGCCATCGGCACGAGGCGCAGAGGGGCCAGGATTGAAGTCTAATCCCCAAGTCTTCTTGTTTTCCTTGGCCGAGTTCTTGGCATACTGGACATTGCGCTTGAACAGATTGTCGTCATGACACCATAGCAGTGATGATGGGTCGGCATCTGCTAGTTGTGGCACACGGACCATGCAAGGATAGAAGCCTTGAGCAATGGCTTCAGCTTGGGTCCTGGGTGGAAGATTTTGTATAGAATGTCTCCCCATTGTCGCTTGATGGCATTCTTCTCAGCATACTCCTGGGTCACAAACCTGTACTTGAACCACTGTTCTGCCCAATATCTTCGAATCCATTGGATTCGAGTTTTCCTCTGATTGTAGTCCTCCTCTGGATCAGTCTTGTACATCTCATGGAGGTCAGGAGGTAAATCTCTGGAGGTGTTTCCACGGCGCTGTCTGCCACCCTTCCTAACAGACTTCTCAGTTGCCATTGGGTTCAAACTGAAAGGCTTCAATGCAATCAAAGGCTTCCGTCTGCTGGTCAGACATGAACTGGCTTCGGGAGAGTTGATGTGATGCTGTAAGAATTCTGCAAATGAATGCAGACTATGCGAACCAAGGGATTCTCCCACGGACATGTACCTGTGACAGCATTAGAGATGCGAGGGAAGGGGAAGAGGTCATATGCATTCTCAGAAGATTTTGAAGATAAATCAGTTTTGAAGACATTGACCTCATAGCGCGAAGACATTCACTTATATGTAGAGAGTTGGTTCCAGATTTGTACGAATCCAAGAATAGGTACAAGTGAGGAATCTAACTATGTGTGAAGCATAAGTGAATATACTAGGCAAAGTATGAGATGCAGACATGATAGATCCAAATATGTGGAGGCGGAAACTTCTTATGGTAAAAAGGATGAATCTATTGGATCAAGAAGACGGTAAAAAGAGAGTTTTAATTTACCACACGATGAACTGCTAGACGGAGAAGAAGTGGATGCCGAGCAGTTCGATCTTCCGTGCCCTAACTTGGCGACGGAGGACACCTACGGCGGAGGCGGAGAAGACGATGTCCGCGGCCGACGTGAAGACGGCGTCGACGAGGTCGCGGCAGCGAAGCGCTTCGTCGCCGGCGTTGTCGAGAGCTAGCGGAGGCGCTAGGGTTGGTCGAGGTGGAGAGGTGGTAGAAATGTTTTTGACCGTGATGGGATGGGTATTTATAAGGATGGGAGACGGCACAACGCAATTACGCAGGTGCCCCTGGCTGTTCACATCTGAGGGACACGTGGCGGACATGTAACACATTGGGAGTTGTCCCACGATCCCACGCACGCCTGGACTGTCGGGGTGGTCGTTCTGGCTTCTCCAGATTTCAGGCAATAAGGATTGAGCATTAAAGCAGATTTAATGTTTGTCTCTGTATCTTCTGCTGACAAGGACGCAGAGAAGACATTCGATGATTCCAACAGAATGCATATGATTTGGATAGATAGAGTTTGAGGTGAGAAAGCATAGAGAGGTTAGGGTCCGATCACATTCACTTAGTTCAAAAGATTCAAATAAGAAGACATAGCTATAAGTGAATGCTGTAGAGGACAGAACACAAGTCTATATATGTCCTATATGAAGATAAACCAAATGCGAAGATTTTGCAAATGTAACGCCAAGAGAAACACTTCAAACAAAGATCTGGTGGTGGCGTTACCCACCGTATAGGAAGTATAAGACCCAGACACGACGCACAATTATCGTGGCGCTCCGAAGTCAAATTCCACGTTAATGTATTCACACTCAGAGTGTAGGTCTTCATTGATTGAAGATATACTTTACTTCGTGTGTTGCACATCTAAGTCATCAATATGCATAAGTGTTAGGATGTGTGACTGATTACATGACATTTGAGGATTCTAAGATATTTAGCTCACACCGCAACTTGCAAAACCTTTTCTCATCCAAGGGCTTTGTGAAGATATCTGCCAGCTACTCTTCAGTGTTGACGTGCATGTTATCAATATCTTCCTTCATGACATGATCTTTGAGAAAGTGATGACGAATTTCAATGTGCTTTGTCTTCGAGTGTTGAACTGGGTTGTTGGCAATCTTGGCGCTTTCATTGTCGCAATAGAGTGGCACATGCTTCAGGTGGACACCATAGTCCTTGAGAGTTTGCTTCATCCAGAGAAGCTGAGCGCAGCAAGATCCAGCAGCAATGTATTCAGATTCAGAAGTGGAGAGTGATACACAGTTCTGCTTCTTTGAAGACCAACAGACAAGTGATCGTCCCAGAAAGTGACATGTGCCTGATGTAGACTTGCGATCAACTTTGTCACCAGCATAATCAGCATCTGAGAATCCAACTAGATCAAACTCTGATCCCTTTGGATACCATAATCCTAGTGTTGGGGTGTAAGCCAAATATCGAAGAATTCGCTTCACAGCTAAGTGATGCGATTCCTTTGGTGCCGCTTGGAATCTAGCACACATGCAAACACTAAGCATAATATCTGGCCTAGATGCACATAAATAAAGTAAAGAACCAATCATGGAGCGGTATACCTTTTGATCGAAATCTTTACCATTGGCGTCGGGACTCAGATGACTTTTAGTTGGCATAGGCGTCATGTATCCTTTGCAGTCTTGCATACCAAACTTCTTCAGGCAATCTTTGAGGTATTTCTCTTGAGATATGAAGATGCCGTTGCTTTGCTGATGAATTTGAAGACCAAGGAAGAACTTCAGCTCACCCATCATTGACATCTGATATTGCTCTTGCATCATGTGACCAAACTCATCACTGTATCTTTTGTCAATGCAGCCGAAGATAATGTCGTCCACATAGATTTGGCAAACAAACAGTTCACCATCATATGTCTTCGTGAAGAGTGTGGGATCCAGGGAACCATGTTTGAAGCCTTTGCTCTTCAGGAAGTCTTTGAGAGTGTCATACCAAGCACGAGGGGCTTGTTTGAGGCCATACAGTGCTTTGTTGAGCTTGTATACCATATCAGGATGGTTTAGATCTTCAAAGCCAGGTGGTTGTGCAACATACACTTCTTCTTCAATCTTGCCATTGAGAAAAGCACTCTTCACATCCATTTGATACAGAAGGATGTTGTGATGGTTTGCATAGGCTAGCAGTATGCGAATAGCTTCAAGCCTAGCCACAGGAGCAAATGTTTCATCGAAGTCAATCCCTTCTATCTGAGTGTATCCTTGAGCAACGAGACGAGCTTTGTTTCTGACAACTTGACCATGCTCATCTTGCTTGTTGCGATATATCCATTTTGTGCCTATTATATTGTGCTTGCGGGGGTCAGGACACTTGACAAGTTCCCATACGTTATTCAGCTCAAACTGTTGAAGCTCTTCTTGCATAGCTTGAATCCATTCAGGTTCCATGAAGGCTTCAGCAACTTTCTTGGGTTCAGATATTGAGACAAATGCAAAGTGCCCATAGAAATTTGCTAGCTCTGTTGCTCTTGAACGAGTGAGTGGACCAGGTGCATTTATGCTGTCAATTATCTTCTCAACTTGTACTTCATTTGCAACACGAGGATGAGCTGGACGAAGATTTTGCTCTTGCTGGTCATTGTCATCATCAGGAGGATTGTCTTCAGGCTGAGCATTGTCTTCAGGTTGATTGGGAGCAGAAATGATGAGTTCCTCGTCAGGCTGTGTTTTAGAAGGCATGATTTCACCTGTTCCCATTAGCTTGATAGATTCACTAGGTGGAGCTTCATCCAGCACATTTGGCAGGAACTCTCTTTGTGAGCCATTTGTTTCATCAAACCGCACATCCACAGTTTCAACCACTTTATAGAGAAAGATGTTGAAGACTCTGTAGGAGTGTGAGTTCTTTCTGTAGCCGAGCATGAAACCTTCATGTGCTTTTGGTGCAAATTTTGATTTGTGATGTGGATCCTTGATCCAGCACCTAGCTCCAAATACCTTGATGTAACTGACATTTGGCTTCTTGCCAGTAAGGAGTTCATAGGACGTTTTCTTCAGAAGCTTGTGAAGATAAACACGATTGATGATATGGCATGCAGTATCAATAGCTTTGGGCCAGAACTTTCTTGGTGTCTTGTATTCATAGAGCATCATTCGAGCCATCTCAATTTGGGTTCTGTTCTTGCGCTCTATGATGCCATTCTGCTGAGGTGTGTACGGAGTTGAGAACTCATGAGTGATTCCCATTGTATCCAGATAAAGATCAAGGCCGGTATTCTTGAACTCAGTTCCATTGTCACTTCTGATATGCTTGATCTTGACGCCATAGTTGTTCATGGCACGGTTGGTGAAGCGTCTGAAGACATCTTGCACTTCAGTCTTGTAGAGAATTATATGCACCCATGTTTATCTTGAATAATCATCAACAATGACGAAGCCATAGAGACAAGCTGTAGTAGTGAACGTGGAGTAGTGAGTAGGGCCAAATAAGTCCATGTGAAGCAGCTCGAAGGGTTTGGATGTCGTCATGATTGTCTTCGAGGGATGCTTGGCCCTAGTCATCTTCCCAGCTTCGCAGGCACCGCACAGATGATCTTTCTTGAACTTGACGCCCTCGATGCCTACGACATGCTTCTTCTTCGCGAGAGTGTGCAAGTTCCTCATGCCGGCATATCCTAGCCTCCGATGCCAGAGCCAGCACTCTGAAGCTTTTGCTAGAAGACATACGGCCATCTGCGGTCCTGCTGAGAAATCTACCATATACAGATCACCTTTCTGATATCCTTCAAAGACTAGAGACTTGTCAGATTCCATTAGTACAAGGCAACGATATTTTCCAAATATCACAATCATGTTTAAGTCGCAAAGCATTGAGACCGACATTAAGTTGAAACCAAGGGATTCAAAAAGCATGACTTTATCCATGTGCTGATCCCTTGAGATTGCAACTCTACCTAGACCCAACACCTTGCTTTTACCAGTATCAGCAAATGTGATGTGACTCTTGTCAGATGGACGTAAGGTTGAGTCCATAAGAAGACTTCGATCTCCAGTCATATGATTAGTGCATCCGCTGTCCATAATCCATTCTGAAGTCTTTGGTGTCATACCCTACAGTGCAGTTAGGGGAATAGGCTTCAGGAATAGTCAATGTGAAGCATAAACATTTGACGTACAAGCGGATTATGAAAGCTTAGACCTAAGTTGGAACTGATAGGATGATAGGCAAGCGATTCAGGAACAAAATACATAGTAAGACCATTAGTGCATTTGATCTTGCGCCCTACAAGTTGTTTTAGGTCCCCAACAATAGCATCAGACGCCTTTGATTTTCGGTTGGAGACCTTTCCCTGCAAGAGAGAGTTAATTCTTCTTAACCACCCACATCTTCAGGGGTGGCTTAGAAGCAATGAGTCTAAGAGCAGCATCTGAAAATTTTGGCTTTGGAGCCCTAGCAAATAGTCTTGAAGTAGGAGAATAATACTCATAAGAATAAGTAGAAAAGTTCTTTGTTTTGTGAATATAGAGGTTTGAGGAAACACGCTCATATTCATGGGTCTGAGTATAATTTCCCTGCAAAATATTGGCGTTAGGGTGACTCAGGTGAGTCCTTTGTCTGTGTGAAGCCTTAGGACTGTAGGAAGCCTTTGGTCTGGGGTTTGTCTTCTTCCCGGGTGGTGTCATGATGACATTTACTGGAAGCTTCTCAAGACAACCTTTGGGAACCCAGATCTTCTTCATAGGTGGCCCGTTCCTGCAGTTAGTACCAATATACCTGGCAAACACTTCACCATTCTGATTCTTAAACAGTTTATAGTTTGCATCAAAGGATTCATCAATGATAATAGGATTGCACAAGTGAAGCCAGATAAGGTAGACGGATCCACTGAAGGTTCCTTTGCAGCAACCCATGTGGTTTTGGGGTACTGCTCAGGCTTCCAGTATGAACCATCAACATTCATTTTCCTCTCGAACCCTACACCCTATTTCCTAGGGTTTCGGTTTAGAATCTACTTTTTGAGGACATCACATAAAGTCTGATGCCCTTTGAGGCTTTTGTACATCCCTGTTTCAAGCAAAGTCTTCAACCTAGCATTTTCATCAGCAATAGTAGTGGTATCCTCAGCAGAGGGGTTAGTTACCACACAAGCAGTTGAAGATATTGCAACAGTGGCAACAGTAGAACATTCAGCAATAGATGTAGCGTTATCACACTCAATGCATTTTAGACATGGTGGTTCAAATCCTTCCTGAGCGGAGCTGATCTGTTGAGCGCGGAGTGACTCATTTTCTTTTTGAAGATCTTCATGAGCTGCTTTCAATTTCTCAAGATCTCGCTTCCTTTGAAGATAATCGTGGGAAAGCTTTTCATGAGTTTTTGAGAGCGATTCATGAAGACTTTCAAGTTCCTCGTACTTAACATGAAGATTTTTTTATGTCTTCAATTAAGGACTAAGAACGGGTCATTTCCACGTCCAACAGGTCATCGCTTTTGTCTAACAGTTTTTGAATATGTTCCATAGCTTTCTGTTGTTCAGTGGAAATTTTAGCAAGTGTTTTGTAGCTAGGTTTGGATTCACAATCTGAGTCATCTTCACTGGATGTTTGAAAGTAAGCATCGCGTGATTTTACCTTGGCACTGCGTGCCATGAAGCAGTAGGTGGGAGCAGAGTCGTCGTTCTCATTATCATCAGTGTTGGTGACAGAGCCATTGTCTTCAGTGTTGAAGATGGACTTGGCAACATAGGCTCTGGCTAGAGCCAGACTTGCAACACCAGAATCGGACTCCTCCTCAGACTCCACCTCCGCTTCTTCTGAAGCAGACTCCTCCTCTGAATCCATCTCCTTGCCAACAAACGCACGAGCCTTGCTAGATGAATTCTTCTTGTGTGATGAAGACTTCGATGAATACTTGAAAGGAAACTTTGAGGACTTCTTCTTTTTCTTGTCATCAGAATCATATTCCTTGCTCTTCTTCTTCTTCTTCTTCTTCTTCTCATTGTCCCATTGAGGACACTTAGAGATGTAATGACCAGGTTTCTTGCACTTATGACATGTTCTCTTCTTGTAGTCATGGGTAGAAGCTTCATCATTTCTTGAGCTGGATCGTGAAGACTTTCTGAAGCCTTTCTTCCTAGTGAATTTCTGGAACTTCTTCCCAAGCATGGCAAGCTCCTTTCCAATGTCTTCAGGATCATCAGAACTGCAGTCAGATTCTTCTTTAGATGAGGAAGAAACCTTTGCCTTCAAAGCGCGAGTTCAGCCATAGTTGGGACCATTGATGTCACGTTTCTCAGATAGCTGGAACTCATGTGTGTTGAGCCTCTCAAGTATGTCAGACGGATCGAGAGTCTTTAAGTCAGGGCGTTCTTGAATCATCAGGGTAAGGATGTCAAATGAGCTGTCAAGTGATCTCAGTACCGTCTTGATGATTTCATGCTTGGTGATCTCAGTGGCGCCAAGTGCCTGAAGCTCATTTGTGATGTCAGTGAGGCGATCGAATGTGTGCTGGACATTCTCATTGTCGTGTCTCTTGAAGCGATTGAAGAGGTTGCGAAGGACACTGATTCTTTGATCTCTCTGGGTTGAGACGCCTTCGTTGACCTTAGAGAGCTAGTCCCAGACTTCCTTCGACGTTTCCAGAGCACTCACACGACCATACTGTCCTTTGGTCAGATGACCACAGATGATATTCTTGGCAGTGGAATCCAGTTGGACGAGCTTCTTGACATCAGTAGGGGTGAGACCTTCACTAGTCTTGGGAAGGCCGTTCTTGACGACAAACCAGAGGTCCACATCAATGGCTTCAAGATGCATGCGCATCTTGTTCTTCCAGTAGGGGTATTCAGTGCCATCGAAGACGGGGCACGCAGCGGAGACTTTGATTATCCCTGCAGTCGACATAGCTAAAACTCCAGGTGGTCAAACCGAATCACACAGAACAAGGGAGTACCTTGCTCTGATACCAATTGAAAGTGTTGTATATCGACTAGAGGGGGGGGGGGGTGAATAGGCCATTTTTATGAAAGACTTCAAAACATGGAAGTTTCGAAGACAAACATTAGAACCGAATCTATTTATATGCAGTGGAAGGTAGACTACACTAGACAAGACATAGTCAAGTATTCAATGAAGTGAAAGCACGAAGACTAATAGCAGCTAGGCAGTATGGATCAGGATGGAAGATTGTATGAAGCCAATCAGAACAAGTAGTCACACAGTGAAGTCAAATAGATAAGACAAGAAGGCAATGACTTCACAAAGAGAGACAGTAAGTAAAGAGAAGGAAGGGATAGAACCAGTAGCTTGGGGGAAGACAGTGATTTGTTAGACCAGTTCCAGTTGCTATGACAACTATACGTCTGGTTAGGGAGGCTGAGATTTAACTCAGAAGACCGTTTCTTCACCTTATTCCCCTTGAGCTAAGGACACCTAGTCCTCGCCCAGTCACTCTGGTAAGTCTTCAAGGTAGACTTCCAAACCTTCACAGACTTCATTCACCGGCGATCCACAATGACTCTTGGATGCTCAGAACGTGAAGCCTAACCGGCTGGAGGAAACACAATCCTCAAGTGTAACAAGTCTTCAGGTCACGCAAACAGAAAGATTTCAGTGATGCCTAACACTCTTTGGCTCTGGGTGTTTGGGCTTTGTCCTCGCAATGATCTCTCCCTGAAATGCTTCGGAGGTGGGTTGCTCTCAAACGACAAAAGCCGTGTAATAACTCTGAGCAGCCACCAATTTATGGTGTAGGGGGTGGGCTATTTATAGCCACTGGGCGGCCCGACCTGATTTGTCCGAAGTGACCCTGGCTCACTAAGGAACTGACACGTGTTCCAACGGTCAGATTTCAAACACACACGGCAGCTTTACTTGGGCTACAAGTAAAGCTGACTCATCCAACTCTGGATAAGATTTGCTCTCATTGTCTTCGCTCGAAGACATAGGATTTGGTTGAGCATCACTTCAGTCACTCTGACTTTGTTCACTTGGACCCCACTTAACAGTACGGTGGTTCCTATGACTCAACAAAGAAGAAAAGGAAACAACGAAATGTCTAAGTCTTCGCGCTCCATAGTCTTCACACAATGTCTTCTCTCGTCATAGTCTTCAATATGAATATCTTCATATACCACAATTGTCGTCTCCGGTAGGTAAACCGAATCAATGAGGGACTACTACCTGTGTTATCCTGCAATTCTCACAAACACATTAGTCCCTCAACCAGGTTTGTCGTCAATACTCCAAAACGAACTAGGGGTGGCACTAGATGCACTTACATTATTCATCATCGTCATCCTCATCATATTCTTCTTGGGCCACCAATCCTTTGGGAGGAGTATTCTTGGTGAAGTTGTTCTTGTTGGCAAAAGACTTGGCCTTGTCCTTTCGAATAAGCTTGCCTCCATTGTCTTCTCTTTTCTCATATGGGCAATCTACAACAAAGTGACTCACATTGCCACAATTGTAGCACGTCCTCACTCGTTGCTTGCCCTTGAAGCCACTTGAATTGTTCTTGTTGAGGTTGGGCCTTGAATTCTTCTTGTTGCCCCAAAATTGCCGTGATGCAAGAGCCATGTGCTCATGATAGGCATATTTGGTGTCTTCTGGGCAACACTCATCTTCATCCTCTTCTTCCATACAAGCCTTGGCCTTCAATGCAAGGTTGGGCTTCTTTGATCGTTGAGCACGCAACACCACATTGTCGGCGATCTTGTCCAAAATCCTCATGGCAACGAACTCATCCGACACTTCACTTGAGGACAAAGTGTGGAAGTCTAGTCTTTGACGGATTACCGAGGACATGGCCTTGTGGTAAGGCATCATCGCCTTGAGAAACTTGCACTTGATCCAATTGTCATATGTATCCTTGCTCCCATGATCTCGAAGTGAAACCGCAATAGTGGTTAATCTCCGATAAAGTTCACGAGGATCTTCATCTTCGATCATGGCAAACTCATCGGCTTCATCTTGCAAAACGTCATAGTTTGAGTGTTGAATGCTTGCACTTCCCTTGTACAAGGAACCAACATGCTCCCATCCTTCCTTGGCCATGGAGAAGGTTCGAAGATGTGCAATATCTTAGGAAGGGATGGCTTCTTGAAGAATGCAAAGAATGGACTCGTTGCGTTGATGATCCACAGCTTCTCTTGGAGTTAAGTTGTAAGGATCATGCGGGTAGAAACCTTGCTCAATGATTCTCCAAAGATTAGTAGAAAAATGGTTTAAATGACGTTTAAAACAAAACGTCCAAGTAGCAAAATCAGCATTTTTCACAAACTTAGGAGGAGGACCAACCTAATTTAAATGCACGGTGGGAACGGGTCCTCCATAATTGATGGGAGGTGCGGAGTGAGCAAAAATGCCACTCCCATTCTTAGTCACCGGGACTTGCTCACTACTTGCTTCTCCCTTGTCGGGAATAGCATCCGACACATTGTTAGCGGGACGAACCACTTCCAACGGTGCGGTGGGTAATTTAAGTCCCTCAAGAAATTATTTGAACCCTTGGTCGTCAATGATTCTTTCAATGTATCCAAGGCCACATTGAACTCCTCACGAGAGACCGAGGGTCCCCCATCGGACATAGACAAGGACGGATTTCCACCGGAGTGTCCCTCCGTCTCGACTACATTGTCACCCATACTCTTTGGATTTCCATCGGTCATAGACGAGGCTCTGATACCAATTGAAAGGATCGATATGGTTGACTAGAGGGGGGTGAATAGGCAACTAACAATTTTTAGCTTTACTTGACCAAATTAAACTTAGCAACAAAATAGATTGTCTAGATGTGCAACTATGATGGCAACCTATATGATGCAACAAGTACAAGTACACAAGTAAGCACAAAGAACTAACACAATAAATCTTGCACAAGTAAAGGTGAGAAATAACTAAGAGTGGAACCGATGGAGATGAGGATATGTTACCGAAGTTCCTTCCCTTCGAGTGGAAGTACATCTCCGTTGGAGCGGTGTGGAGGCACAATGCTCCCCAAGAAGCCACTAGGGCCACCGTATTCTCCTCACGCCCTCACACAATGCGAGATGCCGTGATTCCATTATTGGTGCCCTTGAAGGCGGCAACCGAACCTTTACAAACAAGGTTGGGGCTCTCTCCACAACTGAATTGGAGGCTCCCAACGAAACCACGGAGCTTCACCACAATGGAATATGGCTCCGAGGTGACCTCAATCGTCTAGGGTGCTCAAACACCTAAGAGTAACAAGATTCGCAAGGGATTAGTGGGGGGAATCAAATTTCTCTTGGTGGAAGTGTAGATCTGGGCCTTCTTAACCAATCCCTAGAAAATCAACAAGTTTGATTGGCTAGGGAGAGAGATCGGGCGAAAATAAGCTTTTGGAGCAACAATGGAGCTTGGAGAAGAAGAGGTGAGTCTTCTAGGGGAAGAAGACCCCTTTATATGGTGGAGGAGATAAGTGAACCGTTACCCTCTTTTCTGCTCGCATAGAGCGGTACTACCGCAGGTGCCAGCGGTACTTCCGCGGCCCCCAGCGATACTACCGCCCTATGTTAGAGATGAGGCATGGAGGGGGAGAGCGGTAGTAACCGCGGTGGTGGTAGCGGTACTACCGCTTATAAGAGGTACTACCGCTGCTACTGCCGTTGCTAGTACCGTAGAACCCGACACGAGAACTGCGCTCCTCGAATCGACACGGAAGTGCTGCCTTGCTGCAATGGCACTACCGGATATACCCCCAAGCGGTACTACCGCGCTGCGCAGCGGTACTACCGCTTGGTAGGTATAGGCGGTACTACCGCCCCAGCGGCGGTACTACCGCGTCCGACAACAAAAGACCCCCCAGAGAGATGTGGTGAGCTCCAAGACGAGAAATGAGATGAGGGTGCCGAAAATAAGTGTACGTGATGATTCCACCTTGGCCTTTCCAATGCGAACCCCCTCTTGATAGTACGGTGTCTCCTATGACTCAAGTCCACCAAAAAAAAAAACCGAGGAAGACGACACATCTTGTACTTATAACTTAGAGGGAAGATGATCGTCTCGTGCCAATGGATTAATCTCTGAAATACTTAGCACACACGATTAGTCCGCGAACGCATTGTCATCAATCACCAAAACCACATAGGAAGGGACATGCCCTTTCAAAGAGACCGTTTTGCCTGTCCTTTGCCTCAAAAGGATTGGGCTATCTTGCTGCATACTTGCTAATATTATCATTGCTTGCTCGTTACCAAATTTTCTTGCTATCAAACCACTATGCTACTTACAATTTCAGCACTTGCGGACACTACCTTACTGAGAAACACTTGTCAGTTCCTTCTGCTCCTCGTTGGGTTCGACACTCTTACTTATTGAAAAGAGCTACAACTTATCCCCTATACTTGTGGGTCATAAATCACCGATAACCTCCTTGCCTTTGTCACCTTTTGCAGCTTCTACGGGATCCTCTCTCTTCAGCTCGATCGTCATCAGCCAAGCATCTTCTTCCATTAGGTTGGAGGTGGAGGAAGAAATGATGCCTGGCTTGGTAGATCTGACCAAAAACAACAAGGAAAAAGAAAACATAAGATTTCTCCGTGATACGGTGGTCAACAGGTTCGGGGGGTATATAAAGATTTTTTATCTTGGGAAACAAGCAAACAGTAGAAAAACGGAGTCTGGAAGGTGCCCGAGGTGGGCACAACCCACAAGGGCGCGCCTGGCTTGTGCCCACCATGGTACGCTTCCTGGAAGTTTCTTATTTTCCTAATTTTCTAAATATTCCAAAACTGATAAAAAATATGTTTGCGGATTTTCGGTGTCCGTTTACTTACCGTATCACATAGCTCCTTATTTTCATGATTTTGGAGGGTTTCAGAAGGACTCTTTTATGTGTTCTTCCGGTGTTAAAGCTTGGATAATATTGCTTTCAACATTAATGGGCGTACCGGAGATATAATGTTTTATTCGTTGCCCATTAACAACCTTCGGGTTAATACCTTCGGCATTATTTATTTTGATAGCTCCAGACCGATAAACCTCCTCGATGACATAGGGACCTTCCCATTTAGAGAGGAGTTTTCCTACAAAGAACCTGAAACGAGAGTTGTACAAAAGAACATATTCTCCAACTTTGAACTCATGCTTTTGGATTCTTTTATCATGCCATCTTTTAACTTTTTCTTTAAATAACTTGGCATTTTCATAAGCTTGGGTTCTCCACTCATCTAATGAGCTAATATCAAATAACCTCTTTTCACCGGCAAGTTTGAAGTCATAATTGAGTTCTTTGATTGCACAAAATGCTTTATGTTCTAACTCAAGAGGCAAATGACAAGCTTTTCCATTAATCATTTTATAAGGAGACATACCCATAGGATTTTTATAAGTTGTTCTGTAAGCCCAAAGTGCATCATCTAATTTCTTAGACCAATTATTCCTAGACCTATTGACACTCTTTTGCAAAATTAATTTTATTTCCCTATTACTAAGCTCAACTTGACTACTAGACTAAGGATGTAAGGTGATGCAATTCTATGGTTAACATCATAGTTGGCAAGCATTTTACGGAAAGCATCATGAATAAAGTGTGAACCACCATCAGTCATTAAATATCTAGGGACTCCAAACTTTAGAAAAATAATGTCCTTAAGCATTTTAATAGAGGTGTTGTGATCAGCACTACTGGTTGGAGTAGCTTCTACCCATTTAGTAACATAATCAACAACAACCAAAATATGTGTATACCCATTAGCAGAAGGAAAAGGTCCCATGTAACCAAATCCCCAAACATCAAATGGTTCAATAGTAAGTGAATAATTCATAGGCATTTCTTGACGCTTACTGATATTACCTATTCTTTGACATTCATCACAAGATAAGACGAACTTACGTGCATCCTTGAAGAGAGTAGGCCAGTAAAATCCTGATTGCAATACCTTGTGAGCAGTTCTATCTCCAGCATGATGCCCTCCATATGCTTTAGAGTGACATTTCCGAAGGATTTGTCCCTGTTCATGCTCAGGTACACAACGTCTAATAATACCATCTATTCCTTATTTATAAAGATGTGGGTCATCCCAAAAGTAGTGTTTTAAATCATAGAAGAATTTTTTGTTGGTGAATGTAGTATTTAAAAAAAATACGACGAACACGCAAGATGTATCTAGGAGAAGCATAGCAACGAGCGGGAGAGTGTGTCCACGTACCCTCGCAGACCAAAAGCAGAAGCGTTAAGTAACGCGGTTGATGTAGTCGAACATCTTCGCGATCCAACTGATCAAGCACCGAACGCACGGCACCTCCGCGATCTGCACACGTTCAGCTCGGTGACGTCCCTCGAAATCTTGATCCAGTTGAGGCCAAGGGAGAGTTTCGTCAACATGACGGTGTGGTGACTGTGTTGATGAAGTTACCGACGCAGGGCTTCGCCTAAGCACCGCGACAATATGACCGAGGTGTGTAACAGTGGAGGGGGGGCACCGCACACGGCTAAGAAATCAACTTGTGTGTCTATGGGGTGCCCCCTGGCACCGTATATAAAGGAGTGGAGGAGGGGGCCGGCCGGCCTCCTATGGCGCGCCCCAAGGGGGAATTCCTACTCCTACTAGGAGTAGGTTTCCCCCCTTTGCTAGTCCAACTAGGAGGGGAAAGGAAGGGGAAGAGGAGAAGAAGGAAAGGGGGGCCGACCCCCTTCCAATTCGGATTGGGCTAGGGGGGGCACGCCTCCTCTCTCTTACACTAAAGCCCACGTAGGCCCATTAAGCCCCTGGGGGGTTTCGGTAACCTCTGGGTACTCCGGAAAATGCCCGAACTCATCCGGAACCATTCCTGTGTCCAAACATAGCCTTCCAATATATCGATCTTTATGTCTCGACCATTTCGAGACTCCTCGTCATGTCCGTGATGACATCCGGGGCTCCAAACTACCTTCGGTAAATCAAAACACATAAACTCATATTACCGATCGACATCAAATGTTAAGCGTGCGGACCCTACGGGTTCAAGAACTATGTAGACATGACCGAGAGTCATCTCCGGTCAATAACCAATAGCGGAACCTAGATGCTCATATTGGTTCCTACATATTTTACGAAGATCTTTATCAGTCAAACCGCATAACAACGTACGTTGTTCCGTTTGTCATCGGTATGTTACTTGCCCGAGATTCGATCGTCGGTATCATCATACCTAGTTCAATCTCGTCACCGGCAAGTCTCTTTACTTGTTCCGTAATACATCATCTTGTGACTAACTCATTAGTCGTTTGCTCGCAAGGCTTATTACGATGAGTATTATCAAGAGGGCCCAGAGATACCTCTCCGACACTCGGAGTGACAAATCCTATTCTCGATCTATGCCAACACCACAAACACCTTCGAAAACACCTGTAGAGCATCTTTATAATCACCTAGTTACGTTGTGACATTTGATAACACACAAGGTGTTCCTCCGGTATTCAGGAGTTGCATAATCTCAAAGTCATAGGAACATGTATAAGTCATGAAGAAAGCAATAGCAGTAAAACTAAACGATCATAGTGCCAAGCTAACGGATGGGTCTTGTCCATCACATCATTCTCATAATGATGTGATCCCGTTGATCAAATGAAAACACATCTCTATGGTCAGGAAACATAACCATCTTTGATTAACGTGCCAGTCTAGTAGAGGCATACTAGGGACACTCTGTTTTTGTCTATGTGTTCACACATGTATCAACTTTCTGGTTAATACAATTCTAGCATGAATAAAAGACATTTATCATGATATATAAGGAAATATAAATAACAACTTTATTATTGCCTTTAGGGCATATTTCCTTCAGTCTCCCACTTGCACTAGAATCAATAATCTAGATTACATAGTAATGATTCTAACACCCATGGAGTATTGGTGTTGATCATGTTTTGCTTGTGGAAGAGGCTTAGTCAACGGGTCTGCAACATTCAGATCCATATGTATCTTGCAAATTTCTATGTCTCCCTCCTTGACTTGATCGCGGATGGAATTGAAGTGTCTCTAGATGTGCTTGGTTCTCTTGTGAAACCTGGATTCCTTTGCCAAGGATATTGCGCCAGTGTTGTCACAACAGATTTTCATTGGACCCGATGCACTAGGAATTACACCTAGATCGGAAATGAACTCCTCCATCCGGACTACTTCGTTTGCTACTTCCGAAGCAGCTATGTACTCCGCTTAGCACGTAGATCCCGCCACGACGCTCTGCTTGGAACTGCACCAACTGACAGCTCCACCGTTCAACAAAAATACATATCCGGTTTGTGACTTAGTGTCATCCGGATCAGTGTCAAAGCTTGAATCAACGTAACCGTTTACGAAGAGCTCTGTGTCACCTCCATAAACGAGAAACATATCCTTTGTCCTTTTCAGGTACTTCAGGATGTTCTTGACCGCTGTCCAGTGATCCACTCCTAGATTACTTTGGTACCTCCTTGCTAAACTTATAGCAAGGCACACATCAGGTCTGGTACACAGCATTGCATACATGATAGATCCTATGGCTGAGGCATAGGGAATGACTTTCATTTCTCTCTATCTTCTGCAGTGGTCGGGCATTGAGTCTTACTCAACTTCACACCTTGTAACACAGGCAAGAACCCTTTCTTTGACTGGTCCATTTTGAACTTCTTCAAAACTTTATCTAGGTATGTGCTTTGTGAAAGTCCAATTAAGCGTCTTGATCTATCTCTATAGATTTTGATGCCCAATATATAAGCAGCTTCACCGAGGTCTTTCATTGAAAAGTTCTTATTCAAGTATCCTTTTATGCCATCCAGAAATTCTATATCATTTCTAATCAACAATATGTCATCCACATATAATATCATAAATGCTACAGAGCTCCCACTCACTTTCTTGTAAATACATGCTTCTCCAAAAGTCTGTATAAAACCATATGCTTTGATCACCTCATCAAAGCGTATATTCCAACTCCGAGATGCTTGCACCAGTCCATAGATGGATCGCTGTAGCTTGCACACTTTGTTAGCACCTTCAGGAACAACAAAACCTTCTGGTTGCATCATATTCAACTCTTCTTTGAGATATCCATTAAGGAATGCAATTTTGACATCCATTTGTCAGATTTCATAATCATAAAATGCGGCAATTGCTAACATGATTCGGATAGAATTAAGCATCGCTACGGGTGAGAAAGTCTCATCGTAGTCAACTCCTTGAACTTGTCGAAAACCTTTCGCAACAAGTCAAGCTTTGTAGACGGTAACATTACCATTGGCGTTAGTCTTCCTCTTAAAGATCCATTTATTTTCAGTGGCTTGCCGATCATCGGGCAAGTCAACCAAAGTCCACACTTTGTCCTCATACATGGATCCCATCTTAGATTTCATGGCCTCAAGCCATTTTGCGGAATCTGGGCTCATCACCGCTCCCTCATAGTTCATAGGTTCATCATGGTCTAGTAACATGACTTCCAGAACCGGGTTACCATACCACTCTGGCACGGAATGTACTCTGGTTGACCTATGAGGTTCAGTAGTAACTTGATCTGAAGTTTCATGATCATCATCCTTAGCTTCCTCACTGATCGGTGTAGGGATCACTGGAACTAGTTTATGTGATGTGATACTTTCCAACTCGGGAGAAGGTACAATTACCTCACCAAGTTCTACTTTCCTCCCACTCACTTCTTTCGAGAGAAATTCCTTCTCTAGAAAGGATCCATTCTTAGCAACGAATATCTTGCCTTCGGATCTGTGATAGAAGGTGTACCCAACAGTTTCCTTTGGGTATCCTATGAAGACACATTTCTCTGACTTGGGTTTGAGATTATCAGGCTGAAGATTTTTCACATAAGCATTGCAGCCCCAAACTTCAAGAAGCGACAACTTAGGTTTCTTGCCAAACCACAATTCATAAGGCCTTGTCTCAATGGATCTAGATGGTGCCCTATTTAACGTGAATGCAGGTGTCTCTAAAGCATAACCCCAAAATGATAGTGGTAAATCGGTAAGAGACATCATAGATCGCACCATATCTAATAAAGTATGGTTACAACTTTCGGACACACCATTACGCTGTGGTGTTCCAGGTGGCGTGAGTTGTGAAACTATTCCACATTGTTTCAAATGAAGACCAAACACATAACTCAAGTATTCGCCTCCGCGATCAGATCATAGAAACTGTATTTCTTGTTACGATGATTCTCTACTTCACTCTGAAATTCTTTGAACTTTTCAAATGTTTCAGACTTGTGCTTCATCAAGTAGATATACCCATATCCGCTCAAATCATCAGTGAAGGTCAGAAAATTACGATACCCGTCGCGAGCCTCAACACTCACTGGACCACATACATCAGTATGTATGATTTCTAATAAGTCAGCCGCTCGCTCCATTGTTCCGGAGAACAGAGTTTTAGTCATCTTGCCCATGAGGCATGGTTCGCAAGCACCAAGTGATTCGTAATCAAGTGATTCCAAAAGTCCATCAGCATGGAGTTTCTTCATGCGTTTTACACCAATATGACCTAAACGGCAGTGCCACAAATAAGTTGCACTATTATTGTCAACTTTGCATCCATTGGCTTCAATATTATGAATATGTGTATCACTACGATCAAGATCCAACAAATATAGACCATTCATCAAGGGTGCATGACCATAAAAGATATTACTCATATAAATAGAACAACCATTATTCTCTGATTTAAATGAATAACCGTCTCGCAAGAAACAAGATCCAGATATAATGTTCATGCTCAACACTAGCACCAAATAACAATTATTTAGGTCTAAAACTAATCCCAAAGGTAGATGTAGAGGTAGCGTGCCGACGGCGATCACATCGACTTTGGAACAATTTCCCACGCGTATCGTCACCTCATCCTTAGCTAATCTTCGTTTAATCCATAGCCCCTGTTTCGAGTTACAAATATTAGCAACCGAACCTGTGTCAAATAGCCAGGTGCCACTACGAGCATTAGTAAGGTACACATCAATAACATGTATATCAAATATTCCTTTCTTCACTTTTCCATCCTTCTTATTCGCCAAATACTTAGGGCAGTTCCGCCTCCAGTGTCCATTCCCTTTGCACTAGGAGCACTCAGTTTCAGGCTTGGCTCTAGACTTGGGTTTCTTCGCAGGATTAGCAACTAGCTTATTATTCTTCTTGAAGTTCCCCTTCTTTCCCCTCTCCTTTTTCTTGAAACTAGTGGTCTTGTTAACCATCAACACTTGATGCTCCTTTTTGATTTCCACCTCCGCAGCTTTGAGCATAGCGAAGAGCTCGGGAATGGTCTTCTGCATCCCTTGCATATTATAGTTCATCATGAAACCTGTATAGCTTGGTGGCAGTGATTGAAGAACTCTATGAATAACACTATCTTCATCAACTTTGCAACCAAGTTGAGTCATGTGATTGTAATACCCAGACATTCTGAGTAAGTGTTCATGGATAGAATTGTTCTACTCCATCTTGCAGCTATAGAACTTATTGGAGACTTCATATCTCTCAATTCGGGCATTTGCTTGAAATATTAACTTCAACTCTTGGAACATCTCATATGCTCCATGACGTTCAAAACGTCTTTGAAGTCCCGATTCTAAACCGTAAAGCATGGCACACTGAACTATCGAGTAGTCATCATAATGAGCTTGCCAGACGTTCATAACGTTTGGAGTTGCTCCTGCAGCAGGCCTGTCACCTAGCGGTGCTTCAAGGACATAATTCTTCTGTGCAGCAATGAGGATAATCCTCAAGTTATGGACCCAGTCCGTGTAGTTGCTACCATCATTTTTCAACTTAGCTTTCTCTAGGAACACATTAAAATTCAAGGGAACGGTAGCACGTGCCATTAATCTACAACAACATAGATATGCAAATACTATCAGGACTAAGTTCATGATAAATTAAAGTTCAATTAATGATATTACTAAAGAATTCCCACTTATATAGACATCCCTCTAGTCATCTAAATGATCACATGATCCAAATCAACTAAACCATGTCCGATCATCACTCGAGATGGAGTAGTTTTCAATGGTGAACATCTTATGTTGATCACATCTACTATATGATTCACGCTCAACCTTTCGGTCTCCAGTATTCTGAGGCAATGTCTGTACATGCTAGGCTCGTCAAGTTTAACCCGAGTATTCTGCATGTGCAAACTATCTTACACCCGTTGTATTTGAACGTCGAGCTTATCACACCCGATCATCACGTGGTGTCTCGGCACGACGAACTTTCACAACAGTGCATACTCAGGGAGAACACTTGTACCTTGAAATTTTTGTAAGGGATCATCCTATAATAATACCGCCGTACTAAGCAAAATAAGAAGCATAATAAGATAAACATCACATGCAATCAAAATATGTTACATGATATGTCCATCATCATCTTGTGCTTTTGATCTCCATCTCCAAAGCAGCGTCATGATCTCCATCGTCACCGGCTTGACACCATGATCTTCATCGCAGTGTCGTGGTCGTTTCGCCAACTATTGCTACTACTATTATCGCTAACTCATAGTGATAAAGTAAAGCAATTACATGGCTTTTGCAATTCATACAATAAAGAGACAACCATAAGGCTCCTGCTGGTTGCCGATAATTTACAAAACATGATCATCTCATACAATAACGTATAACTCATCACGTCTTGACCATATCTCATCACAACATGCCCTGCAAAAACAAGTTAGACGTCCTCTACTTTGTTGTTGCAAGTTTTACGTGGCTGCTACGGGCTTAGCAAGAATCGTTCTTACCTATGCATCAAAAACCACAACGATTTTTCATCAAGTGTGTTGTTTTAACCTTCACAAGGACCGGGCGTTGTCACATTTAATTCAACTAAAGTGAGAGAGACAGACACCCGCTGGTCACCTTTAAGCAACGAGTGCTCGTAACGATGAAACTAGTCTCGCGTAAGCGTACGCGTAATGTCGGTCCGGGCTGCTTCATCTCACAATACCGCCGAATCAAAGTATGACATGTTGGTAAGCAATATGACTATTATCGCCCACAACTCATTGTGTTCTCCTCGTGCATATCATATACGCATAGACCTGGCTCATGATGCCACTGTTGGTGAACGTAGTATTTAAAAAAAAATCCTACGAACTCGCAAGATCTATCTAGGAGAAGCATAGCAATGAGCGGGAGAGTGTGTCCACGTACCCTCGTAGACCGAAAACGGAAGTGTTTAGTAACGCGGTTGATGTAGTCGAACGTCTTCGCGATCCAACCAATCAAGCACCGAACGCAGGGCACCTCCGTGATCTGCACACATTCAGCTCGGTGACGTCCCTCGAAATCTTGATCCAGTTGAGGCCGAGGGAGAGTTTCGTCAGCACGATGGTGTGGTGACGGTGTTGATGAAGTTACCGATGCAGGGCTTCGCCTAAGCACCGCGACAATATGACAGAGGTGTGTAACAGTGGAGGGGGGAACCACACACGGCTAAGAAATCAACTTGTGTGTCTATGGGGTGCCCCCTCACGACGTATATAAAGGAGTGGAGGAGGGGCCCGGCCGGCCTCCTATGGCGCGCCCCAAGGGGGAATTCCTACTCCTACTAGGAGTAGGTTTCCCCCTTTCCTAGTCCAACTAGGAGGGGAAAGGAAGGGGAAGAGGAGAAGAAGGAAAGGGGGGCCGGCCCCCTCCCAAGTCGGATTGGACTAGGGGGGCGCGCCCCCACCTCTTGGCCGCCTCCTCTCTCTTCCACTAAAGCCCATGTAGGCCCATTAAGCCCCCGGGGGGTTTCGGTAACCTCTCGCCACTCCGGAAAATGCCCGAACTCATTCGGAACCATTCCGGTGTCCAAACACAGCCTTCCAATATATCGATCTTTATGTCTCGACCCGAAGCTGCCAAGTGGCGATGGCTGGTGGGAGGAGCATGGAAAACAAGGAGGGGGCTAGGGATCCGTTTTTGGCAGGGGTAAGCTTCTTATAAAGGCAGGGATGCTAGGGATAGGGTTTGGGGGTGTTTTTGGAGCGTTTTGAGCCCTCGGATGCCGAACGGATGGCATCGGTCACAAGAGGGGTTAGGTGGGCTTAGTGGGCTGGTTAGTGGTCTGTGAAGAGGAGGTGGGCTGCGGGGAGAGAAAAGAGAGAGAGGCCCACGGGGGTTTTCGGAGACCGAAAACGTTCGACAAATTAACCGGCAACGGTGCCGCTACGGATGACGGTTGGGCTATCAAACAGACTCCGAATGCGAGAAAATTTGGCAGGCGGTCTACCTATACTATAATAAGACCACACGCCAAGTTTCATCCCATTCCGAGAACATTTTCCAGCCACTTAAAAAAATAATATTTGGGGGTGCCGCGGGCGCGTGCAAGTGTGTCTGGGCTCAGAACGGACAACGGAGAGAACGAGGCAACTACAAACGGATGCAAGTTTTGAAAACATGTTGATGCAATGCACATGATGACATGGAAAAGTGCAACACGCAAGCAGATGACATGGCAATGGCAACGAATAACTGGAAGACACGTGGCGCATCGGACTCGGGGCATCACAACACTCCCCTACTAACAAGAGATCTCGTCCCGAGATCTAACGAATGAGACGGAAGAGAAAAAAGGAAGAACAAGGTGAAACCAAAAAACCTTGAGAGGTTGAACAACTTGAAGGAAAGAATACCACGAAGATAGATGAGATTTGAGAAGCTTCGGTAAAATTAGGAACAAGGCATCCGACGAGAATCAAGAGCTTAAGTGACAAGAGAGACATTGAAACCACTCCGGTTAAACGGGATAGACAAGGAATAAGAACAAGCAAATTTTAGACAACACTCCGGTTGAATATGGAAGAAATAAAAAAATGAACTCGATAAGATGGAACGATACAATGCCTCTAGAAGAATTAAGAATGAGAAGAAAGGAGGTAGAACAACATCCTCTAGCACAACTCGTGAAGAAGGGACAAAACGGAGTTGTTGAGAAAATCAACAACAAAAGAATAAGCTTGTTGTGGGCTTATGTAAAACATCTCAGAACTTGAGGTGAATTTCCTCCACTACCAAATGATTGAATAGATTAGAATGAAGAAATGCAAAACTTTGCTACTTCTCGAGCTTGCGTTGTATTCCCTCGAAGAGGAAATGGAGATGCAGCACAGTAGCGTAAGTATTTCCCTCAGTTTTTGAGAACCAAGGTATCAATCCAGTAGGAAACCACGCGCGAGTCCCTCGCACCTGCACAAACAAATAAGAACTTCGCAGCCAATGCGATAATGGGTTGTCAATCCCTTTACAGTCACTTACGAAAGTGAGATCAGATAGAGATGATAGTTTGATTTTTTTGGTATTTTTTATTATAAGAACAGAAAGTAAAAGCGGAAAAAGTAAAGTAGATGTAGATTGATATGTTGAGAATAGACCCGGGGGCCATAGTGTTCTCTAGTGGCTTCTCTCATGATAGCGATATTCTACGGCGGGTAAACAAATTACTGTCGAGCAATTGATAGAAAAGCGAACAATTATGAGACTATCTAGGCATGATCATTATATATAGGCATCACGTCCGAGACAAGTAGACCGAAACGATTATGCATCTACTACTATTACTCCACACATCGACCGCTATCCAGCATGCATCTAGTGTATTGAGTTCATAAGAACAGAGTAACGCCTTAAGCAAGATGACATGATGTAGAGGGATAGACTCAAGCAATATGATATAAACCCCATCTTTTTATCCTCGATGGCAACAATACAATACGTGCCTTGCTGCCCCTACTGTCACTGGGAAAGGACACCGCAAGATTGAACCAAAAGACAAGCACTTCTCCCATTGCAAGAACTATAGATCTAGTAGGCCAAACCAAACTAATAATTCGAAGAGACTTGCAAGGATATTATAATCATACATAAAGAGTTCAGAGAAGAACCAAATATTTCTCATAGATAATCTTGATCATAAACCCACAATTCATTGGATCTCAACAAACACACCGCAAAGAGAGATTACATTGAATAGATCTCCTTGAAGACCGAGGAGAACTTTGTATTGAGATCCAAAGAGAGAGAAGAAGTCTTCTGGATACTAGCTATGGACCCGAAGGTCTGTGGTAAACTACTCATAACTCATGGTGAGGCGATGATGATGATGTAGAAGCACTCCGTGGTAGATCCCCCCTCCGGCGGAGCTCCGGAATAGGCCCCAAGATGGGATCTCACGGGAACAGAAGGTTATGATGTTGGAACTAGGGTTTTCTCTTCTCCTCTGATGGTTTCGGGGTACGTAGGCTTATATAGGAGGAAGGAGGGCACCGGGGGCCTTACGTGGGACCCACGAGGTAGTGGGGTGCTGTGACACCCCGAGACCGATGCTCCAGGTGTCAGCCAGTTATTCGTTGTTAGTGCCATGTCATCTGCTTGCGTGTTGCATCTTGCCATGTCATCATGTGTGTTGCATCAGCATGTTTTCAAAACTTGCATCCGCCCGAGTTCCCTCGTCCTCTCCGTTGTCCGTTCTGAGCCCAGACACACTCGCACGCGCCCGCGGTGCCTCCGAATATTTATTTTGTGAGTGGCCGAAAAAATTCTCGGAATGGGTTGAAACTTGGCGTGTGGTCTTATTATAGTGTAGACAGGCCGCCTGCCAAATTTCATCGCAGTTGGAGCTCGTTTGATAGCCCAACGGATTTATATAGCGGCACTAGTCGCCGGTTAATTCGTCGGACGTTTTCGGTCTCCGAAAACCCCCGCGGGCCTCTCTCCCTCTCCTCTCACCTCAGCCCAACTACTCTACACAGCCCACCTAGGCCTTTCTAACTCCCCCTTCGCTCCGTTGCCGTTGGATCGCGATTCGATGGCTCCGGAACGGTCCAAAACCCCCCAAACCCTACCCTTTTTGCTATATATAGCCCCTCTCCATGCCATTTTGGCCTTCTCCAACCCCCTCCTTCATTTCCGCAGCCACCCCCCACCTTCTACCTCGTTTTCAGCGCCGGCGAGCCCCTCCCCACCACTTGGCGTCCAGCCAGCCGGCCCGCGCCGCCGCCACCTCAGCGCGGGACCCCACTGTCAGCCTCCCGCGCGTTCCTTCTCAGATCCCGCCGCGCCTGGCCCGCCGAGGCCCGCTCCAGGCCCGCGGACGAGCCGATCTAGGACGACCGCGCCCGAGCGCCTGAGCCGGCAGCGCTCACTCCTCCGCCTCCCGCTCTCCCGCGCGTTCTCGCCGGAGCCGCACCCGGCCGCCACCTCCGGCCGCCGCTGGGTCGCCGGACCTCGCCGCCGCTCTCCCCGGGTCCTTCCTCGCCGCACCTCTCCTCCCTCTCTCCCTCCTCCCTGCCTCACCCCTCTGCCCCCCTGTGCAGTTACTCCACCGCCGGCGAACTGGAGATGCCCCGATCTCCGCCGTCGCGGCCTCAAGGGCCCCGCAGACGTCTGCCCTCATCGGATCTGCGCCCCCTCCACCGTATTCGGAGCGCCGCCGCTCCCCTGTGACTGGCCCCGTCGCCGGCCGGCCGGGCAACCCCCGCCGCAGCACTGCCTCATTGCCGTGGGATCGAGAGAAGCTCGATCTCTCTCTGTGTGCCCCTGAACCGTGGGCCCGCATGTCCCAGACGCCGGACATGTCCGGTCGGATCCGGACCTGTCCGCTTGAGCCTCCTCTGCACGTGTCTCTGCCATGCGGACCCCTTCGTCGGACGTGTACGCTGGGACACGGACATGTCCATTTCCCCGAGGTCCTTTTTTTTTCTCTAAGTCCCTAAATCTGTTATTTTATTGCATACTTTGTGTGCCTGTAAATAATTGTGTGTCTGTCCAACTTGAGTGAATGATATGTCAAAATGATCGTGGTGATGTGCTCTACACTTTGTTCCATTGTGCCATGCTCATTTGAGTTCATCTAGATGCTTAAATAACTGTTGCAAGAGTGCTACTTGTTATAAACTGCTGCTACTTGTTATTTTGTTGCTATGTTTGAGATATGATAACTTGGTGCATGTTTATCCAAATGATGCAAATGATATGTCAAAATGTTCATCATGAGATGCTCTACATGTTGGTTGCTATGGCATGCTTGTTTGACTTCATATTGCCATGTTTATCTATGTTGCAAAAGTGCATTTGGCTGTTATGTTCTGAAACTTGTTACGAGATGCCTAGTTGAGGAGCTCGTTGCTATCATGTGTTTGTCCCCTTGTCACATGCCTAGATGTTTTAGAATCTCCATGATGTGTTCTTTGATGTGGTGCATTTAACTTTCCATGATATGCCTTGTGTTGACTTAAACATGCTTGCAAACATGCCATGTTGCTGTTACTGTTTTAACACTTAGTGAAATTTCACTAAGTCTGGAATCTGTAATATCCTGATGCTATGTTTGCTTGATGCCCTAGGCAAATCCATGCTAGTTTTGGGGTGGCCATTGATCATTCCTTGTTGTATATGTTGTTGTCTATCCATTCATGCCTTCACTTGCTCATTTGACCTGTTGTAGCTTATTTATTTCTTGCTCTCAAGTTGCTATAAAATATTGCTGTCAGGTTTTTAGTGTCATGATCAAAATGTTGTAGCTTGTTGCTATTGATCCATGCCTCCTATGGAGTTGATCCAATGGACTTGTTTGCTGTAGGATATGTCTACTTCATGCCCATGCTTCCTGTTATCATGTTTGAGTGCTGTAGCATATATATATCTTGCTCCAAAGTTGCTATGTGGCTATTAATTTCAGCTTGTTGTTATATCTTGTTTCATGTGTATCTTTTAGCCCGTTGCTCCGTTTGGAGTGTTCCTTATATGAAACTTGTGTGATTTTGCATGTAGAATCATAATATCATCTTGTTAACATGTTTGGAGTGAGTTTGGTTGATGTTTGGGTGCATCTTGCATCGTTGCCATGTTGTGCTTCCTACCTTGTCATGTTGTGCTTCCTACCTTGCCATGTTGTGCTTCCTGTATAGACTTGTCATGCATCCTACCTTGCCATGTATTGCATCATATAAACTTGTGTTGCTTTATGTGCTTCCTACCTTGCCATGTTATGCTTCCTGTATATACTTGTTGTGCTTCCTGTATAGATTTGTCATGCATCATACCTTGCCATGTATTGCATCATATAAACTTGTGTTGTTTTTCTATGCTTCCTACCTTACCATGTTATGCTTCCTGTATAGACTTGTTATGCTTCCTGTATAGACTTGCTATGCTTCCTGTATAGACTTGCCATGCATCATACCTTGCCATGTATTGCATCATATATATAGACTTGTGTTGTTTTTCTATGCTTCCTACCTTGCCATGTTTTGCTTCCTGTATATACTTGCTGTGCATCATATGTAGACTTGTCGTGCATCCTACTTGGTAGTGCATATTGTCATGTTCTTGAGTAGTTTGTTTATCGTGTTGCTTGCTTCTTCTCGTTAGTGCTTGTTCCGTTGCGTTCGTGAGGATTCGTTCGTCTACCCGTGGTTCTTCTTCAAGGCTTCTTCTCCGTCTTCTTCACGGATCCGTTCTTCTTCCTTGCGGGATCTCAGGCATGATGACCATACCCGTGGATACCTTTACTATCATTGCCTTTGCTTAGTGTCTCGATGCTATCGTTACATGTCGCGCTACCCATCATTATTGTCAGCCTCTCCTTGTTGCCATGAAACCTCTAAGCTTTGACACCTTCCTAGCAAAAAACATTGTTTGGCTATGTTACCCGCTTGCTCAGCCCCTCTTATAGCGTTGTTAGTTGCAGGTGAAGATGAAGATCGTTCCAGGTGGGAACTTGTTGTTGGAATATCACAATATCTATTATTATAATAACACACCTATATATTGGGCATGGGTGGAAGGCTTGGCCTTTTGCTCGGTGTTTTGTTCCACTCATGCCACCTTAGGCGCCGATAAACCGGCATTATGTTCCTTGATTTTGCGTTCCTTACACGATGGGTATATGGGGACCCCTTGACAGTTCGTCTTTGAATAAAACTCCTCCAGCAAGGCCCAACATTGGTTTTAATTTGCTCATAATAACAACTTAATTAATTAATTAAATTGCATAGGGAGTTAGCGCTACCCGAGGTTTCTTTCTACATAGCAGGGGGGCCAGTGCTGATGGTGTTGGTCCCAAACTAGAGCCACTTGCGGTGCCACCCAGTTATCTGGGGTCTTCGGTTGCTGTACGTAGTGCTCATCCGGTCGTGGCCTGAGACGAGATACGCGCGGCTACTATCAGGGTGTCGACACACCGGGAGGTCTTGCTGGACTTGTTTTACCATTGTCGAAATGTCTTGTGCACCGGGATGCCGAGCCTGATCGGATTTCCCTAAGATAAGGGGTGATGATATTATATTTATCACTTCACCTAATCGTGAGAGCTTGTGATGGGCTAAGTTGGGACACCCCTGTAGGGTTATGATCTTTCGAAAGCCGTGCCCGCGGTTATGTGGCAGATTGGAATTTGTTAATGTCCGGTTGTAGAAAACTTGACAGAGGATCCGAAGTAAAACACACAACTGTGTGAGTAACCGTGACTGTCTCTTTTCACTTTGAGAAGAGAACACGGTGGGGTTATGTTTGACTCGTATGTAGTTCAGGATCTTTAGCGATCATTTCTAGTTGCGACCGTTTGCGTAGATGCTCATCTTATTCTTGTACTCGTAAGTTAGCCACCATATATTGCTTAGCCGCTGCTGCAACCTCACCACTTTACCTCTTCCTACCCATTATGCTTTGATAGTGTTGTTACCCATGGTTATGGGATTGCTGAGTCCTCGTGGCTCAAAGATACTACAACAACATTTGCAGGTGCAGGTTTCCGATGACTTGACGTGAGAGCGTTGTTCTTTTGTTGGAGTTCTTCTTCTTCAATCTTGGGTTAGGTTCCGGGTCGGCAGCCTGGGATAGCAGATGGATGTCTTTGTGCTTTTCTTGTTTGTATCCGTAGGCGGATACTTTGTATTGATGTTATTGTATTCATATGACTTGTATGTATGTTGTATCCCCATGTATGTATGTAATGGTACATTGTAATGATATCCATCTTGCTAAGCGCCCGAAATGCGGTTGTGCCCCAATCACGTAAGTGTCACGTGATCGGGATAGAATCGCATCTTGGGCCTGACAAGTTGGTATCAGAGCCTCGACCGTCCATAGGAGCCCCCTTGATTGATCGTAGCTTGGCCGTTGTTGAGTCTAGCTGAAAACTTTTTCGGAGTTTAGTTATATCGGAGAGTAGGAATTCTTTTTACTCCCCTGCCCCTTCGTCGCTTTGGTGAGGAATCTTGACGTAGGTGTTTTGAATTACTCCTCTTCCCCTTCAATTTTTTTTTAGGATCTCGCGGTTAGTTTTCGTTCGTTGCGTTGTTAGTTCTTTCATCTGGTGCATCTCTCGTCAAGTGGATTCAGCCCTCTTCTTCTTACAAGTTCAACCCTCAGTTCTTTTCAATCGACGGTGTTTTCCCCGTCCGATGTGGTCTTTTCTTTCCCACCCGCCCATCCTTTTGCTTCTCGGAGCCGGAATCCTTAATCGAGTATCCATCCAACTCGTGTGAATCCTTTGCATTCTTTCCTCAATTATTTTTTCAACCGACGAATTCTCGTCTAGCTCGTCATCATTCTTCTCTTTTCTTCTCCGATGAGTTCTTCTCTCGTTGGATATTCTTCACCTCTTCTTCTTTCCGGTGGATTCAATTCAAGTATTCGGTGTTGTTCATATTCTTTTTCCTCGGCTCAATTGCTTCACCTTGTTCGTTCGTCTCTCGCCATTTTGTTATCCCGGAGTTCCAAAACATCTCAGGAAATTTGTTTGTGTTCCAATTAATTCGAGGTTGTCACCTCATTTGAGTCTTTTATTCGTTCCGATGCACTATCTCCTTTTCGATCCTTTCCAACGGTGTTTTCTCTTCGGTGGGCCCATAACCCACAGGTCTTTTCCCAGGATCTTACCTGACTCTTTTATTTCCCGGAGTATTCCTAAATTCTTTTCAAGTGGACGCAAGTATGGATTCAATCAGTCACATGCCTTCTCCAAGATCGCTTTCAATTCTTTTCAGCAGTGGTTCAACCTTTCTTCTCTTCATTCATCCGGAGTAGTTCATGAATTCTTTTCTTGTGTTCCTCCGAAGGCCATCATTTCAGAAGATTTATTCGTTCTTAGTTTTCATCTTCGTCCTCCAAATATTCTTCATTGGTGCCTCTTCGTTCGTCTCACATTCTTCTGGTGCTTGTTCAAGTATTCTTTAATCAGTTCGCGATCTCTTCGTGCTCGTCATCTAAATACTCCAAGTGCTTTATTCTTTCGGCAATTCATCATATTCACTCGATTCATTTTCTTACGGTGGCTTGTCCGCTTGCATCGTTCAATTTCATTCCTTACGGTGGGCATTCTCGTTCTTCACTCGATTGTAATTTTTCTCGATGGTTTGTTCTTTCATCATTCGATTAATTCTTCCGGTGGTTCGTTCCTTTTTCTTCAGTCGGTTTCAATTCTTACGGTGGTTCGCTCAAGAATTCTTTTCCGGTGCTATCATACCAATCCATTCATTTTATTCCAATCCTATCGGTGTTTCATGAAGATTTTCCCGAGTTCAAGTTATATCTCTCTTTAATATTTTTCAACGGGAATAAGTGATATGCAAATCCATTGCTTCGCATCAATTTAATTGGTGGAGGATAAGCATAACATAATTCTTATTCTTTTCATCAAGATATTTAATCCTTCCCTTCGGAGTTTATTCTTGATGAATAAATTCTAGTTCCCAAGTGTTTTATTCTTTTCTTTACGGAATTCAATTTTCTCGGCCTTCTCGTCGGACTCTCGTCTAAATCATCGCAAGACTTTATTCTTATTCTTTTCATACATCATCATCCTTTTTTGTTACCGGAGTTCTTCATGGTGGTTCTCCATCATTTAATTCATTCTTCAAGCGTTCAGCTAATTCTTCCAGAGCAGCTCAAGCATTCTTATTCTTTTGCCTCTCGAGTGCAAATAATTCACTGTATTCTTTTGAAGTGGAGTTTTGCAATTTTTCATTCTCAGATAATCCTTCTTTTCGTTGCGGCGGTAATTCACCTCAAGCTTTGAGATGTTTTTCATAAGTCCACAACAAGCTCATTCTTTTGTTGTTGATTTTCTCAACAACTCTATTCAAACCTTTCTCTTCAAGATTCTCTTCCAAATTCACTCGTCGTGAAAGTTGTCATCTTCTTCCCCTTCTTCTCATTCCATTCTTTCCATTCTTCTGGAGGCTTTGTGCTGTTACTCTCGTCGAGTTTCGTTCCATCTTCTAAAAGTTCTTGTCCTATTCCATTCATGGTCAGCCGGTGTGCTATTTTCTTTCAGCTTCAGCCGGAGTGCTACCCGAATTCCTTCGTGGAGATTCTTTTCTATGTCTTATTAACCGGAGTGGTTTCGAATTCATTCTTGTTTCTTAAACTCTTGCTTCATGCCTTTCAACCTCCTTGATTCTTGTCATATTCTTTGTTCCTCTTGTTTAACGAAGCCCTTGCAACTTCGTTCATCTTCGTTCTATCCTTTCTTTTGAGTGGCTCATCCTCTCAACATTCTTTGGTTTCACTCTTTTGCATCGAAGAACTTTGTTCTTCCTTTTCCTTCCCATCTCGTTCCTAAGATCTCGGGACGAGATCTCTTGTTAGTAGGGGAATGTTGTGACACCCCGAGACCGATGCTCCAGGTGTCAGCCAGTTATTCGTTGTTAGTGCCATGTCATCTTGTAGGATCGAAGAAGTAGGTCTAGAGGGGGGGGGGTGATTAGACTACTTGACAAGATAAAAAATCTGCCTTTTGGTTGTGCAAAGTTTTAGGCAGTTTTTGCAAAGCACACAAGTCAAGTAAAATACTACACATGCAATTCTAGAGTATGAGCAGCGGAAAGTAAATTGCATATATAGTAAATGGAGGTGGAGAAGATCAAACGCAGTTTGGTGACACGGAGATTTTTGTCGTGGTTCCGATAGGTGGTGCTATCGTACATCCACGTTGATGGAGACTTCAACCCACGGAGGGTAACGGCTGCGCGAGTCCACGGAGGGCTCCACCCACGAAGGGTCCACGAAGAAGCAACCTTGTCTATTCCATCACGGCCTACGCCCATGGAGGACTAGCCTTACTCGGGGTAGATCTTCACGAAGTAGGCGATCTCCTTGCCCTTACAAACTTCTTGGTTCAACTCCACATCACGACGGAGGCTCCCAAGCGACACCTAGCCAATCTAGGAGGCACCACCCCCCAAAAGGTAATAGACGGTGTTGATGATGATGAACTCCTTGCTCTTGTGCTTCAAATGATAATCTCCCCAACACTCAACTCTCCTCACTGATATGGCTGTGGTGGAAGAAAGATTTGAGTGGAAAGCAACTTGGGAAGGCTAGAGATCAAGTTTCATATGGTAGGAATGGAATGGCTTGATCTCAACACAAGGGTAGGTGGTTCACTTCTCAGAAAGTGTATGGTAGAAGTGGTGGTACTTTCTGATGGCTCTCCTCACGAATGAGGAGGGGGTGGAGGGGTATATATATAGCCTCCACACAAAATCCAACCGTTACACACACATTTGACCAATCTCGGTGAGACCGAAGTTAAAACTCGGTCAGACCGAAAGTTCAAATATAGTGAACGTTGGGATTTTCGGTGGGACCGAAAATACCATCTCGGTGAGACCGAAAGTGTATCTGATATGAACGTTGGAGATTTCGGTGAGACCGAGAAAGAAAACTCGGTTGGACCGATTTGAGAAAGAGTAGGAACATGCCAGAATCGGTTAGACCGAAAATGAATAATCGGTGAGACCGATTTGAGCCAAGACAAAAGCTTGCCCATATCGGTGAGACCGATAATACAAACTCGGTCATTCCGAAATGATGTGAAGTGGTTACAGAAGGTTGGCAGTTCAGTTTCGGTGTGACCGATCTCAAACTCGGTAAGACCGATTTTTCTAGGGTTTGGAATATGGCAGAAGTGGTTCATCTCGGTGGGACTGAGTTGGATAAATCGGTGTGACCGAGATGTTAGGGTTTGTAGAAATAACTTCATCTCGGTGGGACAGAGTTGATTTGACCGAGATTACTTATGGGTGTGTGTTAAGTAGTGAATAGTGCTGATAGTTGAGGGAGTTAGATCACCAAGCACTTGAGCAACAAGAACATTAACACAACCTCATCCCCTTTTAATAGTATTGGCTTTTCCTATGGACTCAATGTGATCTTTGATCACTAAACCAGAAATGGAGTCTTGAGCTTTTGCCAATGCTTGCCTTAGCATTTGAGGGGTCCACTTCTTCAGTCATCTTGCCATTCCAATGTGATTGGATTTCCTGAAACATACTTGATAAAAGCATTAGTCCAACCACAAAGTATGTTGTCATTAATTACCAAAACCACCCGGAGAGCAAATGTGCTTTCAATCTCCCCCTTTTTGGTAATTGATGGCAACACACTGAAATTATATTGAACGAGACATCAAAGCTTATTGAAAGAAAGACAGGATTATCATGAAAGCTTTGACAGGCATGTAGTACACAGGCTCCCCCTACAAGTGTGCAAGATTTTCATAGATTATGGTTTTGGACTACCACAAGCACACAAGAGAGATAAGCAAGATGTGCTACATGCAGCTTGGCTATATGCATCAGAGCAGAAGAAAAGGAAGTGAGTGATAATGCATATGTGCATGGTGATTTCTTGCAAACAAGTATTTACAAGCAAGTCCACCATCATGCACATTCTGCAAGATGCATATACTTACCTTGAGGTTCCTTGGCATTTGTACCTGAAGGGATAAACTTGAGAAAACAAGGTTAGATAACACAAGAGTATTCCTTCAACCAACTGCAAGAACATCAAGAGTACCAAGCCAGGGAGGACATGTATAAAGAGTGTCTCATATTGAGCACAGGCTTGAATCAGCAAACATGTCTCCGGAGCTAAAAGATTTTCAATGAACTCAGAGAGATTTTGCTTTTCATAGGATATCAATTGTGAAGATTCCTCTAAGTCTTCTCCCCTTAAGCTAAAAGATTCCATGAGATACCAATTGTGAGAACAAGGGGTGTGAAGGAAAAAGCAAAATCAAAAGAAAGATGCCAATTGTAATGTCCAATGTAAAACACGACAAAGCTTTGATGTGATTCTCTCCCCCTTAAGATAAGATTGTTTTTCTTCTCCCCTTAAGTCTTCTCTTCTCCCCTACTCCCCTTACTCCCCCTAAGTTCTCTCCCCCTTTGACATCAAGTGCCGAAAAGGACAGTAAACTAGGTAGGACAGGAAAGATGGAAAGAAAGAAAGAAAGAAAGAAGTGGGATCCTTAAGAATCACAACGGGACAAACAAGAACATTCATAGCCAAATTTGAGTCCTCTCCCTCTTTAAGATTTAAGTCTGAGTGGAGCTGCAGAAGGTGATGTCCTGGAAGATAAATCCAAGGAAACACAGAAATAATCCAGCTCACTCTGCGAGGGATGTTTCAAAGGATTTGCAATGAATTTGTAAAAGATTTTCAGGGAATTGATCAGAGTCATAAAAAGATTTCCAGAAGAATATTCACAAAGAAATATAAGAAAAGAAATAAAAAGATTCCTAGATGAAGTTTTTTTTTTTTTTTTGTAA
>LR738713.1:570374204-570517413 GCA_902687465.1 Secale cereale | reverse complement strand
TGTAAAGAAAAACTCAATGAGAGAACATAAGAGAAAACAGAAAAACTCCAAAAGCATATGTACTTCATCTAGATAAAGGTCGGCGACAAAGTCACCTATGTTTGAGTATATTGACTTAGGAGTCAAATGAGGACATTTGATCATAGGTCATACTCATCGTTTAAGCTCAAAATGGGGTTGCCATTTTTCGATTAAGCATTTAATGTGATCACATCTTATGAAGCTGCTTGTACTCATGACTTTGAGTAAAGCTTCTTAAAGATGTGAAGAACATACCTTGGGCTTGTTGATGCTTTGCTCATGTAGGTAGACTTGATGTAGGTGCTCATTGAATGTGAAGTTGAAGCGCCATTTCTACTTGTGTAGTTCATCTTCCTACATGGGTTAGGCAAGCAAGGAAATACTCGAGGATATCCAAGATGACAAGAGTGAAATACTAGATGTATAAGATGTCAAAAAGGATATGTGGAATTTTGTTCCTTGAACTCAACATCCCAAAGGGCTAGATACTTGATCAATGACAAGATTACTCATGATTTGAGTGTGTGGTAATCTTGTGGAATGTAGATCATCCAAGTACCTGCAAAGAGTTAGATGCAATACAAGGAGGCAAATGTGTCCAAGACATATGATCATCATCATAAGAGAAATATCAAGGATTAGTCAAGAGGCTCATGCCTTGCATGCATCAATGGAGTTATCACTCCAAGTTTGAAGCATCAATGATGTTCAACTCACTCCTTAAGCGACAAAACACTTTCTCATCAAGAGGTTTTGTAAAGATATCAGCAAGTTGTTTGTCAGTACGAACATGCTTAAGATTAATGTCACCCTTGGCAATATGATCACGAATAAAATGGTGACGAACTTCAATATGCTTTGTTCGAGAGTGTTGCACAGGATTGTGTCCAATCTTGATTGCACTCTCATTGTCACAAAGCAAGGGAACACGTCTCACATGTATCCCATAATCTTTCAGCGTTTGTGTCATCCATAGTAATTGAGCACAACACGAACCAGCAGCAATATATTCAGCTTCGGCAGTGGATAAGGATACCGAATTTTGTTTCTTGGAGGACCAAGATACAAGGGATCGACCAAGAAATTGACACGTACCCGAAGTTGACTTTCTATCAACCTTGTCACCGGCATAGTCCGAGTCGGAATAGCCAACAAGATCGAAAGAAGCTCTCTTAGGATACCAAATGCCAAAGTTTGGTGTGTGTATCAAGTATCTCACTATCCTTTTAACAGCTTTAAGATGACATTCTTTAGGGGCTGCTTGATATCGCGCACACATGCATACACTCAACATTATGTCAGGACGAGAAGCACAAAGATATAGTAGAGAACCAATCATAGAACGGTAAACCTTTTGATCAACGGGTTCTCCATCCTTAGTCAAGTCATTATGTCCACTAGTAGGCATGGGGGTACTCATACCTTTGCTTTCTTGCATGTTGAACTTCTTGAAGAGATCCTTGGTGTACTTTGTTTGTGAGACAAAAGTACCCTCCTTAGATTGCTTGATTTGCAACCCAAGGAAGAATTTGAGTTCACACATCATGGAAATTTCATACTTCTCCGACATGAGCTGCCCAAACTTCTTGCTAAAATGGGGGTTAGTTGAACCAAAGATAATATCATCAACATATATTTGGCACACAAATAGTTCACCATTAACCCTTTTTGTGAACAGCGTTGAGTCTATCTTTCCAATTTCAAAGCCTTTTTCAAGAAGAAAACTAGTCAAGCATTTGTACCAAGCTCTAGGGGCTTGTTTAAGACCATAAAGAGCTTTATGCAACTTGTAAACATGATTAGGCTTTTTGGGATTCACAAAACCGGGAGGTTGTTTAACAAATACTTCCTCCTCAATTTCACCATTTAGAAAGGCACTTTTGATGTCCATTTGATAGAGAGTAATATCATGATGATTGGCATAAGCAAGAAGAATGCGAATGGACTCAAGTCTAGCAACGGGGGCATAGGTCTCACCATAGTCCATACCTTCGACTTGTGTGTAACCTTGAGCTACGAGACGAGCCTTGTTGCGGATGACTTGTCCATCTTCATCTTGCTTGTTCCGAAACACCCATTTGGTTCCAATGATGTTTTGATCATCGTTGGGCTTCTCTACCAAAGTCCATACTTTGTTCCTCTCGAAGTTGTGTAGTTCTTCGTGCATAGCGTTCACCCAATCCGGGTCATCAAGTGCTTCTTCTACCTTCATAGGTTCAATGCTAGAGATAAATGAGTAATGTTCACAAAAGTTAGCTAAGCGAGTTTTAGAGCGAGTAATTCTCCCGGAGTTGATGTCGTTCATCATTTGTTCCACGGGATGATTCTTCTTGACTCTTGCTCGGACTCGGGATAGCTTTTGTTGATGTTGTGGCTCAGCTTCCTCATCATCTTCATCTTCTTCTTCTTCTTCTTCTTCTTCTTCTTCATTGTTGTCGGTGTTGTCTTGAGGTGGTGGAGAAGGAGGTTGTGGTGGATCTTCTTGTTGCATTTCCTCATCTTGGTGAGTTCCACTTGTGGAGGCCTCCATGTTGCCTTGAGGTTCATCTCGACGTGAGGTAGGTGGCTCCACATATGTAGATGAGGTACTCTCCTTCACTTCCATGGGACGGATCTTCCCGATAGATAAATCTTGGATTGCTTCCGATGGGTCCTTGTCTCCTACATCAATAGGCATTTGCTCTACTTGCGAGCCATTAGATTCATCAAACTTCACGTCTACCGTCTCTTCAACCTTTCGGGTGAAATTATTGTAGACACGGTAGGTGTGGGAGTTTGATCCATAACCAAGAAGAAAGCCTTCATGAGATTTAGGAGCAAATTTAGACCGACGATGCTTATCAAGGATATAACATTTTGAACCAAAGACACGAAAGTATCCCACTTGGGGTTTGTTACCGGTGAGAAGCTCGTATGATGTCTTGCCAAGGAGCTTATGAAGATAAAGCCTGTTGATGGCATGACAAGCTGTCTCGACGGCTTCTCCCCAAAAGTGCTTCGGTGTCTTGTACTCATCAAGCATCGTTCTTGCCATCTCTATGAGCGTTCGGTTCTTCCTCTCAACAACTCCATTTTGTTGAGGAGTGTACGTAGCCGAGAACTCATGTAGAATCCCTTCCTCATCGAGAAAAGAGTCTACATTGGCGTTCTTGAACTCCGTTCCATTGTCACTCCGAACTTTCTTGATCTTCACCTCAAATTGATTTTGGGCCTCTTTGGCAAAGGTCTTGAAGATCCTCTGAACCTGCGATTTATCATCAAGGAAAAATACCCACGTAAATCTGGAATAATCATCAACTATAACTAGACCAAAGGAGTTACCACCAAGGCTTTTGTAAGCATTGGGACCGAAAAGATCCATATGAAGAAGCTCAAGCGGTCTCCTTGTGGTCATGATGTTTTTCACGGGATGACTTCCACCAACTTGTTTTCCTGCTTGACAAGCACTACAAAGTCTATCTTTGTCAAAGAGAACATCTTTAACACCAAGAATATGATCACCTTTGATTAGCTTGTCTAGATTACGCATACCAACATGTCCTAGCCTTCTATGCCATAACCAACCTTTAGAGGATTTAGCAATGAAACAAGCTCTAGGTTGGGCTTTCTTAGTGAAATCAACAATATATAGATCACCTCTACGAATACCAGTAAAAGCCATGTTTTGATTATCACGACGAAAGACTTGGCAATCTACTTTGGTGAATAGCACATTGAATCCAAAGTCAGCTAATCTAGACACGGAAAGTAAATTGTATCCAAGAGATTCTACAAGCATGACATTTTGAATAGAGCTATCATGAGATATGGCCACCTTACCAAGGCCAAGTACCTTACCCTTGGAGTTGTCTCCAAAAGTCACATACTTGCGTGGACCATCGTTCTTTGCAAGCTCTCGAAACATGTCTTTGTTTCCGGTCATGTGATCGGTGCATCCACTATCAAGAATCCACTCTTTTCCACCGGACATGTAGTTTCTCATATTTGCCATAAGATTGAGACTCTTCATGACTTTGTCTAGCTCGGTGTCCGAATCGGAATAATCATCATCCTCATGCTCATCATCATATTGACCCATAGATTGTTCATCATCAACACCTAGGTCAATTTGATAAGTACTTGCATTAGTTTGGTCAATGGAACAATAATCTTCGGAATGTAATGCAAGAGCATTTCTAATGATAATATTGATAAGACCGGGATCACCCTTCTTTTTCATAAGATCACGAAGCTCAAAGAAGCATTTATCAAAGTTAGGATCATTGGGGTGCAACCTATCAAATTCAATAGTCTTGTGTAGAATTTCATCAAGACTTCTCAAAGAGTAGTCCGGATAAAGTTCTTCCAAGAACTTCCATATAGCATAGGCACACTCAAAGTTTGTAACAAGCTTAAGCAAATCATCGGGTAACCCTCTAATGATAAGATTCACAGTTCTAAGGTTACGAAGCAAATCAAGCTCTTCATCCATGGTAGGGTGCAAGGGATCAAAAGGAGGCACATAGGGGGTCTCAACATATTTGCACAAATTGTACATTTTAAAGATACTAAGCATTTCAGACCTCCAAGAGTTATAAAACCTTCCATCAAGAACAGGCACTCTATGGCTAACACTCCCATCCGTAGACACGTCCATCTTCCTCCAATGGTGTGTAAACCAAAGCAATGGAGACCAAAGCTCTGATACCAATTGTAGGATCGAAGAAGTAGGTCTAGAGGGGGGGGGTGATTAGACTACTTGACAAGATAAAAAATCTGCCTTTCGGTTGTGCAAAGTTTTAGGCAGTTTTTGCAAAGCACACAAGTCAAGTAAAATACTACACATGCAATTCTAGAGTATGAGCAGCGGAAAGTAAATTGCATATATAGTAAATGGAGGTGGAGAAGATCAAACGCAGTTTGGTGACACGGAGATTTTTGTCGTGGTTCCGATAGGTGGTGCTATCGTACATCCACGTTGATGGAGACTTCAACCCACGGAGGGTAACGGCTGCGCGAGTCCACGGAGGGCTCCACCCACGAAGGGTCCACGAAGAAGCAACCTTGTCTATTCCATCACGGCCTACGCCCACGGAGGACTAGCCTTACTCGGGGTAGATCTTCACCAAGTAGGCGATCTCCTTGCCCTTACAAACTTCTTGGTTCAACTCCACATCACGACGGAGGCTCCCAAGCGACACCTAACCAATCTAGGAGGCACCACCCCCCAAAAGGTAATAGACGGTGTTGATGATGATGAACTCCTTGCTCTTGTGCTTCAAATGATAATCTCCCCAACACTCAACTCTCCTCACTGATATGGCTGTGGTGGAAGAAAGATTTGAGTGGAAAGCAACTTGGGAAGGCTAGAGATCAAGTTTCATATGGTAGGAATGGAATGGCTTGATCTCAACACAAGGGTAGGTGGTTCACTTCTCAGAAAGTGTATGGTAGAAGTGGTGGTACTTTCTGATGGCTCTCCTCACGAATGAGGAGGGGGTGGAGGGGTATATATATAGCCTCCACACAAAATCCAACCGTTACACACACATTTGACCAATCTCGGTGAGACCGAAGTTAAAACTCGGTCAGACCGAAAGTTCAAATATAGTGAACGTTGGGATTTTCGGTGGGACCGAAAATACCATCTCGGTGAGACCGAAAGTGTATCTGATATGAACGTTGGAGATTTCGGTGAGACCGAGAAAGAAAACTCGGTTGGACCGATTTGAGAAAGAGTAGGAACATGCCAGAATCGGTTAGACCGAAAATGAATAATCGGTGAGACCGATTTGAGCCAAGACAAAAGCTTGCCCATATCGGTGAGACCGATAATACAAACTCGGTCATTCCGAAATGATGTGAAGTGGTTACAGAAGGTTGGCAGTTCAGTTTCGGTGTGACCGATCTCAAACTCGGTAAGACCGATTTTTCTAGGGTTTGGAATATGGCAGAAGTGGTTCATCTCGGTGGGACTGAGTTGGATAAATCGGTGTGACCGAGATGTTAGGGTTTGTAGAAATAACTTCATCTCGGTGGGACAGAGTTGATTTGACCGAGATTACTTATGGGTGTGTGTTAAGTAGTGAATAGTGCTGATAGTTGAGGGAGTTAGATCACCAAGCACTTGAGCAACAAGAACATTAACACAACCTCATCCCCTTTTAATAGTATTGGCTTTTCCTATGGACTCAATGTGATCTTTGATCACTAAACCAGAAATGGAGTCTTGAGCTTTTGCCAATGCTTGCCTTAGCATTTGAGGGGTCCACTTCTTCAGTCATCTTGCCATTCCAATGTGATTGGATTTCCTGAAACATACTTGATAAAAGCATTAGTCCAACCACAAAGTATGTTGTCATTAATTACCAAAACCACCCGGAGAGCAAATGTGCTTTCACATCTGCTTGCGTGTTGCATCTTGCCATGTCATCATGTGTGTTGCATCAGCATGTTTTCAAAACTTGCATCCGCCCGAGTTCCCTCGTCCTCTCCGTTGTCCGTTCTGAGCCCAGACACACTCGCACGCGCCCGCGGTGCCTCCGAATATTTGTTTTGTGAGTGGCCGAAAAACATTCTCGGAATTGGTTGAAACTTAGCGTGTGGTCTTATTATAGTGTAGACAGGCCGCCTGCCAAATTTCATCGCATTCGGAGCTCGTTTGATAGCCCAACGGATTTATATAGCGGCACTAGTCGCCGGTTAATTCGTCGGACGTTTTCGGTCTCCGAAAACCCCCGCGGGCCTCTCTCCCTCTCCCCTCACCTCAGCCCAACTACTCTACACAGCCCACCTAGGCCTTTCTAACTCCCCCTTCGCTCCGTTGCCGTTGGATCGCGATCCGATGGCTCCGGAACGGTCCAAAACCCCCCAAACCCTACCCTTTTTGCTATATACTAGATCATTGATGGCGCGCGTTGCTGCGCCCGTCTGTTTCTATGGTATAATGTTTGGGATTGATGCGTATATATGGAGGGATTTATTTGTCAACATGCTACCTAACATATTATGGCAGTGTACAGATTCCACCTAAGAAATAGACGGTTTTATTGGAATGTTTATATGTACTACATTTTCTGGGGTTACAAACTCTAAACCATACTTCCATGACCTAGTAAAAGAGCTCCATTATCTACATCGGTGCTGAAGACGTCTATAAATGACATGGGATGTGTGTATTGGGGCAAGGACCATGGGCTTCGATCCCGTTGTAGACCATTGTAATTCAAGAATTTAAAAGATATCTAACTAAAAGTGCAAAGATCAACATACCAATATAAACATAAATGTTATTCAATAAACATGCATCAAGATTGATTTTGGTGCTCACCTCGAATTATAGGTCAATATGAAAATTGATACATTTATGGCTAGTGTCGTTTTAATTCATGTAGCAATTACCTTGTGGTAAATCAAACATCAAGCCGCAACAAAATTAAACATAATTGTACCATCTTCTATAAGGTTGTGGCTCTTAGTTTCTATAGCCTTACTTCTCCTATCCCGAACATGGATTAGTCCTTAGGGTGGCTCATAGGTTTTGGCATCCTTCAATTGCTCTTGTGCTCGCCATTCTTGACCGCCTTTTGCTTCACTGGTGCCACCTCCAACTCCTTCTCAGCGTCATCATCTTTCAGAATTTGATATGCAATTATTTGTTATAATTTACGTGAAAGACGTAATTGATGCAACCTTTCTAGTGTCAATGACACACATCAATGGCAATATTCATAATTAATGAAACAAATGAAATCTGAGGTGCTCATGGAAGGTTGTTGACTTTGCCTTTCTCCTACAGAAAGCAAACAAGTAATGTTTGGTAAGCACAAATTTAGGAATATTATACGAAGGCACCATGGCTGTTGGGTTAAGTGCACGACAAGGTATCAATTGTTCATCTGGAGGAGGACAATATTTGTTACTTATTAACAATTAATGCATGCTTTCTGAATGTAATCCGAGAATCATAGAAAAATGTCCTTTGTAAAACATGAGAAGTTCTGAATCAACATAAGAAATGCAAACCCATCACGCACGATCTATTGTTGCAGCATTCCATGGATACACTGCATGCCTTAACTCACATTGTCTTCCTTAAGTAAGCCATAGATAACAGTGTGATATGCCACCATCTAGTAGGAAAACAAATAATTGTGTTACCGAGGCTAGCTTGTCAGGTTTAATAATATTTTGTGCGGGATAACTTGGCATGACATCGAGAAAATCAGATTCGGATTCTGTAACCCGGTAAAAACGCAGGCACTCACAAACAAGAAATAATTGTGTGACTGAGGCTAGCTTGTGAAATTTAATAATATTTTCTATGTGATAGCTTGACAGGACGTCGAGAAAATGAGTTTGGATTCTGTAACCCAGTAAAAACACAGCCACTCACAAATTAGAGAGCAAAAAATAGTGGTACCTAATGCATTACCTTCATGTAGAACTACACAATATATCTGAAAATGTTCCACGTGATTCAGAGGATGATAATATATATGATCAGAACAATAAAACTACGGATGACGATATATACAACAACATAAATTTAAGATGCGAATAGGCTCATGTATATTGTACTTGATAGTTTGCTGACCCCTGCATATATAGCCATTGGTTTGGTTTTATTAACGTAATCTGCTGCAGAGAAAAAAATGCAGGAAAAGGACATATGGTAAGTAAAAGAGCATATTCTAAATACTGACAGTACACCATAGAAACTACTTGAGGTTCATATAAAATATAAAAAAAGTTTGCATGTTGTCAAGTAGATGATTCAAAGGCTATGTTTCCGCAAATCCAGGCTTTCCTTTCAGAAAAATAAAGTGAGGGGAAATACAAATCCAAATTACAAGCTAGACTGCATATGAATTGTTGCTACCTGAAAACCAAAAGAGAGGGAAATAAACAAGATAAATATATGGTACTACGATCAATAGGTTCAGTGATTAACTGCAGATTCCAAAAACATCGATGTACGTGGATGAAATGCCAAGCTATGTTAGAAGTACACTGAACAAACAATTTAGTATCTACGCTCTCAAGTAAATAAATGGTACTCTCCATTCTTGGTTTCCTCTTCTCAATCAAATGGCACCTCTACGCAAAATAAGCATTCTACAACCTTTAAACATGAGAACTGAATGGATATGGCAATACCACAGTTAACTTTGTTTCGTTGTTCTTACATGCCCACTTCCTGGAGATTAGCATGTCCATCATTACAACTCTAAACAGGTCAAAAACATGAAAAGAGAATTACTACAGGAAAACTTGACCTCTTCGGCTCACAGGTATTTTTTCTGCAGAACAGGCAAGAGCTTTGTTTGTTATCCAGTAAGAAATCAAGTAAGAACGAAAGTACAAAATGGTTACAACACTAAAGCTTTGTGCTCTCTAGATGATCCATTCTACCACAGCAATGATTACTTGTAGATGTTGTTTACACTGGCCTCTGTTTAAGGTTAATTAATTTCATTTTGTACAGTTAATTCACCTTCATATTGTATGAGTTTAGTGACTATGTATGTGGAATTTCAGGCCACTTTTGCCTAGTTGGACGTTAGTCCATCCGTGAGAGGATCCACGAGGACCTTCATTCACATTCATATTGATACTGGTTGTATGTACTTATTTTCAAAAATGGGAAATAAGATTTACGCTGAAATACAAGCACAATATGCAGAAATTTTCAGGCAGAAACTGAAGGAACTAAAGACAAAAAAATGCAGTGTCAATTTAATACCCATACATCTCCAACAGAATCATCTAATCAACACGGATACTTCGTGGCCACGTGTGTTGCTAGTTTTTACTGGAATTTGGATACCTAGAATTGGAGCGATTGCATTCATCCTCCTCATGCGCCACCTCCATGATGCTGGGGCGTAACGCCTGGTCGCTCCAAAGGGCGCGTTCATTACACCGTAGAAAAAAAGGAAAGGATCGAGGAGAGGAATACGCCGCTGCCGCCGTCACCACCTAGCCAGATGCGATGTAGGAGGAAGGACTACCAGATCCAAGATGAGGAAGAGCACCCTAATCGGTCAGCCATGGCTGCCTGAGACAGTATTTGCCGAAGTATGGGGGAGGGTGAGGAAGGAACAACGGGATCGTCGGGATGATAGAGATTATATGGAAAGCAGGGAGGAGTAGAGGAAGAGCAAAGAACGCCATGATAACGGGCCTGCAATTATTAGCTGAGCCGAACGTGGCGCATCGATTGCCATTAACGCTTCCGCAATCGCCGGCTAGTGGGATCCAAACAACATGCGACGGTTCGCTGCGTAGTCGCCGCCCCTTGCCATCGCGCCCGACAAGGCCTCCGCAGAGCGTGTGAAGGATGCCTTTTTTCCAATTCAAAAAAAACCGTATGGCTGACTCAAGGCCCAGTAGGCCCAATTAACAGCAGACCGTGAATTTTGTTGCCAGAGCAGCGGCCCAGCCCATGTAGCGTGAACAGTGTGGCAACAGAAGCCCAGGCGAGAATGAAAGGAGATCTAATGGTCAGAAACTCACACAAGTCCAAATCTGACGGTTGAAAATGTTGATGGCCTGAGAGGGCTGGAATAGTGTACAGTTATAATGTATTTAAATAGCCCCTCTCCATGCCATTTTTGGCCTTCTCCAACCCCCTCCTTCATTTCCGCAGCCACCCCCCACCTTCTGCCTCGTTTTCAGCGCCGGCGAGCCCCTCCCCGCCACTTGGCGTCCAGCCAGCCGGCCCGCGCCGCCGCCACCTCAGCGCGGGACCCCACTGTCAGCCTCCCGCGCGTTCCTCCTCAGATCCCGCCACGCCTGGCCTGCCGAGGCCCGCTCCAGGCCCGCGGACGGGCCGATCTGGGCCGACCGCGCCCGAGCGCCCGAGCCGGCAGCGCTCGCTCCTCCGCCTCCCGCTCTCCCGCGCGCTCTCGCCGGAGCCGCACCCGGCCGCCACCTCCGGCCGCCGCTGGGTCGCCGGACCTCGCCGCCGCTCTCCCCAGGTCCTTCCTCGCCGCACCTCTCCTCCCTCTCTCCCTCCTCCCTGCCTCACCCCTCCGCCCCCCCTGTGCAGTTACTCCACCGCCGGCGAACTAGAGATGCCCCGATCTCCGCCCTCGCGGCCTCAAGGGCCACGCAGACGTCTGCCCTCGTGGGATCTGCGCCCCCTCCACCGTATCCGGAGCGCCGCCGCTCCCCTGTGACTGGCCCCGTCGCTGGCCGGCCGGGCAACCCCCGCCGCAGCACTGCCTCGTTGCCGTGGGATCGAGAGAAGCTCGATCTCTCTTTGTTTTCCCCTGAACCATGGGCCCGCATGTCCCAGACGCCGGACATGTCCGGTCGGATCCGGACCTGTCCGCTTGAGCCTCCTCTGCCTGTGTCTCTGCCATGCGGACCCCTTCGTCGGACGTGTCCGCCGGGACACGGACATGTCCGTTTCCCCGAGGTCCTTTTTTTTCTCTAAGTCCCTAAATCTGTTATTTTATTGCATACTTTGTGTGCCTGTAAATAATTGTGTGTCTGTCCAACTTGAGTGAATGATATGTCAAAATGATCGTGGTGATGAGCTCTACACTTTGTTCCATTGTGCCATGCTCATTTGAGTTCATCTAGATGCTTAAATAACTGTTGCAAGAGTGCTACTTGTTATAAACTGCTGCTACTTGTTATTTTGTTGCTATGTTTGAGATATGATAACTTGGTGCATGTTTATCCAAATGATGCGAATGATATGTCAAAATGTTCATCATGAGATGCTCTACATGTTGGTTGCTATGGCATGCTTGTTTGAGTTCATATTGCCATGTTTATCTATGTTGCAAAAGTGCATTTGGCTGTTATGTTCTGAAACTTGTTACGAGATGCCTAGTTGAGGAGCTCGTTGCTATCATGTGTTTGTCCCCTTGTCACATGCCTAGATGTTTTATAATCTCCATGATGTGTTCTTTGATGTGGTGCATTTAACTTTCCATGATATGCCTTGTGTTGACTTAAACATGCTAGCAAACATGCCATGTTGCTGTTACTGTTTTAACACTTCGTGAAATTTCACTAAGTCTGGAATCTGTAATATCCTGATGCTATGTTTGCTTGATGCCCTAGGCAAATCCATGCTAGTTTTGGGGTGGCCATTGATCATTCCTTGTTGTATATGTTGTTGTCTATCCATTCATGCCTTCACTTGCTCATTTGACCTGCTGTAGCTTATTTATTTCTTGCTCTCAAGTTGCTATAAAATATTGCTCTCAGGTTTTTAGTGTCATGATCAAAATGTTGTAGCTTGTTGCTATTGATCCATGCCTCCTATGGAGTTGATCCAATGGACTTGTTTGCTGTAGGATATGTCTACTTCATGCCCATGCTTCCTGTTATCATGTTTGAGTGCTGTAGCATATATATATATATATATATCTTGCTCCAAAGTTGCTATGTGGCTGTTAATTTCAGCTTGTTGTTATATCTTGTTTCATGTGTATCTTTTAGCCCGTTGCTCCGTTTGGAGTGTTCCTTATATGAAACTTGTGTGATTTTGCATGTAGAATCATAATATCATCTTGTTAACATGTTTGGAGTGAGTTTGGTTGATGTTTGGGTGCATCTTGCACCGTTGCCATGTTGTGCTTCCTACCTTGTCATGTTGTGCTTCCTACCTTGCCATGTTGTGTTTCCTGTATAGACTTGTCATGCATCCTACCTTGCCATGTATTGCATCATATAAACTTGTGTTGCTTTATGTGCTTCCTACCTTGCCATGTTATGCTTCTTGTATATACTTGTTGTGCTTCCTGTATATATTTGTCATGCATCATACCTTGCCATGTATTGCATCATATAAACTTGTGTTGTTTTTCTATGCTTCCTACCTTACCATGTTATGCTTCCTGTATAGACTTGTTATGCTTCCTGTATAGACTTGATGTGCTTCATGTATAGACTTGCCATGCATCATACCTTGCCATGTATTGCATCATATATATAGACTTGTGTTGTTTTTCTATGCTTCCTACCTTGCCATGTTTTGCTTCCTGTATATACTTGTTGTGCATCATATGTAGACTTGTCGTGCACCCTACTTGGTAGTGCATATTGTCATGTTCTTGAGTGGTTTGTTTACCGTGTTTCTTGCTTCTTCTCGTTAGTGCTTGTTCCGTTGCGTTCGTGAGGATTCGTTCGTCTACCCGTGGTTCTTCTTCAAGGCTTCTTCTCCGTCTTCTTCATGGATCCGTTCTTCTTCCTTGCGGGATCTCAGGCAAGATGACCATACCCTTGGATACCTTTACTATCATTGCCTTTGCTTAGTGTCTCGATGCTATCGTTACATGTCGTGCTACCCATCATTATTGTCAGCCTCTCCTTGTTGCCATGAAACCTCTAACCTTTGACACCTTCCTAGCAAAAACCATTGTTTGGCTATGTTACCCGCTTGCTCAGCCCCTCTTATAGCGTTGTTAGTTGCAGGTGAAAATGAAGATCGTTCCAGGTGGGAACTTGTTGTTGGAATATCACAATATCTATTATTATAATAACACACCTATATACTGGGCATGGGTGGAAGGCTTGGCCTTTTGCTCGGTGTTTTGTTCCACTCATGCCACCTTATGCGCCGATAAACCGGCATTATGTTCCTTGATTTTGCGTTCCTTACACGATGGGTATATGGGGACCCCTTGACAGTTCGTCTTTGAATAAAACTCCTCCAGCAAGGCCCAACATTGGTTTTAATTTGCTCATAATAACAACTTAATTAATTAATTAAATTGCATAGGGAGTTAGCGCTACCCAAGGTTTCTTTCTACATAGCAGGGGGGCCAGTGTTGATGGTGTTGGTCCCAAACTAGAGCCACTTGCGGTGCCACCCAGTTATCTGGGGTCTTCGGTTGCTGTACGTAGTGCTCATCCGGTCGTGGCCTGAGACGAGATACGCGCGGCTACTATCAGGGTGTCGACACACCGGGAGGTCTTGCTGGACTTGTTTTACCATTGTCGAAATGTCTTGTGCACCGGGATGCCGAGCCTGATCGGATTTCCCTAAGATAAGGGGTGATGATATTATATTTATCACTTCAGCTAATCGTGAGAGCTTGTGATGGGCTAAGTTGGGACACCCCTGCAGGGTTATGATCTTTCGAAAGCCGTGCCCGCGGTTATGTGGCAGATTGGAATTTGTTAATGTCCGGTTGTAGAAAACTTGACAGAGGATCCGAAGTAAAACACACAACTGTGTGAGTAACCATGACTGTCTCTTTTCACTTTGAGAAGAGAACACGGTGGGGTTATGTTTGACTCGTATGTAGTTCAGGATCTTTAGCGATCATTTCTAGTTGCGACCGTTTGCGTAGATGCTCATCTTATTCTTGTACTCGTAAGTTAGCCACCATATATTGCTTAGCCGCTGCTGCAACCTCACCACTTTACCTCTTCCTACCCATTATGCGTTGATAGTCTTGTTACCCATGGTTATGGGATTGCTGAGTCCTCGTGGCTCACAGATACTACAACAACAGTTGTAGGTGCAGGTTTCCGATGACTTGACGTGAGAGCGTTGTTCTTTTGTTGGAGTTCTTCTTCTTCAGTCTTGGGTTAGGTTCCGGGTCGGCAGCCTGGGATAGCAGATGGATGTCTTTGTGCTTTTCTTGTTTGTATCCATAGTCGGATACTTTGTATTGATGTTATTGTATTCATATGACTTGTATGTATGTTGTATCCCCATGTATGTATGTAATGGTACGTTGTAATGATATCCATCTTGCTAAGCGCCCGAAATGCGGTTGTGCCCCAATCACGTAAGTGTCACGTGATCGGGATAGAATCGCATCTTGGGCCTGACAGGTGCGCCCTAGGGGGGGTGCCCCCCACCCTCGTGGGCACCACGTGGCCCCTATTCCGTGGTTCTCAAGTCTCCCGGGCGTGATTTTCTCCAAAAATATCTCTCCCGAAGGTTTCATTCCGTTTGGACTCCGTTTGATTTCCCTTTTCTGTACAACCCTGAAACAGGCAAAAAACAGCAATCTGGACTGGGCCTTTGGGTTAGTAGGTTAGTCCCAAAAATAATATAAAAGTGTATGACAAAGCCCATTAAACATCCAAAACATCATAAATAATAGCATGGAACAATGAAAAAGTATAGATATGTTGGAGACGTATCAAGCATGCCCAAGCTTAATTCCTGCCCGTCCTTGAGTAGGTAAATGATAAAAACAGAATTTGTGATGTGGAATGCTACCAACATAGTTTTTCAATGTAATTCTCTTAATTGTGGCATGAATGTTCAGATATGAAAGAATCAAGACAAAAGTCTATATTGACATAAGAAATAATAATACTTCAAGCATACTAACAAAGCAATCATGTCTTCTCAAAATACTATGGCTAAAGAAAGTTATCCCTACAAAATCATATAGTCTGGCTATGCTCCCTCTTCATCACACAAAATATTCATATAATGCACAACCCCGATTTCAGCCAAGCACTTGTTTTCATACTCTATTCTTTCAAACCTTTGAACTTTCACGCAATACATGAGCGTGAGCCATGGACATAGCACTATGGGGGGAATAGAGAGGTGGTTGTGGAGAAGACAAAAAGGAGGGAGATAGTCTCACATCGACTAGGCGTATCAACGGGCTATACAGATGCCCATCAATACATATCAATGTGAGTGAGTAGGGATTGCCATGCAACAGATGCACTAGAGCTAAATAGGTATGAAAGCTCAACAAAAGAAATAGTGGGTGTGCATCCAACTTGCTTGCTCACGAAGACCTAGGGCATTTGAGGAAGCCCTTCATTGGAATATACAAGCCAAGTTTGATAATAAAAATTCCCACTAGTGTATGAAAGTGACTAAACATGAGACTCTCTATCATGAAGAACATGGTGCTACTTTGAAGCACAAGTGTGGAAAAAGATAGTAGCAATTGTCCCTTTTTCGTTTCTTTTTTCGGGCCTTTCTTTTTTTCTTTGGCCTTTTCTCTCTCTCTCTCTCTCTCTCTCTCTCTCTCTCTCTCTCTCTCTCTCTCTCTCTCTCTTTTGTTGGAGGGGCTTTATTGATTTAGCCTTTCCTCACATGGGACAATGCTCTAATAATGATGATCATCACACTTTCATTGAATTACAACTCGATACTAGAACAAGTATGACTCTATATGAATGCCTTCGGCGGTGTACCGGGATGTGCAATGAATCAAGAGTGACATGTATGAAAAATTATGCTTGGTGGCCTTGCCACAAATACGATGTCAACTACATGATCATGCATGGCAATATGACAATATGATGCGTGTCATAAGAACGGAACGGTGGAAAGTTGCATGGCAATATATCTCGGAATGGGTATGGAAATGCCATGATAGGTAGGTATGCTGGCTGTTTTGAGGAATAATATGGTGGCTGCTTTGAGGAAGGATATATAGTGGGTGTATGGTACCGGCGAAAGTTGCGCGGTACAAGAGAGGCTAGCAATGGTGGAGGGTGAGAGTGCGTATAATCCATGGACTCAACATTAGTCATAAGTACTCATATACTTATTGCAAAAAATCTACGAGTCATCAAAACAAAGTAACCAATGCATGCTCCTAGGGGGGAGGTTGGTAGGAGTTAACCATCACGCGCCCCTGACCTCCACACAAAGGTTGACACTTTACAAATACCTCATGCTCTAACTTCGTCACATAGCGGTTCACCATACGTGCATGCTACGGGAATCACTATCCTTAACACAAGTATTTCTCAATTTCATAATAACTCCACTAGCATGACTCTAATATCACTATCCTCATATCTCAAAACATTTATCAAGCATCCAACTTCTCATCATATTCAATGCACTTAGTGTGAAAGTTTTTACTACATTGATATTGGATGTCTATCATGTGAAGACTAGTTTTATAGCCTAAACACATTACCATGCTGGTTTAATAGACTCTCAAATGAATATAAGTGAAGCATGAGAGTTCAAAAATTTCTTCAAAATATTATCACCACCGTGCTCTAAAATATATAAATGAAGCACTAGAGCAAAAACTATTCAACTCAAAAGATATAAGTGAAGCACATAGAGTGTTCTAACAATTCCTAGGCCATATTTAACTCTCTCATAGGTGTGTTCAGCAAGGATAATTGTGGCAAACTAACAAGCAAAGACTCAAATTATACAAGACGCTCCAAGCAAAACACACATGATGTGGTGAATAAAAATATAGCTCCGAGTATAGTTACCGATGGATGAAGACGAAAGAGGGGATGCCTTCCCGGGGCATTCCCAAGCTTAGGCTTTTGGTTGTCCTTGAATTTTACGTTGGGGTGCCATGGGCATCCCCAAGCTTAGGCTTTTGGTTGTCCTTGAATTTTACCTTGGGGTGCCATGGGCATCCCCAAGCTTAGGCTCTTGCCACTCTTTGTTCCATAGTCCATCAAAGCAATACTCAAAACTTTAAAACTTCACAACACAAAACTTAGACAAAAATCTTGTAAGCTCCGTTAGTATAAGAAAGCAAACCAGTACTCAAAGGTACTGCAATGAATTCATTCTTTGTTTATATTGGTGTTAAACCTACTGTATTCCAACTTCTCTATGGTTCATACCTCCCAATATTACTCATAGATGCATTGAAATAAGCAAACAACACATGAAAAATAGAACAGTCTGTAGTAATCTGCAGGTTTCACATACTTATGTAACTCCAAAAAAATTCAAACTAAATTTGTATACGTGAGGAATTTGTCTATGAATCATCTGCAAAAATAATCAACTAAATAGCATACTCCAATAAAATCTGATGACCATTCTAGCCAGCGCTAACGATTCTGTTTTTCACAACAAGATCACATAAACTTCACACAAGTCTTCCCAAAGGTTCTACTTGGCACAAACACTAAACAAAACACAAAACCACATCTAAACATAAGCTAGATGCAATATTTATTCCCTAACAGCAGCAAAAAAAAATATAAAATTGGGTTGCCTCCCAACAAGCGCTATCGTTTTACGCCCCTAGCTAGGCATGATACATGATAGATCTAGGTATTGCCATCTTTGGAAGGCAATTCTTTAATTAAGCACTTGTTATTCTTAGGCACTTCTTTATCCCTATTGATAATCAAACTCTTGTGCAAGAAATCAAGAAATTCTAAAGTGTCAAAAGGGTCTCTTGCAAAAGTAAGAAAATTAGGGTGAACACTTATGGATTTGAGATCTGCAATTCCTTTACTAGATGTTTCACCCTTGTTTTTAGGGACATACATGAACTTAAATAATTTAGTGGTAGAAGTATTTGAAGTAGTTTTTATAGCAGAAATAGTAGAACCCACATTAGTAATAATATCCTCAAGCTTATTGATTCTAGTAGAATCCTGATCTAGCTTTTCTTTAACTATGGGTTCCCTTTCCTTAAGATTTTTCAGAACAACTCCTACCTTGGATCCATATTGGGTGATTTCATTATGGATTTTTCTATCCAAGTTTTCTACCAGTTCTACCGTAGCAACTTTGTTTTCAATGATTTCTAACCTTTGCATAACATGCTCCAAAGTTAAAACGGTCACATTAACCATAATATGGTTGCCCTCATAAGATATTTGTATTGGAAAAAAGGCTGAGCCCCCGGTTTACCGAGGGTGCCGGTTTATTCATTAATCATAATATATACATAGGATACAGTGGAGCTCATGGCTCAGGTATAGTAGGGCCGTAAGAGGGCGATGTTCCACGGCCTCTTTGTCTCTTCTTCTGATGTTCGTGAGTCCTTGTGTTCTCGAATGTCCACCAGGTAGTATGAACCGTTGCGCAGATTCTTGCTGACCACAAAGGGTCCTTCCCAAGGTGGGGATAACTTGTGCATATCTGTTTGATCTTGGATGAGCCGGAGTACTAAGTCTCCCTCCTGGAATGTCCTTGTCTTGATCCGGCGGCTGTGATATCTGCGCAAGTCTTGTTGATATATCGTAGACCGTGCGGCTGCTATATCACGCTCTTCATCCAGCCGGTCCAAACTATCTTGTCTCGCCTGCTCGTTGGCCGCTTCAACATAGGCTGTCACCTTCGGTGAATCATGACGGATATCGCTTGGAAGGACCGCTTCAGCACCATATACCATAAAGAAAGGTGTGTAACCCGTGGACCGGTTTGGTGTAGTGTTGATACTCCAAAGGACAGACGGTAACTCCTCGACCCAACATCCTGGGGTTCTTTGCAAGGGAGTCATAAGCCGGGGCTTGATACCTCGCAAAATCTCTTGGTTTGCTCTTTCAGCTTGACCATTGGTTTGAGGGTGGGCCACAGAAGATACATCTAGGCGAATATGTTCTCGTTGACAAAATTCTTCCATCTCACCCTTAGATAAATTGGTGTCGTTGTCTGTGATAATGCTGTGTGGAAAGCCAAACCGGAAAATTACCTTTTTGATGAACTTGACTGTTGTGGCTGCATCACACTTGCTCACAGGCTCTGCCTCAATCCATTTTGTAAACTTATCCACTGCCACAAGTAGATGAGTTTTCTGATCTTGGGATCGCTTAAAGGGTCCAACCATATCAAGCCCCCAAGTCGCAAACGGCCAGGTTATTGGTATCATCCGGAGCTCCTGTGCCGGAACAAGAGCACGTCGTGAAAACTTCTGACAAGCATCACACTTCCGAACTAAATCCGCCGCATCAGCATGAGCTGTTAACCAATAGAACCCATGTCGAAAAGCTTTAGCCACCAATGATTTTGAACCGGCATGATGACCACAATCTCCTTCATGGATCTCGCGAAGAATCTCACAACCTTCCTCAGCTGATACACACCGCTGAAATGCTCCAGAGACGCTGCGATGATGAAGTTATCCGTTTGCAATTGTCATGGACTTAGAACGCCGGACTATCTGTCGTGCCTCTATCTCATCGTCTGGTAGCTCTCCTCAGCTCAGATATGCCAAATAGGGCAGCGTCCAATCCGGTGTAACATGAAGTGCTGCAACTAGCTGTGCCTCCGGATCAGGAACAGCCAGGTCTTCCTCTGATGGTACTTGTACTGATGGACTGTGCAGCTCATCCAAAAAAGTATTTGGTGGTACCGGTTTACATTGAGAACCCAATCGGCTTAAAGCATCAGCCGCTTCATTCCTTCGCCGGTCTATGTGGTCCACTTGATACCCTTTGAAATGTCCCGCAACTGCTTCAACTTCTCGTCTGTAAGCTGCCATGAGAGGATCTCTTGAATCCCACTTACCAGATACTTGTTGTGCTACTAAATCTGAATCGCCGAAGCACTTAACCCGGCTCAAGTTCATCTCCTTTGCCATCCGCAAGCCATGAAGTAATGCTTCATACTCTGCTGCATTATTAGTACAAGGAAACAATAAACGGAGGACGTAACAAAACTTATCACCTCCCGGGGAAGTTAAAACAACTCCAGCCCCCGAGCCTTCTAACTGCCTTGAACCATCAAAGTGAAACGTCCAGTATGTAAGATCCGGCTTTTCCTCAGGTGTTTGTAATTCTGTCCAATCATTGATGAAATCCACCAATGCCTGAGACTTTATAGCGGTGCGTGGCACATATTTCAACTCATGTGGGCTGAGCTCAATGGCCCACTTCGCCACTCTACCTATTGCTTCTCTGTTCTGGATGATATCCCCCAATGGTGCTGAGCTAACCACAGTTATTGGATGACCCTGGAAATAGTGCTTCAATTTCCGGTTTGCCATGAACACACCATACACCAACTTCTGCCAATGTGGGTACCTCTGCTTAGACTCAATGTGTACTTCACTCACGTAATAAACCGGACGCTGAGCCGGGTATTCCTTTCCTGCTTCCTTGCGTTCAACCACAATTGCCACACTAATTGCCCGTGCGTTGGCGGCAACATATAACAACAAAGGCTCATTATCAACAGGGGCAGCTAGGACTGGAGGCCTCGCTAGCCGTCGCTTCAAATCCTCAAACGCAGTATTTGCCTCATCACTCCATATAAACCGATCCGTCTTTCTCAGCATCTGATAAAGCGGAATCGCCTTCTCCCCCAAACGGCTAATAAACCGGCTCAATGCTGTGATCCGGCCAGCGATACGCTGAACGTCACTAATGCAAACCGGCTTTGTTAAAGATGTGATTGCCTTGATTTTCTCTGGATTAGCTTCTATTCCTCTGTTTGACACCAAAAACCCAAGGAGCTTGCCTGCCGGAACACCAAAAGCACACTTCTCCGGATTAAGCATCATCTTATAGGCCCGATGATTGTAAAAGGTCTCCTTGAGGTCCTCTATCAGTGTCTCTTCCTTCCTTGACTTCACCACAATATCATCCACATAGGCATGAACATTTCTCCCTATCTGCCCCTTAAGACAGTTCTGAACGCAACGCTGATAAGTTGCTTGGGCACTCTTGAGCCCAAAAGGCATAGATACATAGCAAAAAGCACCAAAAGGAGTTATGAAAACTGTCTTCTCCTGGTCTTTAACTGCCATCTTGATCTGGTGATATCCTGAGTATGCATCCAAAAAACTTAGCCGCTCACATCCCGCTGTAGCATCGATAATCTGATCAATGCGAGGGAGAGCAAAAGGATCGGTTGGACAAGCTTTGTTGAGGTCTGTGTAGTCCACACACATTCTCCACTTTCCATTTTTCTTTAACACCAGCACCGGATTAGCCAACCACTCTGGGTGAAAAACTTCCACTATGAACCTTGCAGCCAAAAGTCTGGCCACTTCCTCTCCTATAGCCTTGCGCCTCTCTTCGTTAAAGCGGCGGAGATACTGCTTGACCGGTTTAAACTTCGGATCAATATTAAGACTGTGCTCAGCGAGTTCCCTAGGTATACCTGGCATGTCAGAAGGTTTCCATGCAAAGATATCCCGGTTCTCACGGATGAACTCGATGAGCGTGCTTTCCTATTTGGGATCAAGGTTAGCGCTAATCGTGAACTGCTTGGATGAATCGCCTGGCACGAAATCAACTTGCTTGGTCTCCTCCGCCGATTTAAACTTCAACGCCGGATCATGCTCTGTAGTTGGTTTCTTCAACGGGGTCATATCTGCCGGATCAACATTATCTTTATAAAACTTTAACTCTTCTGTGGCACATACTGCCTCCGCGTAGGCAGCATCTCCCTCTTCACATTCCACTGCTATCTTGCGACTTCCGTGAACCATGATTTTGCCTTTGTGACCCGGCATCTTGAGCTGCAGATAAACATAACATGGCCTAGCCATAAACTTGGCATAGACCGTCCTCCCGAATAGAGCGTGATAGGGGCTCCGGATCTTGACGACTTTAAAAGTTATCATCTCTGACCTGGAATGATGCTCATCTCCAAAGGTAACTTCTAAGTCAATTTTCCCAACTAGGTAAGCTGACTTACCTGGAACCACACCATGAAATACCGTGTTTGACTGCCTTAGTTTCTTATCCGTCAGGCCCATACGATGGAAGGTCTCATAGTACAAGATATTGATGCTGCTACCGCCGTCCATAAGAACTTTAGTGAACTTGTATCCACCCACCTGTGGTGCTACCACCAAGGCCAAGTGGCCCGGATTATCCACCCGCATCGGGTGATCCTCCCTACTCCAGACGATGGGCTGCTCTGACCAGCGCAGGAATTGCGGCGTCGCCGGTTCAACCGCATGGACTGCCCGCTTTAAAATATTTTGATCTCGTTTGCACAAACTCGTGGTGAATACATGATATTGCCCACTACTTAGCTCCTTCGGATTGCTCTGATATCCGGATTGTTGTTGTTGTTGCTGACGCTGCTGATTACCTTGGTTGTTGTGATTACTTTGGCCCGGCTGCTGGCTGCCTTGGTTATTGTAACCACCCTGATTACGCGGCTGATTGCCTTGGTTATTATAACCACCTTGACCATTTTGATTACTGGCCCGGCCATGATAACCACCGTTATTGCCCCGATATCCTGATCCAGAGCTGTTCCCCTGATGACCCGGGCCATAGAACCCCGGGCCTGAACCACCATTCGGAGGCCTGTCATTAGGATTGAAGCGGCCCATCATGGCTTCCATCAAGGGCCTGCATTCTCCTATAGTGTGTTTCGCTGGTCGTCCCCTCGTGCTATGCTTCGGATAAGGCTGACTTAACTCTTGGTCCTAGCTAACATCTCCTCCGCCGGTTTGTTGGGGTGGGTTGCCCCTATTGCGCTGAAAACCCCCCTGAACTTGGGTATTGGCCACGAAATCAGAGCCACCTTCCGCCTTTCGCTTGCCTAAAAAACTTGAAGTAGCCGGGTTAACCTGCGCCGGTTTACCAGGTTTGTTAACCTTTCCTGCTTTGTCTCCCTCAGCTTCTGGATACTTAGTATTGTCAGAGTCCCCATACTTCACCAGAGCGCTCATGAGATTTACCATATCATTACAATCCCATTTAAGCCGTCCTAGTTTCAGCTTTAGAGACTCAAACCGGCAATTGTTTTCCAAAGTCACTATTGCCGTACTAGGATTGATACCGTTCGAAGAGTGTAAAATTTCTGATACTCGCCGCACCCATGCGCTTGTAGACTCCTATTCTCCTTGTATACAGGCTGCTAGATCTACCACTGACATTGGCTGCTTGCACGTATCCTTGAAGTTTTTGATAAACTGGCTACGTAGCTCTCCCCACGATCCGATGGAATTAGGGGGTAAACCCTTTAGCCAGGTTCGGCCGGTACCTTCCAGCATCATAGTAAAGTACTTTGCACAAGCCGTTTCATCTACATCCAGCATCTCCATGGCCATCTCGTAACTCTCAACCCAAGCTTCTGGAGCCAAATCTGCTGTGTAATTAGGCACCTTACGCGGACCTTTGAAATCCTTGGGCAGCTTCACGCTCCGTAAAGCGGGGATAAGACACTGCACTCCAAAGGAACTCGTTGTGACTCCTGTCTCTGCTGTGGCTGTTTGAACCGGCGTCGTTTGACGGACCTCCTCCCGGGCTACTGATCTAACCCGGTTTGCATCCTGAGCCTGTGCGTCCACTCCTGCCGGGTTATCTCGTCTGTGACGGTGCCGCCTGCGTTCACTGCTAGATACTTCCGGTTCCTCCCAATGCCTAGTGTAACTCCGACTGGGACGTGGTGTTGAATGCAGCCTCTCCCTGCTATGAGAATATGCTTGCTGTTGTATTAACGCCGTATTAAGCAGATCCTTGACCCTGCGTGTCTCCAACGCCACCGGAGACGTCCCCTCAACGGGTAAAGCGGCTAAGCGTGAAGCAGCAGCAACGATGTTGTCCAAAGGGTTTGAATAGTGACCCAGAGGGGTAGGAACATGAGGTGTAGGGATGACCCACCGATCTTGTTCCGCAGTAGGCTGCTGAGCCGGCTCATCCCTTGGGGGCGCCCTCCGGTTTGACGCCGGATCATTGCTGGTCCCAACCCCGGGTGTCCTGAACAGATCCGTCGCTTCGTAAACCGACGGTAAACGAGATTGATATTTCCGACCTCTTACTCCCTATACAGAGGCCTGCTCCATCCTTAGATGAAAAGCCTGATCATTTAGCTCCACCTGCCTTATTGCCATCATAGCTTTCTCTGTTTTCAGATCATCCCTTGCTTGATCAATCCGGCCCTTTAGCTGAAGGAGCTCTGCATCATGTTGCGCCTTGCCTGCTGGAGCTACCTCTGCCATGGCTCGAGCTGTGAACTCCTCGACTAAGGTGGATAGAATGTCAGTAGGTGAGAGGGCCGGGCCGCTCCCCCCTACACCAGCTTCTGCTGTCGCCTCGTTCACCGTGGACTACGGCGTAGATTGTGAACCGGCCATAAAGATAGCCACCCGGTTTGGCGGGTCAAAGGGGCCCGGAATACTGTCTCCATCGGACTCGCCCTCAGACTGGCCGTCCCGCAACTGATACAAAGATTCAGTCTCTCCGGATGAGGATCCGTCGTCAGAGTAGACAACTGTTTCACCACCGGATTCCGATCCGTCCTCGGTTTGGCCCCCGTGAACTGCTCCAACGAACACGTGCTTCATGGCGGGCTGAATCCGGGCCGATCTCGCACGCTGGGCCGGCTCGATGATGTTGGGGAAGATGTCCGGCTCAGGTCTCGGCTCGCCGATCTTGCCGATGAAGACATGGATGCCACCGAAGGGAACCCGGTACCCGTACTCGATTGAATCGGCCTCCGGTCCCCAACCGGCGTCGTCGATGTAGATCCGGCCGCGGTGACTCTTGGTCATCCAGCCGACAACGTAGCCCTTGAGCCCTTCAAAGCTGCCCTTCAATAACTCGAAACCATCGTGCGGAGGCCCCACGGTGGGCGCCAACTGTCGTGGAATTAGCACGGCAGATGTCCGGTTTAATGGACTTGATGATGGAACCATCGCACGGGTTAGCTTGAAGGGGTTAAAAGCACACAAAGGACACAGAGGGTTTATACTAGTTCGGCCCCTTCAATGAAGGTAAAAGCCTACGTCTAGTTTGGTTTGGTATTGCTTGGGCGTCGATGAACAGGGAGCGGATTGCTTGCCTGTGTCTCGACGGGTTGTTTCTTGCTTGTCCCTGAACCGTCGCCGGGTCGTCCCTTTATATAGAGGCGACGCCCGGTCCGGTTTACAGAGTACCGAGGCCGGCTCATACTCGTGTCCGCCTTGGTCTCTGCTCTTTCTTCCTTATCTCTCAAGTTACATCATCGGGCGGTTTACAAACCATAACTCTATACATGGGCCCTAAGATCTCATGGGCCGTAGCCTTTACTAAACATTACAATCATACAAACATATTATAATAAGCCGGTTTACACTAGCCGGTTCATACCTGCTAGTAATATCCCTGACAAGTGGTGAGCCAAATAATTCAGTCATTGCATTATAAGAATCAAAAGTATGCCTACCCAAGAAATTCCCTCTGGTAATGGTATCTAAGATAAATCTATTCCACGGGGTTATGGCAACATAAAAATTGCAAAGAAGCACGAAAGTGGAAAGCTTCCTATTAGATCTATTTTGAGCATTGCAAATTCTATACCAGACATCTTTTAAGTTTTCTTCCTCCCTTTGTTTAAAGTTGAGGACCTCGCTCTCGGGAGTGTTAATAATGATAGGTGTGCTAGACATGATGACAAGCAAGCAAGCAACACACAAGCAAACAAGGGGCAGGCGAATGATAAACACACGGCAGAAGAAGGGCAAATAAAACGGCAAGGGTGAAGTGGGGGAGAGGAAAACGAGAGGCAAAAAATGTAATGCAAATGATAAGGGTTTGTGATAGGTACTTGGTATATGACTTTTGCGTAAGCCTCCCCGGCAACGGCGCTAGAAATTCTTCTTGCAACTTCTCAAGCTTGCGTTGTATTCCCTCGAAGAGGAAAGGGAGATGCAGCACAGTAGCGTAAGTATTTCCCTCAGTTTTTGAGAACCAAGGTATCAATCCAGTAGGAGACCATGCGCGAGTCCCTCGCACCTGCACAAACAAATAAGAACTTCACAGCCAACGCGATAAGGGGTTGTCAATCCCTTTACGGTCAGTTACAAAAGTTAGATCTGATAGAGATGATAGTTTAATTTTTTTGGTATTTTTTATTATAAGAACAGAAAGTAAAAGCGGAAAAAGTAAAGTAGATGTAGATTGATATGTTGAGAATAGACACGGGGGCCATAGTGTTCTCTAGTGGCTTCTCTCATGATAGCGATATTCTACGGCGGGTAAACAAATTACTATCGAGCAATTGATAGAAAAGTGAATAATTATGAGACAATCTAGGCATGATCATTATATATAGGCATCACGTCCAAGACAAGTAGACCGAAACAATTCTGCATCTACTACTATTACTCCACACATCGACCGCTATCCAGCATGCATCTAGTGTATTGAGTTCATAAGCATAGAGTAACACCTTAAGCAAGACGACATGATGTAGAGGAATAAACTCAAACAATATGATATAAACCCCATCTTTTTATCCTCGATGGCAACAATACAATATGTGCCTTGCTGTCCCTACTATCACTGGGAAAGGACGCCGCAAGATTGAACCCAAAGCCAAGCACTTCTTCCATTACAAGAACTATAGATCCAGTAGGCCAAACCAAACCAATAATTCGAAGAGACTTGCAAGGATATTATAATCATACATAAAGAGTTCAGAGAAGAACCAAATATTTCTCATAGATAATCTTGATCATAAACCCACAATTCATCGGATCTCGACAAACACACCGCAAAAAGAGATTACATTGAATAGATCTCCTCGAAGACCGAGGAGAACTTTGTATTGAAATCCAAAGAGAGAGAAGAAGCCATCTAGATACTAGCTATGGACCCGAAGGTCTGTGCTAAACTACTCACAACTCATGGTGAGGCGATGATGATGATATAGAAGCACTCCGTGGTAGAGCCCCCCTCCGGCGGAGCTCCGGAACAGGCCTCAAGATGGGATCTCACGGGAATAGAAGGTTACGGGGGTGGAACTAGGGTTTTCTCTTCTCCTCTGATGGTTTCGGGGTACGTAGGCTTATATAGGAGGAAGAAGGGCACTAGGGGCCTTACGTGAGACCCACGAGGCAGGGGCGTGCCCTAGGGGGGGCGCCCCCCACCCTCATGGGCACCACGTGGCCCCTACTCCGTGGTTCTCAAGTCTCCCGTGCGTGATTTTCTCCAAAAATATCTCTCCCGAAGGTTTCATTCCGTTTGGACTCCGTTTGATATCCCTTTTCCGTAAAACCCTGAAACAGGCAAAAACAGTAATCTGGACTGGGCCTTTGGGTTAGTAGGTTAGTCCCAAAAATAATATAAAAGTGTATGACAAAGCCCATTAAACATCCAGAACATTATAAATAATAGCATGGAACAATCAAAAAGTATAGATACGTTGGAGACGTATCAAACTCCACTTCAAAAGAATACGGAGAATTATTTGCATCTCGAGGTGCAAGAAGAAGAATGCTTGAGCTGCTCCACAAGAATTTGATGAACACTTGAAGAATGATTGAATCGCGATGAACCACCATGAAGAACTCCGGTAGCGAAAGGATGATGTAGGATGAAAAGAATAAGAATAAGGCCTTGCAATGATTAGACGGTTGTTCCGACGAGATGGTCGAGGAAACTTGAACTCCGGAAAAGAAAATATGAAAACGCTTGGGACTAGAATTTATTCATCATGAACAAACTCCGAAGGAAGGGATTGAATAAACTTGAAGAATAGGAATTATGTTATGCTTATCCTTCATCAGTTAAATTAATGAGAAGCAATGGATTTGCATATCACTTATTCTCGGTGAAAAAAAGATTAACGAGGGATATAGCTCAACTTGGGAAAGTCTTCATGACCCACCGGTATGATTGGAAAGAACGAATGAATTGCTATGATATCACAGGAAAAGAACTCTTGAGCGAACCACCGTAAGAATTGGAACCGAGTGAAGAAAAGGAACGGACCACCGGGAAGAATTGAAATTGAACGAAGAAAATAGAATAAATCACTGGAAGAATAAAGCACTTGAGGAAATTCCGATGCAAGAGAACGAAGCGATCGCGAACTGACTAAATTTTACTTGGACGAAGCACCGGAAGAATATGAAGACGAACGAAGAGGCATCAATGAAGAATATTTGGAGGACGAAGTTGAAAACTGGGAACGAAGAAATCTTCTGAAATGATGGCCTTCGGAGGAACACAATGGAAAGAATTCATTAATTACTCCGCATGGTTAAAGAAAAGAATTTATGACAAAGAGAATAATTCGAGAGGATAACATGAAGCTAGAACCACGAATCTCCAAGAGAACGGTCAAGATTTAGATTAAAACTCTGCTTCGGTGTTGAAATGATGAAAATGACGTCAAGAAATGCCACCAAAATTGTTGAGATACTCCGGAAGGGTGAAAAGAGGAACATGTTGAACCCAACCATGAAAAGAATTTGAAAGCGATCTTGGAGATGGCATATGATTGATGGAATCCATACTTATGTCACACTTGAAAAGAGTTTTGTAATAACTCCGGATAAATTAGAAGAGTCAGGTAAGATCCTGGGGCAAACCTGTGGGTTATGAGCCCACCGAAGATAAAACACTGTTGGAAAGGATTATTTGAATGAGAAATGATGCACCGGAACGATTGAAAGACTCAAATGAGGTGAAAACCTCGAATTAATAGAATGGACACACGAATCTTTTGATATGTTTTCAAAACTCCGGAACAATTTAATGGCGAGAGATGAACGAGCAAGTGAAAATATTTGAGCCAAGAAAAAGAATATGATGAACACCGAATACTTGAATTGAATCCACCGGAGAAGACGAAGAGATGAAGAATGTCGAACGAGAGTAGAATTCATCGGAGAAGAGAAGAGAAGAAGGATGACAAACTGGACGAGAATTCACCAAATTCAAAGCACTGAGGAAAAAATAAAGAGACTTCGCACGAATAGAATGGATACTCGATTAAGGACTCCGGTCCGAGAAGAAAAAGAGTGGGCGGGTGGGAAAAAGAAAGACCACATCGGACGGAGAAACAACGCCGGTTGGAAAGAACTAAGGTTGAACTTGCAAAAGATGAAGAGGATCGAATCCCCTTGACGAGAAAATGCAGCGGATGAAAAGGACAGACATCGCAACGAACAAAAACTAACTTCGTGATGCTAAAAAAATTGAAGGGGAAGATGAGTAATTCAAAACACCTACGTCAAGATTTCTCACCAGAGCGACGAAGGGACTGAGGAGTAAAAAGAATTCCTACTCTCCGGTATAACTAGACTCCGAAAAAGTTTTCTTCTAGACTCGATAATGGCCAAACTACGATCAAACAAGGGGGCTCCTATGGTCGGTCGAGGCTTTGATACCAACTTGTCACGCCCAAGATGTGATTCTATCCCGATCACACGATGAACTCGTGATTGGGGCACAACGCATTTCGGGCGCTTAGCAAGATGGATATCATTACATCGTACCATTACATACATACATGGGGGATACATACAAGTCATACTATGGCCACATGAATACAACAACATCATACACAAGACATCCCACTATGGATGAAAACATGAAAAGCACAACGACATCCATCTGCTATCCCAGGCTGCCGACCAGGAACCTATCCCAAGACTGATGATGAAGAAGAAAAAAGAACTCCAACACAAGTAAACATCGCTCTCACGTCAAGTCATCGGAAACCTGCACTTGCAACTTTTGTTGTAGTATCTGTGAGCCACGAGGACTCAGCAATCCCATAACCATGGGTATCAAGACTAGCAAAGCTTAATGGGTATGGAGAGGTTAAGTGGTGAGGTAGCAGCAGCGGCTAAGCATTATATGGTGGCTAACTTACGAGTACACGAATAAGATGAGCATGTACGCAAACGGTCGCAAACTAGTAATGATCTCTAAGAGATCCTGAACTACCTACGAGTCAAACATAACCCCACCGTGTTCTCTTCTCAAATGAAAAGAGACGGCCATGGTTACTCACATGGTTATGTGTTTTAATTCGGATCCTCTGTCAAGTTTTCTACAATCGGACATTAACAAATTCCAATCTGCCACATAACCACGGGCACGGCTTTAGAAATATCATAACCCTCTAGGGATGTCCCAACTTAGCCCATCACATGCTCTCACGATCAGCAGAGGTAAAAATACCACTTATCATAGGGATAACCCGATCAGACTCGGAATCCTGGTACACAAGACATTTCGACAATGGTAAAACAAGTCCAGCAAGATCTCCCGGCGTGCCGACACCCTGATAGTAGCCGCGCGTATCTCGTCTCAGGCCACGTCTGGATGAGCACTACGTACAACAACTGGAAGCCCCAGTAATCGGGTGGCACCGCAAGTGGCTCTAGTTTGGGACCAACACCATCGGCACTGGCCCCCTTGTTATGTGGAATTAAGAACACAGGGACACGACCCCCTATGCAATCAATCAATTAATTAAGTTTTTTTAATTATGAGGCAAATGGTGAAACCAAAGTTGGGCCTTGCTGGAGAAGTTTTATTCAAAGTGAACTGTCAAGTGGTCCCATATACCCAACCGTGTTAGGAACGCAAAATCCAGGAATATAACACCGGTTTATCGGCTCTTAAGGCGGCATGAGTGGAACAAAACACCGAGCAAAAGGCCAAGCCTTCCACCCATTGCCAAGTATATAGGTGTGTTAATTATAGTAGATATATTATGATATTCCCAAAGTATCCAAGTTCCGACATGGAGCATGTCAGCGTCCTGGGAACCAGGGTACCCAGACTTGCCTGTCTGCGGGCCGCGACGCGCTCCTACAGCGGCCTGGTACGGCCCAACTGATCGACCAGCTGCACAAGACCCTCGCGAGGAGAACAACGTTAAGACCCCCTCAGGAGCGGCCTCGTCAAGGTGCTCCAGAGGGGCGGATAATCCAAGGCCAAGCCCACCTCAGGAGGAGGCAGTGATGTCAGCAGTGACGCAACGCGCCAGCGGGTGCCAGCGTCCGCCAGCGGCGCAGTTGCCATTTTGGTGCAAGGGGGGCAACGCAGTCGCCGGTTCCCGAGGAGCGGGGCAAAGGTTTCCCCATTGGTGCAACAAGACCGAAGACTGCAAGGACGACAAGGAGGATGTCACCGTCGAGCCCACCACCGCGTAACTTCCTGATCCTTTTGGACGCGAAGACCGCTTTTGTCAGGATAGGAACGTCCTTGTGTTCCCGCTCAAAAATGGCCGTTGTGGGATCCCTTCCCACCTAAACATTTCGGGGGAAGAGGACCCTGGCCGCCTATATAAGTAGCTAGGATCCCCCACCACACAAGGGAGAGAGATAGATCAATAAACTCGGTGACCACGCAAAGGAGCAAGGACACTTGCCTCCTGACCCTCCTGAGCTCACCTCCTGAGCTCAGGAACCACTGTACTAGTTCATATTCCAGCCCTCCCGTGGCGAATCCACCAAAGCAGGAAGTAGGGTTTTACACCACGCGGTGGCCTGAACCTGGGTAAACTCTTACATGCTTCACTTGTTGTTTGCTTGAATCTCTTCACCGACGAGAGCGAGACGCTAGGTAGACGCGAGTGGGAGAGATTTTTGTTCACGCCCCTGTGTTCGAACTTCTTGGGTTTTGCGGAGCCCTGAATCCGACATTTGGCGCGCCAGGTAGGGGGCGTGTCGAAATCTCGCCTCTCCGACGACCTCGCCTCCCCTCTCCTGTTCCACGCCGCCACGATGACTGCGGCCTCCCACATCCGCGCGGGGGCTGACACCCTCCCCGTGGACCAAGCGGTACCGGCGGATCGCGCCACGCGTGGGTGCTCCTCCTCCTTCTGCGACGACATTCTTGCCGGTCGGGCCACCGGAGGGCGGCCTGCTCCGCCACTCCCGCCTCCTGTGGCCTCGCCGGTCGTGCTCTTGATGGCACGACGGCTGCCCTGGCACCGGCCGTCTGCCGGAAATCACGGCGCGTGAACGGCCCGCAGCGGCGGGCTGCGGGGCGTTGCCAACGGGGAGCTGCCCTGTCGCGGGGTCACCTGCATCCTCGGAGGGTCCCAAGCTCCGGCGTCGGCCCGACACGTCAAGTCGCACTTTCGGAAGGTTGGGGCTGTCGCCCAGCCGCAGGAGGCCTCGCGGGCACAAAGCGCGTAGGGGCACACCATCACCTTCGGCCCTAGCGACCTCGCCTCAGAAGCGGCCGGCGCTAGCGTTCTCCCCACGGTGTGCATGCCCACCATATGCGGGGTGGCTCTGAAGAGGACCCTCCTCGATGGCGGCACCGGGCTCAACATCCTCTCCCCCGAGGCCTTCGGTCATCTGCCTGTCTCCTACAGGCAGCTCCTCCCCACCAAGCCCTTCTCAGGGGTCGCGGGCTCGGCCGTTCCGCTTGGCCAGATCCGCCTTCCGGCCACCTTCGGCACACCGGCTAACTACCGGACTGAGCTCATCGATTTTGACGTCGCGCCCATCCACCTGCCCTACAACGCCGTCCTCGGCTTCCCAGCCTTGGCGAAGTTCATGGGGGCGACTCACCCGGGCTACAACACCGTCAAGATACCCGGGAGCAGCGGCGTCATCACCGTCAAAGGGGACCCCCAAGGCCACCCTTCAGGTCCTCAGGCGCGCTTATAGGGCTGCCACTGTAGCTCACCCAGGAGTGAAGGGGGCTCTGGAGGCGCCGAAGGCCGCGCCTGCCAAGAAGAAGCAGCTCTTCTCTCTGGACCCCGCCGAGATGAAGCAGGTGCCCGCTGATGAAGAAGGCTCAGGAGCCACCTTCACCATCGGTACGGGCATGGATCCTGAGCAGGAGGCAGCACTGGTCAGCTTCCTCAAGGCCAACAAGGACGTGTTCGCCTGGAGAGCCGTAGATTTGGTCGGGGTGCCAAGGCACGTCATCGAGCATCACCTCACGGTATGCCCCAATGCATGCCCTATCAAGCAGAAGGCGCGCAGACAAGCCCCGGAGAAGCAGGCCTTCATTGTTCAGGAGGTTAGGAAGCTAGAGGAAGCAGGCGTCGTATGGGAAGTGCGGCACCCGGAGTGGCTGGCCAACCCCGTCATAGTCCCGAAGAAAGAAGGCAAGGAGCGCATGTGCATCGACTTCACGAGCCTGAACAAGTTCTGCCCTCAGGACCCCTTCCCTCTTCTGCGCATCGACCAAATCGTCAATTCAACGGTTGAGTGTGACCTGCTCTGCTTCCTCGATGCTTTCTTGGGCTACCACCAAATCAAGATGGCGGTGGAAGACGTGGAGAAAACGGCGTTCCTGACCCCATGCAGGGTCTACTGCTACACTTGCATGCCTTTTGGGCTGAGGAACGCGGGCGCCACCTTCCAGCGTCTGATGCACATCACCCTCGGCCCTCAGCTCAGGAGGAATGCGGAGGCCTACGTCGACGACATCGTGGTTAAAACCAGGGAGGCTAGGACTCTCATCCAAGATCTAGAAGAAATGTTTGCCAACCTGCGCAAGGTGAATCTGCGCCTCAACCCGGAGAAGTGCGTATTCGGTGTACCCTCCGGCAAGTTGCTAGGGTTCCTGGTTTCACACCGGGGCATTGAAGCTAATCCGGAGAAGATCAAGGACATCGAGAGAATGAAGCCGCCCACGAACCTGAAGGAGATGCGGAAGCTCGCGGGGTGTGTAACGTCCTTAGGGCGCTTCATCTCTAAGCTTGGGGAACGCGCCCTCCCTTTCTTCAAGCTCATGAAGAAGAAGGGGCCCTTTGAGTGGACTCCGGAGGCTGATGCCGCCTTCCGAGACCTCAAGGAATACCTCACCAGCTCGCCGGTTATGGTGGCGCCGCGACCCCTGGAGCCCATGACTCTCTGCGTCGCCGCAATGCCTCACTCTGCCAGCGCGGCACTAGTCCTGGAGCGCGAGGAAAGGCCTCGAAGCTCAAGGCCACCGGGCGGCCCGGCGTCTTCAGGGCCCGCGCCGCCCCCTGACGCAGCCCCAGAGGTAGATTCGACCACGGGCATTGACGGCCCCGCCACTCAGCAAGAGGCACCCAAGGTTCCTGAAGCACCCATGGGCCCTGCTGCGCCGACCCTCGTGGAGCACCCGGTGTACTTTGTCAGCATTGTACTACGTGACGAGCGCTCGCACTACCCGATGCCTCAGAAGCTGCTCCTGGCACTCCTCGTCGCCTCTAGAAAGCTGCGCCACTACTTCCAAGGCCATCATATCAAGGTCGTTTCATCGTATCCCCTTGAGAAGGTACTGTGGGGCCCAAATGTCGTCGGGAGGGTCACCGAGTGGAACAACGAGCTTCAAGCATTCCAGTTGGAGTTCAGCACCACGCAAGTGATCAAGGGAGCGGCACTGACAGACTTTGTGGCGGAGTGGACTGACGCGCCGGAGTGGGGGGCTAACAAGGACCGCTCGCTGGCCCCCGGCGATGAAGCCCCAGACGGATGGGTGGTATACTTCGACGGCGCCTTCTCGCGCCTTGGTGCGGGGGCTGGCGCCGTGTTAGTATCTCCCACTCAGGATAAGTTGTACTATGCTGTGCAGCTTTGCTTCCAGCAAGGCGAGAAGGTCTCCAACAACATCGCAGAGTACGAGGGCCTAATCGCCGGGCTCAAAGCCGCCGCTCCACTAGGGGTCAAGCATCTCACCATCAGGGGTGATTCGCAACTCCTCGTCGACTTCTCCAACAAGAAATACAAGCCCAAGGACGAGCACATGGAGGCATATCTGGAGGAGGTGCGCAAGATGGAGATGTGGTTCCAAGGGTTGGAGGTGCAGCACGTACCAAGAGGCACCAACAAGGAAGCGGATGATATCGCCAAACGAGCCTCCAGGCGAGAGCCTCAGAGGCCGGGCATGTTTGAGGAGCGACTACTCAAGCCGTCGGCAGCGCCGCCAGCCCGTGAGTCGGCATCCCCTCAGCAGGGGTTACCTGTGGCGCCTCCTGACGGCGCCCCGCCCTGCGGACCACCCTCCGGAGCCTGCCTGCTGCTCGTCACGGAGCCCGAGGAGGGTTGTTGGACCCAAGAACTCAAGATGTACCTGCAACACGACACCCTACCGAACAAGGAAGAAGACGCAGAGAGCGTGGTCCGACAGGCCTCAGCTTACTGCATCCAAGACGGTGAACTCTACAGGAGGTGCCCCAATGACGTCTCGCTAAAATGCATCTCGAGGAAGCAAGGGCGCGAGCTGTTGGCTGACATCCACGATGGAGACTGCGGTCATCACTCGTCGTCCCGCATCCTCATGGGCAAAGCCTTCCGCAGCGGCTTCTACTGGCCCACGGCGCTCAACGACGCCACGGAGCTTGTGCGGGCTTGCGAGGCATGCCAGTTTCATGCCAAGTAGATCCACCAACCGGCGCATGACCTCCAGACGATCCCGCTCTCCTAGCCCTTCGCAGTCTGGGGATTGGACATCCTGGGTCCATTTCCCCGGGCAGCGGGGGGCTACCGCTTCCTGTACGTCGCCATCGACAAATTCACCAAGTGGGCGGAGGTGGAGCATGTTCGCGCGATCCCATCCGGGTCGGCTGTCAAGTTCATCCAGGGCCTTGTGAGGCGATTCGGGGTCCCCAGCCGCATCATCACGGCTAACGGTTCGCAGTTCACAAGCAATCTCTTCAGGTCATATTGTGCTAACCTTGGAACACAGATCTGCTACGCTTCGGTGGCTCACCCCAGGAGCAACGGTCAGGCCGAGCGCGCCAACGCAGAACTCTTGCGTGGCCTCAAGACGCGTAGCTTTAAGAAGCTTGAGGCTTGCGGTAGGGGCTGGATAGACGAGCTCCAGTCCGTGCTGTGGTCAATCCGAACCACTGCCAGCAAACCCATGGGGGAAACTCCTTTCTTTCTCGTCTATGGGGCGGAGGCGATCCTCCCTCACGAGGTCAAGCATCGCTCCCCACGGGTCTTGGCCTTCAATGAGGAATGCCAGGATGCCGCCTGGCGGATGGACCTCGTGCTCGGCGAGGAGGGCCGCCACCGAGCTGCCCTCAGGGCGGCACGTTATCAGCAGGCGCTGCGACGGTACCACTGCCGCGGCGTCCGCGCAAGAACACTTGAAGTTGGTGACTTGGTCCTGAGGCGGGTCCTCTCCCGGGAGGGGTTGCACAAGCTCTCGCCCATGTGTGAGGGCCCGTTCAGAATCTCCCGTGTCTCTAGGCCTGGTGTCGTGCGCCTAGAGACGCAGGATGGGATACCTACCCAGAATTCCTGGAACATCGAACACCTCAGGAGGTTCTATCCATAATCAAGGCTCCGTGCCCATGAAGGTCTCCGCCCGTGACACTCTCACGTAATAATGAGTTGGGGCTGTACACGCCTTGGAGTCTCCTGTGCGTTGCCTACGGGCCCTCACATGGGGCTCCCACCCATGCCCCAATGGCAGTCCTTAGCTTCCGCGCTGGGAAGAAGACGTAGTGTAGGGGTCGGACGCGACCTTTTTTCCTTTTTTGGCTTGGTGTTTGGCTGTCAGCCTTTTCTACTTCCTTGGCTATCAGCCCTTCCTCTACCCCGTGCTATGAAGTTCTCGTGTTTCTCGCGCTTCCTGCATTTGGTTGAAAGTCTTGTTTGGGATCTTTCTCGCCGGTTTTAAGTTTAGTTTGTTGAGCAGGGTTGCGCCACTCGCTCTTCTTCACACGCCTCGCGCGTGGTGGCTGGGGCATAGTCGTCACCGGCCCTCGTCTGCCGCGGCCCCGTGACCTCGCCTGGCCAAGCCTGCTCAGGCTCTGGCACCGGGCTTCTCAGTCCACGCAACCTATCCTACCGAGCCTGCTCAGGCTTTGGTGCTCTAACTCGCGCTCGGCGCTCTCAGCAGATCTCAGCGGCTCACCCCCGCTTGGGGGCTGCACGAGCTCTTTAGATTCGGCCACCCCGTCACGACCCGATGGGGCTCATGACGCCAAAGAATCAGGAGGACTCCGCCTCAAGACGTCGCGACGCATAAAAGCTAAATAATTTCACCAAGGCAACAAAAAAACATGATAGCAAGTTCTCGCTTCCTACATATATCACAGTCCATTACACGCCTCCTCGAGGCAACTTGAAATTTTGATGCAGAAATGACATGAAGGAAAGGAAAGGAGAAGAAGCAGAGGCCGCTCCCGCTCAGTCGGAGTCTTCCAGTTCCTCCGGCTTCACCGAGCCACAGTGGCGCGGCAACCCCCTCCCCTTGCCATCCCGAGCTCGGCGGCGTGGTGGTTCGTCGCGGCCGCCACTGCTAGAGGAGGTGCTGCTGCCACAGAGGGGGGACCCACGGCGCCCCCCAGGATTGAGATCGTCTTTGGAGGAGGAGCTGCTCCTCCGGACACCGTCCCCGTCGTCCTCTTTGTCATCGACCTCGGTACAGCACCCAAGGTGCCTCCCTTCCTCCAAGAAGACCCTGACGAACAGTGTGGAGACGCCATCGTACCTGAAGTGGAGCACACACCTCCCCTGCATCCGGCGTGCGCGGGCAAACGATTGCCAGTCGCGCTCCAGGAACACATCGCCCGAGGGAGCCACATCAACCTCCACCCAGGACGCGCCACTTCAGCAACCATCAGCCTGCAGCAAGATGCCGCCGAGGCCTCCGGCTGGTAACACGTCGCCGAACGAGCGGGGAAGCCAGAGCCACGGGCTACCAGGCTTCTCCGCCCACACCATGAACTCCGACGACACGTCGAAGGAGTGGAGTTGCGGGCGAGGAAGACGCGCGACTGATAGGCACCATTGCGTGCCTCCTCTCCCTCCACGGCCACGACCACATTCACCACGGGAGGACGTACCGCGCCTCTCACCAGCGCGGCAGAACTTAGAAGGCCGCGCCCGCCTCCCCGTGGAGTCGCTGCGGGCACATCGGCATGCTTGCGGGGACGACCGCGGCCCCTCTTCGACGGCAGCGGGGCCGAATCCTTCGGGGCCTTCCCCTTCTCCGCGGCGGCCGGCTTCCTCGACGGCGCCATGGAGATCTCGCAACAAGAGAGAGAGCGTAGAACAAGCAAGGGGAACACGACGCTGGCTTGAAAAGGCTTGGGGGCTCCCCCCTAGTCCCATTTATAGGGCAGAGGAGCCCAACCGCCAGCTACTGGCGTCGCAGCCATAACGCCCCCGTCGTCTGCGCCAAGGAGTTGTCAAGTCACAAGATCACCAAGACTGCATGGGGAGCGGAGCCGCCATGTCCCATCCAACCGTCGCACGCCGGCTTGGCCGGCAGCCTTTTAGGGCCCGCGGCGCTTCGTCCTCGACTAAGGATTCGCCCCGAAGCCAACTCCGCGCGCGCCTTGGGCCCGGGGGCTACTGTCGGTGTCCTGGGAACCAGGGTACCCAGACTTGCCTGTCTGCGGGCCACGACGCGCTCCTACAGCGGCATGGTACGGCCCAGCTGATCGACCAGCTGCCCAAGACCCTCGCGAGGGAGCTAAGCCTCGCGAGGAGAACAACATCAAGACCCCCTCAGGAGCGGCCTCGGAAAGGTGCTCCGGAGGGGCGGAGAATCCAAGGCCAAGCTTGCCTCAGGAGGAGGCAGTGATGTCAGCAGTGACGCACCGCGCCAGCGGGTGCCAGCGTCCGCTAGCGGCGTAGTTGCCATTTTGGTGCAAGGGGGACAGCGCAGTCGCGGGTTCCCGAGGAGCGGGGCAAAGGTTTCCCCATTGGTGCAACAAGACCGAAGACCGCAAGGACGACAAGGAGGATGTCACCGTCGAGCCCACCACCGCGTCACCGCTTGATCCTTTTGTAGGCGAAGACCGCTTTTGTCAGGATAGGAACGTCCTTGTGTTCCCGCTCAAAAATGTCCATTGTGGGATCCCTTCCCGCCTAAACATTTCGGAGGAAGAGGACCCTGGCCGCCTATATAAGTAGCTAGGATCCCGACCACGCAAGGGAGAGAGATAGATCCATAAACTTGGCAACCACACAAAGGAGCAAGGACACTTGCCTCCTGAGCTCACCTCCTGAGCTCAGGAACCACTATACTAGTTCATATTCCAGCCCTCCCGTGGCCAATCCACCAAAGCAGAAAGTAGGGTTTTACATCACGCGATGGCCTGAACCTGGGTAAACTCTTGTGTGCTTCACTTGTTGTTTTCTTGAATCTCTTCACCGACGAGGGCGAGACGCTAGGTATTCGCAAGTGGGAGAGATCTTCGTTCACTCCCCTGTGTTCGAACTTCTTGGGTTTTGCGGAGCCCTAAATCCGACAGAGCAATATTCATCTTCACCTGCAACTAACAATGCTATAAGAGGGGATGAGCAAGCGGTAACATAGCCAAACAACGGTGTGCTGGGATGGTGTCAAAGGTTAAAGGTTTCATGGCAACAATGAGAGGCTGACAACAAAAGATAGGTAGCGCGACATATAGCGATAGCATCGAGACTACTAGCATGGCAATGATAGTAATGAGATCCAAGGTGATGGTCATCTTGCCTGAGATCCCGCAAGAAAGAAGAACGAGTCCATGAAGAAGACGAAGAAGAAGCCACGAAGACGAACCAAGTGTAGTCGAACGAATCCTCACGATCGCAACGAAACAGGAACTAACGAGAAGAAGCGAACAACACGGTAAACACACAACACATAACAAGACATGATGCTCAACCAAGTATGATGAATGACAAGGCTACATGATGCAAATCATGGCAAGAGCTGAAGCATACAAGAACACACAACAAAGCAAGTTTAAATGAGGCCAGAAACAACATATAACAATTCCGGTAAGTCCTCATATGCACATTTCGAAATTGGTCCAGATCTGAACAAACCTTAATTTAAAGTTGTTAAACAGCAAGTTAACATGCACCATGATGATCTACTCGAAATTCTAGTCAAGTTACATACAAAGTTCATTTAATTCGGAGCTACGGCCTAGAAGATATGAGCAAAACAAGTCAAGCATGGCAAAGATGCAAGATGCATTCAAACAACAAGCATACACACTACAAACATGTATACAAGATGATATTATGCATCTACATACAAAAACACGCAATTTTCATATAGTACACGCTCAAAACGGAGCAGCGGTTCAACACATACACACGAAATAAGATATAACAACAATCTGTCCCAAAACAGCAACTAGGCATTTTGCAATCATCAAAACGACATGCTAAAGGAACATTTCATGGCATCAAAGGGCATGGCAATCATGTACATGTCAAGCACTACAAGCATGATCACTGAGCTACTGCCAAAAACCACTAGAACATGCTCAAAACATCATGGCAGGATTGCAAAAAAAAAAACAGATTCACAGACTTAGTGAAATAAAGTGAACATGGCAGCAACAACGACAAGTAGGCATGTTTGCAAGCTTTGCAACTCATCTCAAAGCATATCATAGCATGTGAATATAACCAACAACAAGAAGACATGTTTATGCAACTACTCATGGCAAGAACATGATCATAGGATGCATAGAACACTAGCTATTCACATGGCAAAACTGAACTTACTGATAACAGGCTGACAGAAACATTGTATAGCAATTTGAGAGCAAGAAAGAAACAAGCTACAGCAACCTATAATTGCAAAGAAGGGCCTGGATGGATAGAGCATAACATGGACTTCAAGACATGGGCATTGTACATTCCAAAACATGCATGGATATGACTGGGGCATCAAGCAAACATGGCATCACAATATAATAGTTTCAGGCTTAGCAGTTTTCAACAAGTCTCATGAAACAACAAAGAACGAGTAGGTCACTTTGCAAGCTTGTTGCACTCACCACAAGGCATATCATGAAAAATGGATTGCACCACAGCAAAGATGACATGATTATGCTTCTAAAACATGTTGACATGTTGCTCAAACAAAAATCACACAAAAAGATAAGAAAAAGACAAATCGGCAAGTTATATCAAGTTTCAGCAGTTAACAGCAACTAGCACTTTTACAACAGAGATAATCATGGCATAATGCACTCTAACATGTATGCAAAAGCAACAATCATGTAGAGCACTTAACAATGATCATTTTGACATATCATATGCTTCATATGGACCAACATGCACAAAGATGTGACCTCTCAAACATGCTAACATCTTGTTGACAGACAACCAAGGCTGAGCAGTAACATCACATAGCAGTTTTGCAACAAAGATTAAGACAACAAGATGAATAGTAACATGCATGAAAATGCAACTAACATGTAGAGCATTCAGAGACGAACATTTTGATATATAATACATCATCATTGGACAAACGAGCACAAAGTTACATCATGATGAAAATGCCTATGTGAAGTTGAAAACCAGGACTTGGCAGAAAAACCACCTCGGGGGCTCGGGCGGACATTGTCCGAAGAAGGGCGGACGTGTCCGGGCTTGGGCGTGCGGGCTCACCTGGCAGTGGCACGGCCCGAGGAGGACGTCGGACATGTCCGTGCTCCATCGGACATGTCCGCCTCGGTCGCGGGCAGAAGGAGGCCCGGCGGCGGTGACTCGGCTCCGGCGAGCTCAACGTGGCAGAGCGACGACGGGGTGCGGGGAAGGGACGGAAGCGGCAGATCCGTCGTTCCCTGGCCGGATCTGGCTGGAGGAACCTGCGGCGGCGAGCTTGGGGCAACGGCGGCGGAGCTCGAGCCTCCGAGGCCGGGGCGATGCGGGGACATGCGCCGGTGGGTGAGGCCGAGCTGCACGGTGGCGTGAGGAGGTGGGGAGGAGGCACGCCGGTGGGTGCTGCGACGGGAGGCGCAGGAGACGGAGATGGGCGGAGGGGCTCGGGCGATGCGGAGGCGGAGGCGGGGAAGCCGGGCGGCGCTGGACGGTCGTGCAGCTATTGAAGATATTAGTGTTTTGAGTGGAAAGATGGATGAACTTACAAAATTATTTGCTGCTAAGAGTGCTTCTTCTAATCCTAATGATATGCCTTTGTCCACGTTGATTGAAAATAATAATGAATCCTTGGATGTGAATTTTGTTGGTAGGAATAATTTTGGTAATAATGCTTATAGAGGAAACTTTAATCCTAGGCCTTTTCCTAGTAATTCCTCTAATAATCTTGGTAATTCCTACAACAACTCTTATGGAAAGATGCCCTCTGAATTTGAAACTAGTGTTAAGGAGTTTATGAATTCGCAAAAGAATTTCAATGCTATGCTTGAAGAAAAATTGCTTAAGATTGATGAATTGGCTAGAAGTGTGGATAGAATTACTCTTGATGTTGATTCTTTGAAACTTAGATCTATCCCACCTAAGCATGATATCAATGAGTCTCTCAAAGCTATGAGAATTTCCATTGATGAATGCAAAGAAAGGACCGCTAGGATGCGTGCTAAAAGAGAGAATTATATAAAAGTGTGTTCTTCTATTTATCATGAAAATAAAGATGAAGATCTGAAAGTTATTGATGTGTCTCCTATTAGATCCTTGTTTTCTAGTATGAATCTTGATAAAGATAGGATTCGAGATGAATCTACTTTAAGGTGTCCCAATGATTCAGAATTTTTAGATCTTGATGCTAAAATTGTTAAAAGTGGGAGTGAAGAGATTAAAACTTTGCATAGTGATGAACACACTACTTTGGATTTCAAGGGATAAAATTATGATAATTGCTCTTTGATTGATTGTATTTCCTTGTTGCAATCCGTACTAAACTCTTTGCATGCTTATAGTCAAAATAAAGCTTTTACCAAACACATAGATGATGCTTTGATGCAATCTTATGAAGAAAAACTTGAATTAGAAGTTTCTATCCCTAGAAAGCTTTATGATGAGTGGGAACCTACTATTAAAATAAAAATTAAAGATCATGAATCTTTGCTTTGTGTGATTTGGGTGCAAGTGTCTCCACTATCCCAAAAACTTTGTGTGATTTGCTAGGGTTCCATGAGCTTGATGATTGTTCTTTAAATTTGCATCTTGCGGATTCCACCATTAAGAAACCTATGGGAAGGATTAATAATGTTCTTATTTTTGCCAATAGGAATTATGTGCCCGTACATTTCATTGTTCTTGATATAGATTGCAATCCTTCATGTCCTATTATTCTTGGTAGACCTTTCCTTAGAACGATTGGTGCAATTATTGATATGAAGGAAGGAAATGTTAGATTCCAATTTCCTTTAAGGAAAGGCATGGAACACTTTCCTAGGAAGAAAATTAAATTACCATATGAATCTATTATGAGAGCCACTTATGGATTGCCTTCCAAAAATGGCAATACCTAGATCTATCCATGTATCGTGCCTAGCTAGGGGCGTAAAATGATAGCGCTTGTTGGGAGGCAACCCAATTTTATATTTTTTGTTTTAACTTATGTTCAGGAATAAATATTGCATCTATGTTTTGTTTAGATGTGGTTTTGTGTTTTAATTAGTGTTTGTGCCAAGTAGAACCTTTGGGAAGACTTGTGTGAAGTTTATATGATCTTGCTGCGAAAAACAGAATCGTTAGCGCTCGCTAGAATGGTCACCAGATTTTACTGGAGTGTGCTATTTAGTTGATTCTTTTTGCAGGTGATTAATAGACAAATTCCTCACGTTTACCAATTAATTTCAATTTTTTGGAGTTACAGAAGTATGCGAAAGTTACAGATTACTACAGAATGTTCTGTTTTTGACAGATTCTGTTTTTCGTGTGTTGTTTGCTTATTTCAATGCATCTATGAGTAGTATTGGGAAGTATGAATCATAGAGAAGTTGGAATATAGTAGGTTTAACACCAATATAACCAAATAATGAATTCATTACAGTACCTTTGAGTAGTGGTTTGTTTTCTTATCCTAACGGAGCTCACAAGATTTTTGTCTAAGTTTTGTGTTGTGAAGTTTTCAAGTTTTGAGTATTGCTTTGATGGACTAGGGAACAAAGAGTGGCAAGAGCCTAAGCTTGGGGATGCCCAAGGCACCCCAGGGTAAAATTAAAGGACAACCAAAAGCCTAATCTTGGGGATGCCCCGGGAAGGCATCCCCTCTTTCGTCTTCATCTATCGGTAACTATACTCGAAGTTATATTTTTATTCACCACATGATATGTGTTTTACTTGGAGCGTCGTGTATAATTTGAGTCTTTGCTTGTTAGTTTGCCACAATTATCCTTGTGAAGGAAATATGCCCTAGAGGCAATAATAAAGTTGTTATTCATATTTCCTTATATCATGATAAATGTTTATTATTCATGCTAGAATTGTACTAACCGAAAACTTAGTACATGTGTGAATACATAGACAAAACAGAGTGTCCCTAGTATGCCTCTACTAGACTAGCTCTTTGATCAAAGATGGTTATGTTTCCTAACCATAGACATGAGTTGTCATTTGATCAACGGGATCACATCATTAGCAGAATGATGTGATGGACTAGACCCATCCGTTAGCATAGCACTTTGATCGTTTAGTTTTACTGCTATTGCTTTCTTCATGACTTATACATGTTCCTATGACTATGAGATTATGCAACTCCCGAATACCGTAGGAACACCTTGTGTGCTATCAAATGTCACAACGTAACTGGGTGATCATAAAGATGCTCTATAGGTGTCTCCGAAAGTATTTGTGGTGTTGGCAAAGATCAAAATTAGGATTTGTCACTCCGAGTGTCGGAGAGGTATCTCTGGGCCCTCTCGGTAACACACATCACAATAAGCCTTGCAAGCAAAAGACTAATGAGTTAGTCACGAGATGATGTGTTACGGAACGAGTAAAGAGACTTGCCGGTAACGAGATTGAACTAGGTATGGAGATACCGACGATCGAATCTCGGGCAAGTAACATACCGATGACAAAAGGAACAACGTATGTTGTTATGCGGTTCTGACCGATAAAAGATCTTCGTAGAATATGTAGGAGCCAATATGAACATCCAGGTTCCGCTATTGGTTATTGACCGGAGATGAGTCTCAGTCATGTCTACATAGTTCTCGAACCCGTAGGGTCCGCACGCTTAACGTTTGATGACGATCGGTATTATGAGTTTATGAGTTTTGATGTACCGAAGGTAGTTCGGAGTCCCGGATGAGATCACGGACATGACGAGGAGTCTCGGAATGTCCGAGACATAAAGATTGATATATTGGACGACTATATTCGGACACCGGAAGTGTTCCGGAAAAGTTTCGGATTTAACGGGATTGCCGGAGGGGGTTACCGGAACCCCCTACGAGGGGGGATGGTCCATAGTGGGCCTTAAGGAAAAGAGAGAGGCAGCCCATAGAGGCTGGCCGGCGCCCCACCTAGGGATCCTAGTTGGACTAGGATTGGGGTGGCGCCACCTCTCCCTCTTTTCCTTTCCCTCTCTTCCTTCTTGATGGACTCCTACTAGGAATAGGATTGCAATCCTATTCCTAGTAGGATTGCCCTAGCCGCACCATAGGAGGCCGGCCGGCCCTCCTCCCTTGCTCCTTTATATACGGGGGCAGGGGGGCACCCAAAGACACACAAGTTGAATTGTTCCAGCCGTGTGCGGTGCCCCCCTCCACAGAAACACACCTCGGTCATACCGTCGCGGTGCTTAGGCGAAGCCCTGCGCCGGTGATTACATCATATCCGTCACCACGCCGTCGTGCTGACAAAACTCTCCCGTGAAGCTCAACTGGATCAAGAGCTCGTGGGACGTCATCAAGCTGAACGTGTGCTGAACGCGGAGGTGCCGTACGTTCGGTGCTTGATCGGTTGAATCGCGAAGAAGTTCGACTACATCAACCGCGTCACTTGACGCTTCCGCTTCCGGTCTACGAGGGTATGTAGACACACTCTTCCCTCTCGTTGCTATGCATCTGGTAGATAGATCTTGCGTGATCGTAGGAATATTTTAAAATACAACGTTCCCCAACAGTGGCATCATGAGCCAGGTCTATGCGTAGATGATATGCACGAGTAGAACACAATGAGTTGTGGGCGATACTAGTCATACTGCTTACCAGCATGTCATACTTTGCTTCGGCGGTATTGTGAGATGAAGCGGCCCGGACCGACATTACGCGTACGCTTACGCGAGACTGGTTTCACCGTTACGAGCACTCGTTGCTTAAAGGTGACTGGCGGGTGTCTGTCTCTCTCACTTTAGCTGAATCAAGTGTGGCTACGCCCGGTCCTTGTGAAGGTTAAAACAGCACATACTTGACGAAACATCGTTGTGGTTTTGTATGCGTAGGTAAGAACAGTTCTTGCTAAGCCCGTAGCAGCCACGTAAAACTTGCAACAACAAAGTAGAGGACGTCTAACTTGTTTTTGCAGGGCATGTTGTGATGTGATATGGTCAAGACATGATGAGTTATACAGTTTTGTATGAGATGATCATGTTTTGTAAAGTTATCGGCAACTGGCAGGAGCCATATGGTTGTCGCTTTATTGTATGAAATGCAATCGCCATATAATTGCTTTACTTTATCACTAAGCGGTAGCGATAGTAGTAGAAGCAATAGTTGGCGAGACGACAACGATGCTACGATGGAGATCAAGGTGTCGCGCCGGTGACGAAGGTGATCATGACGGTGCTTTGGAGATGGAGATCAAAAGCACAAGATGATGATGGCCATATCATGTCACATATTTTGATTGCATGTGATGTTTATCTTATTATGCTTCTTATTTTGCTTAGAACGACGGTAGCATTATAAGATGATCCCTTACTAAATTTCAAGGTATAAGTGTTCTCCCTGAGTATGCACCGTTGCGAAAGTTCGTCGTGTCGAGAGACCACGTGATGATCGAGTGTGATAAGCTCTACGTTCAAATACAACGGGTGTAAGCCAGTTTTGCACACGCAGAATACTCGAGTTAAACTTGACGAGCCTAGCATATGCAGATATGGCCTCGGAACACTGGAGACCGAAAGGTCGAGCGTGAATCATATAGTAGATATGATCAACATAAGATGTTCACCATTGATACTACTCCATCTCACGTGATGATCGGACATGGTTTAGTTGAGTTGGATCACGTGATCATTTAGATAACCAGAGGGATGTCTATCTAAGTGGGAGTTCTTAAGTAATATGATTAAATTGAACTTTAATTTATCATGAACTTAGTCCTGGTAGTATTAGCATATCTATGTTGTAGATCAATAGCTCGTGATGTTGCTCACCGTTTATTTTGTATGTTCCTAGAGAAAAACTAAGTTGAAAGATGTTAGTAGCAATGATGCGGAATTGTTCCGTGATATGAGGATTATCCTCATTGATGCACAGAAGAATTATGTCCTTGATGCACCGCTAGGTGACAGACCTATTGCAGGAGCAGATGTAGACGTTATGAACGTTTTGACAAAAGCTCGGTATGATGACTACTTGATAGTTTAAGTGCACCATGCTTTACGGCTTAGAACCGGGACTTCAAAAACGTTTTGAACGCCACGGAGCATATAAGATGTTCCAAGAGTTGAAATTAGTATTTCATACTCATGCCCGTGTCGAGAGGTATAAGACTTCTGACAGTACTTTGCCTACAAGATGGAGGAGAATAGCTCAACCAGTGAGCATGTGCTCAGATTGTCTGGGTACTACAATTACTTGAATCAAGTGGGAGTTAATCTTCCAGATAAGATAGTAATTGACAAAGTTCTCTAGTCACTATCACCAAGTTAGTAGAACTTCGTGATGAACTATAATATGCAAGGGATGACAAAAGTAATTCCCGAGCTCTTCGCGATGCTGAAATCGGCGAAGGTAGAAATCAAGAAAGAGCATCAAGTGTTGATGGTTAACAAGACCACTTGTTTCAAGTAAAGGGCAAAGGGATAGAAGGGGAACTTCAAGAAGAATGACAAGTAAGTTGTCACTCCCATGAAGAAACCCAAAGCTAAACTCAAGCCTGAAACTAAGTGCTTCTACTGCAAAGGAAATGTTCACTGGAAGTGGAACTGCCCTAGATACTTGGCGGATAAGAAGGATGGCAAAGTGAACAAAGGTATATTTGATATACAGATTATTGATGTGTATTTTACTAGTGTTCATAGCAATCCCTTGGTATTTGATACTGGTTTAGTTGCTAAAGAGTAGTAACTCGAAATGGGAGTTGCATAATGAACAGAAACTAGTTAAAGGATGAAGTGACGATGTTTATTGGAAGTAGTTCCAAGATTGATATGATCATCATCGCACACTCCCTATACTTTCGGGATTAGTGTTGAACCTAAATAAGTGTTATTTGGTGTTTGTGTTGAACATGAATATGATTTGATCATGTTTATTGCAATACGGTTATTCATGTAAGTTAGAGAATAATTGTTGTTCTGTTTACATGAATAAAACCTTCTATGGTCATACACCCAATGAAAATGGTTTGTTGGATCTCGATCGTGTGATACACATATTCATAATATTGAAGCCAAAAGATGCAAGGTTAATAATGATAGTGCAACTTATTTGTGGCACTGCCGTTTAGGTCATATTGGTGTAAAGCGCATGAAGAAACTCCATAGTAATGGACTTTTTGAATCACTTGATTATGAATCACTTGGTGCTTGCGAACCATGCCTCATGGGCAAGATGACTAAAACTCCGTTCTCCGGAACTATGGAGCGAGAAACAGAGTTGTTGGAAATCATACATACTGATGTATGCGGACCAATGAGTGTTGAAGCTCGCGGCGGGTATCGTTATTTTCTGACCTTCACTGATGATTTGAGCAGATATGGGTATATCTACTTAATGAAGCACAAGTCTGAAACATTTGAAAAGTTCAAAGAATTTCAGAGTAAAGTGGAGAATCATCGTAACAGAAAATAAGAGTTTCTACGATATGATCGTAGAGGTAAAATATTTGAGTTAGCGAGTTTGGCCTTCAGTAAAAACGAAGTGAAATAGTTTCACTACTCACGCCACCTGGAACACCACAGTGTAATGGTGTGTCCGAACGTCATAACCGTACTTTATTAGATATGGTGCGATCGATGATGTCTCTTACCTATCTACCACTATCGCTTTTGGGGTTATGCATTAGAGACAGCTACATTCACGTTAAATAGGGCACCATCTAAATCCGTGGAGATGACACCGTATGAACTGTGGTTTGACCAGAAACCTAAGTTGTCATTTCTTTAAGTTTGGGACTGCGATGCTTATGTGAAAAAGTTTCAACATGATAAGCTCGAACCCAAATCGGAGAAGTAAATCTTCATAGGATACCCAAAAGAAACTGTTGGGTACACCTTCTATCACAGATCCGAAGGCAAGGTCTTTGTTGCTAAGAGTGGATCCTTTCTAGAGAAGGAGTTTCTCTCGAAAGAAGTGAGTGGGAGGAAAGTAGAACTTGATGAGGTAATTGTACCTTCTCCCGAATTGGAAGGTAAGTACATCACAGAAACTAGTTCCAGTGATTCCTACACCAATTAGTGAGGAAGCTAATGATGATGATCATGAAACTTCAGATCAAGTTTCTGCTGAACTTCGTAGATCAACCAGAGTTCGTACCGCACCAGAGTGGTACGGCAACCCAGTTCTGGAAGTCATGTTACTAGACCATGATGAACCTACAAACTATGAGGAAGCGATGATGAGCCCAGATTCCGCAAAATGGCTTGAGGCCATGAAATCTGAGATCGGATCCATGTATGAGAACAAAGTGTGGACTTTGGTTGACTTGCCCGATGATCGGCAAGCCATCAAAAATAAATGGATCTTCAAGAGGAAGACTGACGCTGACGGTAATGTTACTGTTTACAAAGCTCGACTTGTTGCGAAAGGGTTTCCACAAGTTCAAGGAGTTGACTACGATGAGACTTTCTCACCCGTAGCGATGCTTAAGTCTGTCCGAATCATGTTAGCAATTGCCGCGTTTTATGATTATGAAATCTGGCAAATGGATGTCAAAACTGCATTCCTGAATGGATATCTTAAAGGAGAGTTGTATATGATGCAACCAGAAGGTTTTGTCGATCCTAAAGGTGCTAACAAAGTGTGCAAGCTCCAGCGATCCGTCTATGGACTGGTGCAAGCATCTCAGAGTTGGAATATATGCTTCGATAAGTTGATCAAAGCATATAGTTTTATACAGACTTGCGGTGAAGCCTGTATTTACAAGAAAGTGATTGGGAGCACTACACCATTTCTGATAAGTATATGTGAATGACATATTGTCGATCGGAAATGATGTAGAATTTTCTGGAAAGCATAAAGGAGTGTTTGAAAGGAGTTTTTCAAAGAAAGACCTTGGTGAAGCTGCTTACATATTGGGCATCAAGATCTATAGAGAAAGATCAAGACGCTTGATAAGACTTTCGATGAGTACATACCTTGATAAGATTTTGAAGTAGTTCAAAATGGATCAGTCAAAGAAGGAGTTCTTGCCTGACTTGTAAGGTGTGAAGCTGAGTAAGACTCAAAGCCAGACCACGGCAGAATAATATAGAGAGAATGAAAGTCATTCCCTATGCCTCAGCCATAGGTTCTATAAAGTATGCCATGCTGTGTACCAAACATGTTGTGTACCTTGCCATGAGTTTGACAGGGAGGTACAACAGTGATCCAGGAGTAGATCACTGGACGGCGGTCAAAATTATCCTTATTAAACGGGATGACTAAGGAAATGTTTCTCGATTATGGAGGTGATAAAGAGTTCGTCGTAAAGGGTTACGCCGATGCAAGCTTTGACACTAAATCCAGATGACTATAAGTATCAATCTGGATGCGTATTGAAATTGGAAGCAATTAGCTAGAGTAGCTCTATGCAGAGCATTGTAGACATAGAAATTTGCAAATACATACGGATCTGAATGTGACAGACCCGTTGACTAAACTTCTCTCACAAGCAAAACATGATCACACCTTATTACTCTTGGGTATTAATCACATAGCGATGTGAACTAGATTATTGACTCTAGTAAACCCTTTGGGTGTTGGTCACATGGCGATGTGAACTATGGGTGTTATTCACATAACGATGTGAACTATCGGTATTAAATCACATGGCGATGTGAGCTAGATTATTGACTCTAGTGCAAGTGGGAGACTGAAGGAAATATGCCCTAGAGGCAATAATAAAGTTGTTATTCATATTTCCTTATATCATGATAAATGTTTATTATTCATGCTAGAATTGTACTAACCGAAAACTTAGTACATGTGTGAATACATAGACAAAACAGAGTGTCCCTAGTATGCCTCTACTAGACTAGCTCTTTGATCAAAGATGGTTATGTTTCCTAACCATAGACATGAGTTGTCATTTGATCAACGGGATCACATCATTAGCAGAATGATGTGATGGACTAGACCCATCCGTTAGCATAGCACTTTGATCGTTTAGTTTTACTGCTATTGCTTTCTTCATGACTTATACATGTTCCTATGACTATGAGATTATGCAACTCCCGAATACCGTAGGAACACCTTGTGTGCTATCAAACGTCACAACGTAACTGGGTGATCATAAAGATGCTCTACAGGTGTCTCCGAAAGTATTCGTGGTGTTGGCAAAGATCAAAATTAGGATTTGTCACTCCGAGTGTCGGAGAGGTATCTCTGGGCCCTCTCGGTAACACACATCACAATAAGCCTTGCAAGCAAAAGACTAATGAGTTAGTCACAAGATGATGTGTTACGGAACGAGTAAAGAGACTTGCCGGTAACGAGATTGAACTAGGTATGGAGATACCGACGATCGAATCTCGGGCAAGTAACATACCGATGACAAAAGGAACAACGTATGTTGTTATGCGGTTCTGACCAATAAAAGATCTTCGTAGAATATGTAGGAGCCAATATGAACATCCAGGTTCCGCTATTGGTTATTGACCGGAGATGAGTCTCAGTCATGTCTACATAGTTCTCGAACCCGTAGGGTCCGCACGCTTAACGTTTGATGACGATCGGTATTATGAGTTTATGAGTTTTGATGTACCGAAGGTAGTTCGGAGTCCCGGATGAGATCACGGACATGACGAGGAGTCTCGGAATGTCCGAGACATAAAGATTGATATATTGGACGACTATATTCGGACACCGGAAGTGTTCCGGAAAAGTTTCGGATTTAACGGGATTGCCGGAGGGGGTTACCGGAACCCCCTACGAGGGGGGATGGTCCATAGTGGGCCTTAAGGAAAAGAGAGAGGCAGCCCATAGAGGCTGGCCGGCGCCCCACCTAGGGATCCTAGTTGGACTAGGATTGGGGTGGCGCCACCTCTCCCTCTTTTCCTTTCCCTCTCTTCCTTCTTGATGGACTCCTACTAGGAATAGGATTGCAATCCTATTCCTAGTAGGATTGCCCTAGCCGCACCATAGGAGGCCGGCCGGTCCTCCTCCCTTGCTCCTTTATATACGGGGGCAGGGGGGCACCCAAAGACACACAAGTTGAATTGTTCCAGCCGTGTGCGGTGCCCCCCTCCACAGAAACACACCCCGGTCATACCGTCGCGGTGCTTAGGCGAAGCCCTGCGCCGGTGAATACATCATATCCGTCACCACGCCGTCGTGCTGACGAAACTCTCCCGTGAAGCTCAACTGGATCAAGAGCTCGTGGGACGTCATCAAGCTGAACGTGTGCTGAACGCGGAGGTGCTGTACGTTCGGTGCTTGATCGGTTGAATCGCGAAGAAGTTCGACTACATCAACCGCGTCACTTGACGCTTCCGCTTCCGGTCTACGAGGGTATGTAGACACACTCTTCCCTCTCATTGCTATGCATCTGGTAGATAGATCTTGCGTGATCGTAGGAATATTTTAAAATACTACGTTCCCCAACACCTTGCTGGACACAACTTTTTGAGAGAGTTGAATATGGCCTAGGAATTGTTAGAACACTCTATGTGCTTCACTTATACCTTTTGAGTTGAATAGTTTTTGCTCTAGTGCTTCACTTATATCTTTTAGAGCACGATGGTGATTATATTTTGTAGAAATTGTTAATCTCTCATGCTTCACTTATATCCTTTTGAGAGTCTATTAAAACAGCATGGTAATGTGCTTTGGCTATAAAACTAGCCTTCACATGATAGATATCCAAGATCAATGTAGTAAAAACTTTCACACTAAGTGCATTGAATATGACGAGAAGTTGGATGCTCGATAATGGTTTTGAGATATGAGGATAGTGATATTAGAGTCATGCTCGTGGAGTTATTATGAAATTGAGAAATACTTGTGTTAAAGTTAGTGATTCCCGTAGCATGCACGTATGGTGAACCGCTATGTGACGAAGTTAGAGCATGAGGTATTTGTAGAGTGTCGTCCTTTGTGTGGAGGTCGGGGGCGCGCGATGGTTAACTCCTACCAACCTCTCCCCTAGGAGCATGCTTTGATTGCTTTGTTTTGATGACTCGTAATTTTTTTCAATAAGTATATGAGTTCTTTTGACCGATGTTGAGTCCATGGATTATACGCACTCTCACCCTTCCACCATTGCTAGCCTCTCTTGTACCGCATAACTTTCGCCGGTACCATACACCCACTATATATCCTTCCTCAAAACAGCCACCATATATCTTCCTCAAAACATCCACCATACCTACCTATCATAGCATTTCCATAGCCATTCCGAGATATTTTGCCATGCAACTTTCCACCGTTCCGTTCATATGACACGCTTCATATTGTCATATTGCCATGCATGATCATGTAGTTGACATCGTATTTGTGGCAGAGCCACCATGCATAATTTTTCCTACATGTCACTCTTGATTCATTGCACATCCCGGTACACCGTCGGAGGCATTCATATAGAGTCATACTTTGTTCTAGTATCGAGTTGTAAATCAATAAAAGTGTGATGATCATCATTATTAGAGCATTGTCCCATGTGAGGAAAGGCCAATTAAAAATAGAGAGATGGCCCCAAAAAAATAGAGAGGGGCTAATAAAAAAAGAGAGAAAGCCCCTCCAAGAAAATGAGAGAAAAGAGAGAAGGGACTATTGCTACTATCCTTTTCCACACTTGTGCGTCAAAGTAGCACCATGTTCTTCATGATAGAGAGTCTCATGTTTAGTCACTTTCATATACTAGTGGGAATTTTCATTATAGAACTTGGCTTGTATATTCCAACGATGGGCTTCCTCAAATGCCCTAGGTCTTCATGAGCAAGCAAGTTGGATGCACACCCACTTAGTTTCTTTTGTTGAGCTTTCATACATTTTTAGCTCTAGTGCATCCGTTGCATGGCAATCCCTACTCACTCACATTGATATCTATTGATGGGCATCTCCATAGCCCGTTGATACGCCTAGTCGAAGTGAGACTATATCCCTCCTTTTTGTCTTCTCCACAACCACCTCTCTATTCCACCCATAGTGCTATGTCCATGGCTCACGCTCATGTATTGCGTGAAAGTTGAAAGGTTTGAAAGAATAGAGTATGAAAACAAGTGTTTGGCTGAAACCGGGGTTGTGCATGATATGAATATTTTTTGTGATGAAGAGGGAGCATATTCAGATAATATGATTTTGTAGGGATAACTTTCTTTAGCCATAGTATTTTGAGAAGACATGATTGCTTTGTTAGTATGCTTGAAGTATTATTATTTCTTATGTCAATATAGACTTTTGTCTTGAATCTTTCAGATCTGAACATTTATGCCACAATTAAGAGAATTACATTGAAAATTATGTTGGTTAGCATTCCACATCAAAAATTCTGTTTTTACCATTTACCTACTCGAGGACGAGCAGGAATTATGCTTGGAAATGCTTGATACGTCACCAATGTATTTATATTTTTTTATTGTTCCATGCTATTATTTATGATGTTTCGGATGTTTAATGGGCTTTGTTATACACTTTTATATTATTTTTGGGACTAACCTATTATCCCAAAGGCCCAGTCCAGATTGCTGTTTTTTGCCTATTTCAGGGTTTTACAGAAAAGGAATATCAAACGGAGTCCAAAGGGAATGAAACTTCGGGAGCGATATTTTTGGAGCAAAATATGCATGGGAGACTTGAGAACCACGGAAAAGAGCTGAGGAGGCGTCCACGAGGGTGGGGGCGCGCCCGCCCCTACAGGGCACGCCCCCTGCCTCGTGGGCCCCATGTCTGGCTCCCGGTGCCCTCCTTCTTCCTATATATATCTACGTACCCCGAAAACATCATACGAACGGAGAAAACCATAATTCCACCGCCGCAACCTTCTGTTCCCGTGAGATCCCATCTTGGGGCCTGTTCCGGAGCTCCGCCGAAGGGGGGATCTTCCACGGAGTACTTCTACATCATCATCATCGCCTCACCATGAGATGTGAGTAGTTTACCACAGACCTTCGGGTCCATAGCTTGTATCTAGATGGCTTCTTCTCTCTCTTTGGATCTCAATACCAAGTTCTCCTCGGTCTTCGAGGAGATCTATTCGATGTAATCTATTTTGCGGTGGGTTTGTCGAGATCCGATGAATTGTGGGTTTATGATCAAGATTATCTATGAGAAATATTTGGTTCTTCTCTGAACTCTTTATGTATGAGTAATAGTAATAGTAGTAGTAGATGCAGATTCGTTTCGGTCTACTTGTCTCGGACGTGATGCCTATATATAATGATCATGCCTAGATAGTCTCATAATTATTCGCGTTTCTATTAATTGCTCGACAGTAATTTGTTTACCCACCGTAGAATATCGCTATCATGAGAGAAGCCACTAGAGAAAACTATGGCCCCCAGGTCTATTCTCAACATATCAATCTACAATCTACTTTACTTTTCCGCTTTTACTTTCTGTTCTTATATCCAAAAATACCAAAAATATCAAACTATCATATCTATCATATCTCACTTTCGTAAGTGACCGTAAAGGGATTGACAACCCCTTATCGTGTTGGCTACGAAGTTCTTATTTGTTTGTGCAGGTGCGAGGGACTCACGTGTTGTCTCCTACTGGATTGATACCTTGGTTCTCAAAAACTGAGGGAAATAGCTACTGTGCTGCATCACCCTTTCCTCTTCGAGGGAATACAACGCAAGCTCGAAAAGTAGCACGTGCCGACGGCGATCACATCGACTTTGGAACCATTTCCCACGTGCATTGTCACCTCGTCCTAAGCCAATCGTCGTTTAATCCGTAGCCCCTGTTTTGAGTTACAAATATGAGCAACCGAACCAGTATAAAATACCCAGGCGCTACTACGAGCATTAGAAAGGTACACATCAATAACATGTATATCAAATGTACCTTTGTTCACTTTGCCATCCTTCTTATCCGCCAAATACTTGGGGTAGTTCCGCTTCCAGTGACCAGTCCATTTGCAGTAGAAGCACTCAGTTTCAGGCTTGGCTCGAGACTTGGATTTCTTCCCGGGAGTAGCAACTGGCTTGCTATTCTTCTTGAAGTTCCCTTTCTTTCCCTTGCCCTTTTTCTTGATACTAGTGGTCTTGTTAACCATCAACACTTGATGCTCTTTCTTGTTTTCTACCTCCGCAGCTTTGAGCGTAGCGAAGAGCTCGGGAATTGTCTTTTGCATCCCTTGCATATTATAGTTCATCACGAAGCCTTTATAGCTTGGTGGCAGTGATTGAAGCACCCTGTCAATAACACTATCATCATCAACTTTGACTCCAAGTTGAGTCATGTGATTGTGGTACCCATACATACTGAGTATGTGTTCACTGACAGAACTGTTCTCCTCCATCTTGCAACTATAGAACTTGTTCGATACTTCATATCTCTCAACTTGGGCATTTGCTTGAAATATTAACTTGAACTCTTGGAACATCTCATATGCTCCATAACGTTCAAAACGTCTTTGAAGTCCCGATTTTAAACCGTAGAGCATGGCACACTGAACTATCGAGTAGTCATCAGACCGCATCTGCCAGACATTCAAAGCGTCCACGTTAGCGGGAGGGGGCTTGTCACCTAGTGGTGCTTCAAGGACATAATTCTTATGTGCAGCAATGAGGATAATCCTCAAGTTACGAACCCAGTCCGTGTAGTTGCTACCATCATCTTTCAACTTAGCTTTCTCTAGAAACGGATTAAAATTCAAGGGAACGGTAGCACGGGACATTGATCTACAACAACATAGATATGCAAAAACTATCGGGACTAAGTTCATGATAAATTAAGTTCAATTAATCATATTAATAAAGAACTCCCACTTAGATAGATATCCCTCAAGTTAGCTAAATGATCACGTGATCCAAATCAACTAAACCATGTTCGATCATCACGTGAGATGGAGTAGTTTTAAATGGTGAACATCTTATGTTGATCATATCTACTATATGATTCCCGCTCGAACTTTCGGTCTCACGTGTTTTGAGGCCATGTCTGTACATGCTAGGCTCGTCAAGTTTAACCCAAGTATTCTGCATGTGCAAAACTATCTTACACCTACTGTATGTGAACATAGATCTTATCACACCCGATCATCACATGGTGTCTCGACATGATGAACTGCTGCAACGGTGCATTCTCAGGGAGAACAATTGTACCTTGAAATTTTGTAAGGGATCATCTTATAATGCTACCGTCGTTCTAAGCAGACTAAGATGCATAATAAGATAAATATCACATGCAATCAAAATATGTGACATGATATGAACATCATCATCTTGTGCTTTTGATCTCCATCTCCAAAGCATCGTCATGATCTCCATCGTCACCGGCTTGACACCATGATCTTCATCGTACGTCATGGTTGTCTCGCCAACTATTGCTTCTACTACTATCGCTAACTCATAGTGATAAAGTAAAGCAATTACATGGCTTTCGCAATTCATAAAATAAAGAGACAACCATAAAGCTCCTGTCGGTTGCCGATAATTTACAAAACATGATCATCTCATACAATATCATATAACTCATCACGTCTTGACCATATCACATCACAACATGACCTGCAAAAACAAGTTGGACGTCCTCTACTTTGTTGTTGCAAGTTTTACGTGGTTGCTACAGGCTTCTAGCAAGAACCGTTCTTACCTACGCATCAAAACCACAATGATTTTTCGTCAAGTGTGTTGTTTTAACCTTCAACAAGGACCGGTCGTAATCACCCTCGATTCAACTAAAGTTGGAGAAACAGACACCCGCTAGCCACCTTTGTGCAAAGCACGTCGGTAGAACCAGTCTTATGAACGCGGTCATGTAATGTCGGTCCGGGCCGCTTCATCCAACAATACCGCCGAATCAAAGTAAAACGTTGGTGGTAAGAAGTATGACTATTATTGCCCACAACTCTTTGTGTTCTACTCGTGCATATCATCTACGCATAGACCTGGCTCTGATGCCACAATTGGGGAACGAAGCATGCGATTTTAAAAATTTCCTACGCTCACGCAAGATCTATCTAGGAGATGCATAGCAACGAGACAGGGAGAGTGTGTCCACGTACCCTCGTTGACCGAAAGCGGAAGCGCAATGTTAACGTGGTTGATGTAGTCGAACATCTTCACGATCCAACCGATCCAAGTACCGAATGTACGGCACCTCCGTGTTTAGCACATGTTCAGCTCGATGGCGTCCCTCGAGCTCTTGATCCAGTAGAGGGTTGAGGGAGAGTTTCGTCAGCACGACGGCATGGCGACGGTGTTGGTGATGTGATCACGCGGGTTTTCGCCTAAGCACTACGGCAATATGATCTGAGGTGTAATCTGTGGAGGGGGGCACCGGACACGGCTAAGAGAAACTTGTGTGTCTTTGGGGTGCCCCCTGCCCACATATATAAAGGAGGAGGAGGACGCCGGCCGGCCCTAGGGGGCGCGCCGAGAGGGGAGTCCGACTTCATATCATCGCATAGGGTAGAACTTCTGATGAACCTGGTGCATAGGGTAGAACTTCTGATGAAATTCCCACTTCAGACGATTATAGTTCCATGATCCCATATCATCGCATAGCCTAAACCATGTCAATGCATCTCCCTTTAAAGATAAAGGGAAGACCTTCTTCTTGATAACATCCTCGGGCATACCTACAAGCTTAAACAATCCACAAACTTCATCCACATAGATTAGGTGTAAGTCGGGATGCAGTGTTCCGTCTCCTGTAAAGGGATTTTCAAGCAGTTTCTCTATCATACCCGAAGGAATCTCAAAGCAAACATTTTCAATAGGTGCAGTAGGTTGAGGAGCAACTCTTTGCTCTTCTGCTCGGGGTGAAGATACCCCGAACAAGCCCCTCAAAGGATTTTGATCCATAGTAACAAGTGACAATAAATTTCAGCACACTATATAAATTTTTCCTTACCAAAGGCACTTCACTCCCCGGCAACGGCGCCAGAAAATAGTCTTGATGACCCACAAGTGTAGGGGATCTATCGTAGTCCTTTCAATAAGTAAGAATGTCGAACCCAACGAGGAGCAGAAGGAAATGATAGGTAGTTTTCAGTAAGGTATTTTCTGCAAGCACTGAAATTATAGGTAACAGATAGTTTTGTGATAAAATAATTGGTAGCAAGTGACGAACGGTAAAAGTAAATAAGGTGCAGCAAGGTGTCCCAATCCCTTTTGTAGCAAAGGACAATCCTGGACAAACTCTTATATAAAGGAAAGCGCTCCCGAGGACACATGGGAATTATCGTAAAGCTAGTTTTCATCATGATCGTCTGATTCGCGTTCGGTACTTTGATAATTTGGTATGTGGGTGGACCGGTGCTTGGGTGTTTCCCTTACTTGGACAAGCCTCCCACTTATGATTAACCTCTAATGCAAGCATGCGCAACCACAAAAGAAGTATTAAGGTAAACCTAACCATAGCCTGAAACATATGGATCCAAATCAGCCCCTAACGAAGCAACGCATAAACTAGGGTTTAAGCTTCTGTCACTCTAGCAACCCATCATCTACTTATTACTTCCCAATGCCTTCCTCTAGGCCCAAATAATGGTGAAGTGTCATGTAGTCGACGTTCACATGACACCACTAGAGGAGAGACAACATACATCTCAACAAAATATCGAACGAAGACCATATTCACATGACTATTGATAGCAAGACTTCTCCCATATCCTCAGGAACAAAAGTAACTACTCACAAGACATAATATAGTTCACGATCAGAGGGGTATTAATATGCATAATGGATACGAACATATGATCTTCCACCAAACAAACCAACTAGCATCAACTACAAGGAGTAATCAACACTACTAGCAACCCACAAGTACCAATATGAGGTTTGGGTACAAAGATTGGATACAAGAGATGAACTAGGGTTTGAGAGGAGATGGTGCTGGTGAAGATGTTGATGAAGATAGCCCTCCCCAAGATGGGAGAGTTGTTGGTGATGACGGCGGTGACGATTTCCCCCTCCCGGAGGGAAGTATCCCCAGCAGAACAGCTCTGTCGGAGCCCTAGATTGGTTTCCGCCTCGGTTCCGCCTCGAGACGGCGGCGTATGGTCCCGAAAGCCTGCTCCTTATTTTTTCCAGGTCAAAACACCTCATATAGGAGAAGATGGGCATCGGGGGCCTGCCGGCTGGCCCACGAGGTAGGGGGCGCGCACTGGGAAGGGGGGCGCGCCCCCCACCCTCGAGGACAGCCAGTGGCCCCTCTCGTGGGTTTCTTTCGCCGGATATTTTTTATATTTTCCGAAACGATATTCTGTGGAGTTTCAGGGCTTTTAGAGTTGTGCAGAATAGGTTTCCAGAGTTTGCTCCTTTTCCAGCCCAGAATTCCAGCTGCCGGCATTCTCCCTCTTCATGTAAACCTTGTAAAATAAGAGAGAAAAGGCATAAGTATTGTGATAAAACATGTATGAACAGCCCATAATACAATAAATATCAACATATAAGCATGATGCAAAATGGACGTAACAACTCCCCCAAGCTTAGACCTCGCTTGTCCTCAAGCGAAAGCCGATATCGAAAATATGTCCACATGTTTAGAGATAGAGGTGTCGATAAAAACAAAATAAGGACATGAGGGCATCATGATCACTCTCATAACAGCAACTTATATAAATATAGTCATATGATTCTTATGCTAAAGTAACAAATAATCCACAATATCAAGTATGCATCATAAACTTCATTGGAAACTAACAAACTTTGGTCTCGATCATTGAAGCAATTGCAATTTATCGTAATATCGGAAAGAGTCAATATAAGAGCTTCTCAGCAAGCCTACATACTCAACTATCATATAGTCTTTCACAATTGCTCACACTCACGCAATACTTATATTTATGGAGTTTTAATCGGACACAGAGAAAGATAGGGGCTTATGGTGTTGCCTCCCAACCTTTTACCTCAAGGGTAATGTCAACAGTAATAGATCATGAAAAATTACATCCAAGTGGGTATATATGTCAGGATCTTTCCAACACAATGTGCTTGCCAAAGGATAAAATGTAAAAAAGGAAAGGTCGATTTCACCTTGACACTTATAAGACAGGAATAATAGATAGGCCCTTCGCAGAGGGAAGCAGAGGTTGGCATGTGTTTTTATCGTTGGATGCACAAAGTCTTAGCATAGAAGAACTTCGCTTTATATTGCCACTTGTGATAAGGACCTTTATTATGCAGTCTGTCGCTTTTATTACTTCCATATCACAAGATCGTATAAAGCTAATTTCTCCCACACTAATAAATCATACATACTTTAGCGGGTTTGCAACATGACAACTTACTTGGAAGGATCTCTCTCAATCCATAGGTAGGTATGGTGGACTCTCATGGCAAAACTGGGTTTAAGGATATATGGAAGAACAAGTAGTATCTCTACTTAGTGCAAGGAGTTTTGGCTAGCATGAGGGGGAAAGGCAAGCTCAACATGTTGGATGATCCATGACAATATACTTTATTTCGGATATAAGAAGACATATCCCATTATGTTGTGTTCCTTGTCCAACATCAACTCTTTAGCATGTCATACTTTAATGAGTGCTCACAATCATAAAAGATGTCCAAGATAGTATATTTGGATGTGAAGCCTCTCTTCTTTTATTACTTCCTATTAATTGCAACGATGACCAAAACTATGTTTTTCACCTCCCAACAACTTTTATTTATCATACTCTTGTATGTGAAGTCATTACTTCCCATAAGATCAATATGATCTCTTTGATACTCTGTATGTTTTCTTTCTTTTTATCATGACCCAAGTGAGGAAATCAAGCCCTTGACTCAACACTAATCTTTATTATATAGCTCACGGACTCGATTACAAAGGATAAAGCTCACAAAGCAAAAGCTCACAACTAGATCATGATAACTTTATTCTAATAGATCAAGATACTACCAAAAGGATCGAACTAAGTAAAACGGTAAAGATAGGAGTGATGGTGATACGATACCGGGGTCACTCCCCCAAGCTTGTCAGTTACCAAGGGGAGTGCCCATACCCATATGATTATGTCTCCTTCTTCGGGGGTGGTGAGGATGGAGTTGCTGATGATGTAGGCTGGTTGTTCACCTTCCAAGGCATGGGTTCACCATCGTAGAAGGATGATCGAGTCTCCGGGATAGTCAAATCTGCAGCCAAACTCATCTTCCTGAATCTATATTCATACTCACAGTTTTGGTTTTGCAGGTCAAAGATCTGGGCTTGGAGGTGATCGATCTTTTCTTGAAGATTGGAGATGGCTTCCCCAAAGATCCTTGAGTCCATCTTGAGGTTGTTGGCAAGCTCCGAGATCATCATGTGGTTGGCGTCAAGTCCTCGTTCCACCATACCTTGGCACTTGAAAACTTGCTGCTCCATTGCTTCGAGCCTTGTCTCCACGCTTTCGGTCCTCCTTGGCCCCTCAACATCACGGATGTGCAGCACCGGCCCTCATGCAACTGCATGGTTTTAGGGTGGTGCAGCACCTCCGCAAGGTGGGAGTTGATGACCTTCTCGAAAAACTTGTCCTTGGGGATGTTGGAGGACGCCATGATGATCTAGATCTGTCAAAAACAGCAGCTCGAAACGAAAACAGAGGATTTTTGCGTGATACAGAGGTCAAAACCTTTGGGAGTATATATAATGAATTTTCTCGAACAAAAGGAGTAACCCACAAGAAAACGGTGTCCAGGGGACACACGGGGTGTCCTCGAGGTAGGGGGCGCGCCGTGGGAAGGGGGCGCACCCTCCACCCTCGAGGACGCCTCGTGTCTCTTCCGGACTGCGGTTTATTTTTCTATTTTTCTAAATATTCCAAAACGGAGAAAAATTGCCTTTAGAACTGTTTTGGAGTCGGTTTACTTACCGTATCACATACCTCTTCCTTTTCGAGGGCTGAATCATTCTAGAAAGTGTCCCTTATGTATTCCTCCGAGATTATGGTTTCAATAATATTGCTTTCAACATTTATAGGATTTCCTGAGATATAATGTTTGATTCTTTGACCATTCACCACCTTCGGATTTGTGCCTTCGAAGTTGTTACTTTCTATGGCACCGGAACGATAGACCTCCTCGATAACGTCAGGTCCTTCCCACTTGGAGAGAAGTTTTCCTGCAAAAAATCTTAAACGAGAGTTGAATAGCAAGACATAATCACCTACGTTAAACTCACGCTTTTGTATCCTTTTGTCATGCCATCTTTTAACATTTTCTTTAAATAGCTTGGCATTCTCATAGGCCTGGGTCCTCCATTCATCAAGATAGCTAATGTCAAATAGCCTCTTCTCACTGGCAAGTTTCAAATCATAATTAAGCTCTTTAATAGCCCAATATGCCTTATGTTCTAGCTCAAGAGGTAAGTGTCATGCTTTTCCATATACCATCTTATATGGAGACATACCCATAGGATTTTTGTATGCAGCTCTATAGGCCCATAATGCATCATCAAGTTTCTTGGACCAATTCTTTCTAGACCTATTAACTGTCTTTTGCAAGATTAATTTCAACTCCCTATTACTAAGTTCTACTTGACCACTAGTCTGTGGGTGATAAGGTGATGCAATTCTATGGTTGACATCATACTTAGCAAGCATCTTACGGAAAGCACCATGAATAAAATGTGAACCACCATCAGTCATTAGATACCTAGGGACTCCAAACCTCAGAAATATAACTTCTTTAAGCATCTTAATAGAGGTGTTATGATCAGCACTACTAGTTGGAATAGCTTCTATCCACTTAGTAACGTAATCAACAACAACTAAAATATGTGTGTACCCATTAGAGGCAGGAAAAGGTCCCATATAATCAAAGCCCCAAACATCAAATGGTTCAATAACGAGTGAATAATTCATAGGCATTTCTTGACGTCTACTAATATTACCAATTCTTTGACATTCATCACAAGATAAGACAAACTTACGGGCATCCTTGAAGAGAGTAGGCCAATAAAACCGGATTGCAATACCTTGTGTGCAGTTCTGTCTCCCGCATGGTGTCCTCCATAGGCTTCGGAGTGGCACTTGCGTAGGATATGTTCTTGTTCATGCTGAGGTACACAACGTCTAATAATACCATCTACTCCTTCTTTATAAAGATGTGGGTCATCCCAGAAGTAATGTCTCAAATCATAGAAGAAATTTTTCTTTTGCTGGTATGTGAAGCTAGGAGGTATAAATTTAGCAACAATATAATTAGCATAATCAGCATACCATGGAGCAGTACGAGAAGCATTTATGACAGCTAATTGTTCATCAGGAAAGCTATCATCAATAGTTGTGGGTCATCAAGTATGTTCTCTAGCCTAGACAAGTTATCTGCTACGGGGTTCTCAGCTCCCTTTCTATAGATAATATGCAAGTCAAATTCTTGCAGCAAGAGAACCCATCTAATAACTCTAGGTTTAGCATCTTTCTTTTCCACAAGGTATTTGATAGCAGCATGATCAGTGTGAATAGTTACTTTAGAATCAACGATATAAGGTCTAAACTTATCACAAGCAAACACAACTTCTAAAAATTCTTTCTCAGTGGTAGCATAATTTCTTTGGGCACTATCAAGAGTTTTACTAGCATACTGGATAACATTCAATTTCTTATCAACTCTTTGCCCTAGAACAGCTCCTACAGCATAATCGCTAGCATCGCACATAATCTCAAAGGGTAAATTCCAGTCAGGAGGCTGGATAATAGGTGCAGAGATCAATGCTTTCTTAAGTATTTCAAATGCTTCTAGACAATCGTCATCAAAGACAAAAGGAATATCTTTTTGTAAGAGATTAGTCAGAGGCCTGGAGATTTTGGAGAAGTCCTTTATGAACCTCCTATAAAACCCAGCATGACCAAGGAAACTTCGTATACCTTTGATATCCTTAGGGCATGGCATCTTTTCAATAGCATCAACTTTAGCTTTTTCAACTTCAATACCTCTTTCAGAAATTGTATGTCCCAAGACAATGCCTTCATTAACCATAAAGTGGCACTTCTCCCAATTCAAGACAAGATTAATATCTTCACATCTCTGCAAAACTCGATCAAGGTTGCTTAAGCAATCATCAAAAGAAGTTCCGTAAACGAAGAAATCATCCATGAGCACCTCAACAATCTTTTCACAAAAATCAGAGAATATAGCCATCATGCATCTTTGAAAGGTAGCAGGTGCATTACATAAACCAAAAGGCATACGGCAATAAGCAAAGGTACCAAAAGGACAAGTAAAAGTGGTCTTTTCTTGATACCCTTTTGACACAGGTATTTGAGAGAAACCAGAATAACCATCTAGAAAGCAGAAATGAGTATGTTTGGATAACCTTTCTAGCATTTGATCAATAAATGGCAAGGGGTAATGATCTTTCTTAGTAGCTTTATTTAACTTATGGAAATCAATTACCATCCTATAACCTGTAACTATTATTTGCGGGGTCAATTCATCTTTATCATTAGGGACAACAGTCAAACCTCCTTTCTTAGGAACACAATGGACATGACTTACCCACTGGCTATCAGCAACTGGATAGATAATACCTGCCTCTAGAAGCTTTAGTATTTCCTTCCTTACCACTTCTTTCATCTTAGGATTTAACTGTCGCTGATGATCAATAACTGGTTTAGCATTTTCTTCCAATTTTATCTTGTGTTGGCATATGGTGGGACTAATGCCCTTAAGATCATCCAGAGTATATCCAATAGCAGCACGATGCTTCTTCGGAGTTTTCAATCATTTTTCTTCTTCTTGCTCTGAAAGGTTAGCACTAATAATAACAGGATATATCTTCTTTTCATCAAGATAAACATACTTAAGATTATCAGGCAAAGGTTTAAGTTCAAACACGGGATCACCCTTGGGTGGAGGAGGATCCCCTAAGATTTCAACAGGCAAGTTGTTTTTTAATACGGGTCCCTGTGTAAGGAATATTTCATCTATCTCCCTTCTCTCATTCATATGCATATCATTTTCGTGGTCTAGCAAGTATTGTTCTAAAGGATCATTAGGTGGCACGGCAATAGAAGGAAGACCGATAATTTCATCTTTACTGGGTGGTGCCTTTTCAAGGGGTTGTCTATGGAATTTAGCAAAGTTAAAATCATGAGACATATCCCCTAATCCAACAGTAACAATATCTTTCACGCAGTCTATCTTGGCATTAACGGTATTCAAGAAGGGTCTTCCAAATATAATGGGGCAGAATGCATCTTGTGGGGAACTAAGAACAAGAAAATCAGCAGGGTATTTAACCTTCCCACACAAGACTTCAATATCTCTGACAATCCCAACTGGTGAAATAGTATCTCTATTAGCGAGCTTAATAGTAACATCAATCCCTTCTAACTCAACAGGTGCAATATCATGCATAATTTCATTATATAAATCAAGAGGGATAATACTCGCACTAGCACCTATGTCGCATAAACCATGATAGCAATGATCTCCTATCTTGACAGAGATAACAGGCAAGCCTACAACTGGCTTATGTTTGTTCCTAGCATTGGGTTTGGCTATTCCAGCAGACTCTTCTTAGAGGTAAATAACATGTCCATCTAAATCTTTTACCAAGAGATCTTTAACCATAGCAACACTAGGCTCAACTTTAATTTGCTCAGAGGGTGTAGGTGTTTACTCTTACGAACTACAGTTGAAGCTTGAGCATGACCATTTATCCTAACAGGGAGGGGTGGTTTCTCAATATAAGCGGTAGGTATAACAGGATCAACATTATAAGTGATAGTCTTTTCTTCAACTTTAATAGGTTCAACTACTTTTACTTCAATAGGGGGATGTTATTTAAACCACTTCTCCTTAGGGAGATCAACATGAGTAGCAAAGGATTCACAGAAAGAAGCTACTATCTCAGAGTCAAGTCCATATTTAGTGCTAAACTCACGAAAAACATCGGTATCCATAAAATCTTTAACACAATCAAACTTGGGGGTCATACCTGACTCCTTACCTTCGTCGAGATCCCAATCTTCATAGTTGCGTTTATTTCTTTCCAATAAATCCCATTTGAAGTCAATAGTCTTCATCAAATAAGAGCCAGAACAAGAAGTATCGAGCATGGAGCGATTATTATGAGAAAGCCGAGCATAAAAATTTTGAATAATCATTTCTCTTGAGAGCTCATGATTGGGGCATGAATATAACATTGAATTAAGCCTCCCCCAAGCTTGAGCGATGATTTCTCCTTCACGAGGACAGAAATTATAAATATAATTACGATCACGATGAACCTGGTGCATAGGGTAGAACTTCTGATGAAATTCCAACTTCAGACGATTATAGTTCCATGATCCCATATCATCGCATAGCCTAAACCATGTCAATGCATCTCCCTTCAAAGATAAAGGGAAGACCTTCTTCTTGATAACATCCTCGGGCATACCTGCAAGCTTAAACAATCCACAAACTTCATCCACATAGATTAGGTGTAAGTCGGGATGCAGTGTTCCGTCTCCTGTAAAGGGATTTTCAAGCAGTTTCTCTATCATACCCGAAGGAATCTCAAAGCAAACATTTTCAATAGGTGCAGTAGGTTGAGGAGCAACTCTTTGCTCTTCTGCTCGGGGTGAAGATACCCCGAACAAGCCCCTCAAAGGATTTTGATCCATAGTAACAAGTGACAATAAATTTCAGCACACTATATAAAATTTTCCTTACCAAAGGCGCTTCACTCCCCGGCAACGGCGCCAGAAAAGAGTCTTGATGACCCACAAGTGTAGGGGATCTATCGTAGTCCTTTCGATAAGTAAGAGTGTCGAACCCAACGAGGAGCAGAAGGAAATGATAGGCAGTTTTCAGTAAGGTATTTTCTGCAAGCACTGAAATTATAGGTAACAGATAGTTTTGTGATAAGGTAATTGGTAGCAAGTGACAAACGGTAAAAGTAAATAAGGTGCAGCAAGGTGTCCCAATCCTTTTTGTAGCAAAGGACAAGCCTGGACAAACTCTTATATAAAGGAAAGCGCTCCCGAGGACACATGGGAATTATCGTCAAGCTAGTTTTCATCACGATCGTCTGATTCGCGTTCGGTACTTTGATAATTTGGTATGTGGATGGACCGGTGCTTGGGTGATGCCCTTACTTGGACAAGCCTCCCACTTATGATTAACCTCTAATGCAAGCATCTGCAACTACAAAAGAAGTATTAAGGTAAACCTAACCATAGCCTGAAACATATGGATCCAAATCAGCCCCTTACGAAGCAACGCATAAACTAGGGTTTAAGCTTCTGCCACTCTAGCAACCCATCATCTACTTATTACTTCCCAATGCCTTCATCTAGCCCCAAATATTGGTGAAGTGTCATGTAGTCGACGTTCACATGACACCACTAGAGGAGAGACAACATACATCTCATCAAAATATCGAACGAAGACCAAATTCACATGACTACTGATAGCAAGACTTCTCCCATGTCCTTAGGAACAAAAGTAACTACTCACAAGACATAATATTGTTCATGATCAGAGGGGTATTAATATGCATAATGGATCTGAACATATGATCTTGCACCAAATAAACCAACTAGCATCAACTACAAGGAGTAATCAACACTACTAGCAACCCAGAGGTACCAATCTGAGGTTTGGGTACAAAGATTGGATACAAGAGATGAACTAGGGTTTGAGAGGAGATGGTGCTGGTGAAGATATTGATGAATATAGCCCTCCCCAAGATGGGAGAGTTGTTGGTGATGACGGCGGTGATGATTTCCCCCTCCCGGAGGGAAGTATCCCCGGCAGAACAGCTCTGCCGGAGCCCTAGATTGGTTTCTGCCTCGGTTCCGCCTCGAGACGGCGGCGTCTGGTCCCGAAAGCCTGCTCCTTATTTTTTCCAGGTCAAAACACCTCATATAGGAGAAGATGGGCATCGGGGGCCCCTCTCGTGGGTTTCTTTCGCCAAACATTTTTTATATTTTCCGAAACGATATTCTGTGGAGTTTCAGGGCTTTTGGAGTTGTGCAGAATAGGTTTCCAGAGTTTGCTCCTTTTCCAGACCAGAATTCCAGCTTTCGGCATTCTCCCTCTTCATGTAACCCTTGTAAATAAGAGAGAAAAGGCATAAGTATTGTGACAAAACATGTATGAACAGCCCATAATGCAATAAATATCAACATATAAGCATGATGCAAAATGGATGTATCAGGAAGCAGGGCCGAGCCGGCAAAATTGGAGGCCATGTGCGAAACTCTATTATTTGGCCTTAGCAAACTGAAAAACACTACATAAACAGAACTATAATAATATAAATATCACAATATCTTACGGAGTGCATAGCAATTGGAAATATCAAGAACCATACCTATTCTCGGTTGTCTAGTTTTCAGTTTTTCACTTAAACAACATCATTCTTGTAGTATTCTTGGCAATACTAGACAGCTAATAGATAGATGAAAAGAATAAAATTATCTGCAAGATTTTAGCATAACTAAATAGTGTGCTGAAATCGGAATTTCAAATCAAGGGCTCACGGGATCACCGGTTATTGACGCGACGACGCTTAAACATCGGAGATCGAGAGATGGCGTCAATTTTCCTTCCTTCGGGTGAATCAAGTCCTCCCGTCGGCTGTTGTTCGACCGCTCGTGGCCATGCCCTTGGTCCTCCTGACTCCTAAAAGGACCTGCCCCGTTCGAACGGAACCTGTAGTCTCGACCGGGGATTTGTGGGAAGGAAGGAGAACTGAATTCCGGTGGAGCCCTAAACTGCCGCCGTGCTAAGTCGATGGCCTCTAGCGCCAGACGAAAAGACAAAGAGGCGCCTCGTCCCTTCGCTCGTCTAGATTTCTTTTTTTTAGAAACCCTTCGCTCGTCTATGATTGGAGAGATCGATCGCTAGACGAGGCAATCCCGATCAGAACGATGGCCGGAAGGAAAATCGAAGAGACCCATCTACAGAGGTAGGGGCCCAGATCGCTGTTTATAGGACTATTGCTGCGTACAAAATGTGAGGCCCCTGAAAATCAGGGGGCCCTGTGCGGGTGCACAGGTTGCACCCCCTTGGGCTCGGGCCTGTCAGGAAGTTCCCCCGGCGGAATCGCTCCGCCGGAGGGCAAAAGTGGTCCTGCCCAAGTTCCTCCTTGAGACAGCGATGCTCCGTCCCGAAAGTCTTCTCCTTATTTTTCTATTTCAGAATGGCTTATATACCAGAAGATGGGCACCGGAGGTGGGCTTGGGTGAGCACAACCCACCCGGGCGCGCCTGGGCTCCCTGGCGTGCCCAGGTGGGTTGTGCCCACCTGGTGGGTCCCCTCTAGTACTTATTTGCTCCAATATTATTCAAATATTCCATAAAAAATCTCCGTGAAGTTTCAGCTTGTTTGGAGTTGTGCAGAATAGGTGGCCTGGCGTAGCTTTTTCACGTCCAGATTTCCAGCTGCCGGAGTTCTCCCTCTTGGTGCATACCTTGCAAATTATGAGAGAAAAGGCATTAGAATTACTCCAAAAAGCATTATTATATATAAAAACAACATAAATAACAGCAAGAAAACATGATGCAAATGGACGTATCAGGCCGACAGGTGGGGCCAGAGACCCTGTTGACCAAGTCAACATTAACTGGTCAAACAATGAACAACGCACGTGGGTCCAGCGTGTCATTGAATTTACTTTTACTAGATGATTTTAGTAATTGTTTTAATTAGACAAACGGGTCCACATGTCATCTTTTAGTAGCTAACCTAACTACTGATACGTCCAAAATGCATCACTATTTTATATCCTAATTCATCCTTATTCATTGATATATTTCACATTACGATGATGTTCTTATGTTGTTTTGGCCTATTTTACACAGTTTGCAACTTTCCGGTGCCGAAGCAGGAGACGCAGGATTCAGCGGTAAAAAGTGGACGCTGAGTTGCTGAAGAAGAATACCTCCAAATTACCTGAAAATCGACGGAGGGTATTTTCCAGAAGGATCACGAAGATACGCAAAAGAGCAACCAGAGGGGGGCCACAGGGTGCCCAGGCGGCCACCTGGCACGACCCCCACCCTTGTAATGCCCAGGATGGGACTATATCTCCTACGTGTCGAGGCACGACTTAAAGATATAAGCCCATCCTAGAATGATCTCAAGTTTGGTATCTTTGCACGACTCATGTAAAAGAGGGATTAAAATGCAAAAGGAGATAGTTGGCTTACACTCGCCACTTCACGCAATACAATACATAAGCAATACATCATTCAAAACATCACAACCCGACTACGGGTGAAGATCCAAAAGAAAGATACCAAAACAACATAAAGCCACAGGTCAGGATCGAATCCTAATAGAAACCACTACTGAACGTCGAAACGTCACAAGCAAACGGTCACACTCTTCATCGAGCTCCTGGTGAAGAACTTGAACCAGCTCCTGCATCAAACTCGGCTGAACCTGCATCTGGTGTGGTGAAGTAACTGTGAGCCACAGAGGACTCAGCAATCCCGTTCCCGGGTAACAAGACTATTTAAGCCTTGGGTGAGGACAAGGCTGAAGAAAGAACGAGAGGTGAAGGAACAACAAGAGTCTGCAGCAGCAACTAGCACTAACTTACGTAATAGAGAGCGAGAAGAGCAGTGCATCGGTCGAAAGATGATCACGAAGTGATCCTAACTAAAGCCGGTCAAACATAACCCCACCGTGTTCAACTCCCGAATCCCCATTCGGAAATTGACAGTCACGGTACACACGCTGGTAGTGTATTGAAACATTGTGTCAAGTTATCTACAACCGGAATTAACAAGCTCCCATCTGCCACATAACCGCGGGCACGGCTTTCGAAAGTTCAAACCCTGCAGGGGTGTTCCAACTTGGCCCATCACAAGCCCACGATCCGCGAAGTCGCAACTCCATAGGTGGGAAGACCCGAGTATTCTCGGAATCCCGTGCTCAAGTTAAACCGAACTAAGGTAAGGCTAATCCAGCAAATCCTCCCGGCGTGTCGACACCCTGATAGTAGCCGCGCGTATCTAAGTCTCAGGACACGACCGGATGGGCGATCCCACAGGTTTTTACCAAACCTTGAGTTTCCTCGAGGTGGCCCCGCGTAACCCCCGTTTCGGACCAACACTCATGTGGAGCACTGGCCCGGGGTTGTTGAATTAAAATAAAAGGGATAGCTAGTCCACATGCAAGTTTTATTAGTTTGTTATTAGGCAAATAGTACCAATGTTGGGATTTGCTGGAAAAGACTTAGCACTTAGCGGTTTATCAAGGGGGTCCCATACACCCCAACCGTGTTAGGAACGCATAATCAAGGAACATAACACCGGTTTATACGGTTCCTAACGGCATGAGTGGAACAAATCACCAAGCAAAAGGCTTAGCCTTCCACCCTTGCCAGTATATAGATGATTTCATTTTAAGCATTTATATAGTGTGATATAACCCAACCAAACTTCAACATGAAGCAAGCATCTTCAATCTTCACCTGCAACTAGCAATGCTATAAGAAGGGCTGAGCGAAGCGTACTTAGCCAAGCAACGGTTTGCGTAGGTAGGTTGGTTAAACATGGTAGTGGTTACAAGTAGGAGGCTGACAAGAAGAACATGGGCATCGAGGCAAAACTAAAGAGCGGATCTACTAGCAATAGGCAAAGATAGTAATGGTATCCGGGTTCGGTCATCTTGCCTGGAATTCCACAAGGGAGAAGAACGGATCCACGAAGCAGAAGGAGCAACAGTCAAGCGAATCCTCACAACTCCGGAACGAAACCGAAGCTATCAAGAGAAGCAAACCGGAAAGAAAGAAACAACACGGTAAACACACAAGCATAAACATGGCATACGATGCACATCCAAGTATGATGCATGTCCGGTTTAAATATGCATGGCATGGCAAAGTGCACAAACAAAACTACAAGTTAAGTGGAGATCAATATGCAACGAGTTGCATATTGACGAAACACCACATTTTAATTATTTAGTTGACTCTCGTTATTTACAAGACAAGGTTAAATGTTTTTAACATGGCAAGAGGTGAAGCATAAAAAAAAACTACACTAACTAGGCAATTTAAATGAGGCCGGAAATAACAACAACAAGTCCGAAAAATCCCCATAAGCATGTTTAATAATTATAAACAAACAACAATTAAACATTCAAGGTTGTTAACATGATGCGGATGATATGATCAAGTTTATGCAATTATTAATTAAAGGTTGACTTAAAAGAGATAAAGATGATAAGGAGAAATAGTCATCGTGGTGGAAAGAAAGGGGGCCACGGCAACGATCCGAAATGATGCAACGCAACATATCGGTACCGGTATCTCGTTGAGAGACCGATGCGAAAGCAAATGCGGAGTGATCGAGTCAAACGAGATGATGGGGTGATCCCGTTACCGGGTTCCCACGAGTCGGTGACGAGGCAACCGAGGAACATGACAAAAGGGACGAAACGGACACGAAGCACACACGGGAGGCATTTCATACAACACAAGCAAGCATGCACGAGTCACACGCGGGGTCGTCTCGTTATACCTTTGAAGCGTGCGTTTCGGGGCGGTTCGAGACGTAGAGGAAGGAGGCGTTCCGTTCGGAGAGGAAGTAGACGTTCTCATTTCTTCACCGAAGGTAGTCGTTCTCGTAGCGGTAGTTGTACTCGGGCGACGGTAGTGGTACTCGCGGTCATCGAGCGACGGTAGTTGTACATGATCCGTAGAGGTACTTGTCATCGTCTCGTTCGATCGTCGTGGTACTTGACAAAAGGTTGTGGTCTCGATATCGTAGTTGTACATGTGGTCGTCGTGGGAAGTAGTGGAACTTGGTCGTTTTCCGGGCGTCGGTAGTCGTACACGGGGCGTTTTGTAGATGTTCACGGATCTTCGGACTTGCGGCTGCGGTCTTCACATCAAAAGAACAAAAAAAACAGCAACACAAAAAAAACACCATCACGGCACGGTCACGGTAAGGAGGCTGCTCGGGACGCTGGAAGGAGCTCGCGGACGAAGCTGGGCGGAGCCGGCTGCATCTGGCCGACCGGATCGACTGGCGGGCGCCAGGCGCTGAACACGGGGGCGCGGCGAGGCAGAGGCCAGAGGAAGGGCCTCTCGGCCGCGGCTTCTGGACGGCGGGGCGGAAGTGCGCCGGGGTCCGACCCGGCTGGGAAGGCGCCGGTGCCTGGGCTCCTGGCCGCGGGAGCTCGGAGGAGAGGAGGGTCGTCGGGCGAGGACGGACCGCGCTGGTCGAGGGGCGCGAGAGGCGAAGGGGCAACGGAGCTGCGGCCTGGCTGGCCTGCCTGGGCTCGAGGGCCGGCGATGGAAGGAGGCCGCGGACCGGACTCCTGGAGGCGACCACGCGAGGGGCTCGGGCTGCCTGGCCGAGGGGAACGAGAGGGAGGCCTCGGCGCGGTGCCTGAGGGAGCGAGGCGCACTGGGAAGATCGAGGGGGGAAGGGGGAGTGCGAGAGGGAGGCAGAGGCTCGGCCTCGAAGGGGATTCGGGCACGAGCGAGGTGAGTGCGGCGGCGGGCAAGGAAAAAGAGGGAGAGAGCGAGGGAAACGGGAGGGCGAGGGGGAGATGCGGGCGAGCGAGAGAGAGGATTCGAGAGAAGCGGCGGCGGTCGAGAGGGACGAGGGAGAGAACGAGAGCGAAGGGAGTTAGGGTAGGGTTTCGGTGGGGTGGCCGGATGGGCCAGGAGAGAGGAGGCCCAAGAGGGAGGAGAGATGGGCCAGAGAGATTGAGGCCCGAGCGGCTGGGATGCCTCTTATTTTTATTCCTTAGCAGAAATAAAAATAAAAGGAGAGAATCAAAATAAAAAGAAAAGAGGCAAAGAACAGAAAATAAAAGATGGGTCATTTTTGTAAGGCTTTACGGGTTATTACCAACCCAACAAAAATAGAACCAACAAAAGGGAAGTGCAAACTAAAACATTTAGGTTGCAAAAAATAAAAGGAGTTTGAATGGAGTCTAGATAAATGGAGGAGCCTCGAAACAACGGAAAGAAATTATAGCAAGGTTTGAGGCAAAGAATTGAGATAGAAATGCATGGAGAAATATTGCAAGTGTGTTACGGTGATCCCAAACAATTGGAATATTTTTAATATAGCTCCCTAAAATAATGAGAGACTTTTATATGTTTTAAAGAGAAGACACCTTCCCTCGATTTAAATGGACCGAAGGTCCACACGATTTATTTAGGTTGAGATGCAAAATAAAATATGACATGATGGCATGATGACATGATGCAATGCAAAAATAATAAAGCAAGCACAAGGAACACACGGGAGACCCCGGAACATCTGGAATCTTCGGGAATCTTCTGGAATCTTCTGGGACGTCGGTCTCGGGCGTCACAACTCTCCCACACTAACAGAGGATCTCGACCCGAGATCCTAGAGATATCACCGGGTAGAAACGAAAAAGAAGAGGTAAAACAAAGTTGCTTCTTTGACAGACGAGTGAAACCAAAGAACCTTGAGAGGTTGAACAAAAAGAAAGAAGAATGCAACGGAGATGAACGAAGTTAAGAGCACTCCGGTAAGCAGGAGGAACATTACAAGAACCTTGAAGGTTGAAAGACATGAAACAAGAGCTTACGAACCAAAAGAATATGAAACTGCAAGGGTATAGCCAAGGAAGAAGAATGACAGAATTTGGACAGCACTCCGTCTGAAAATGGAATGAATTGAACAAGAACTTGAGGAGATGGAATGATACTTGATGAAAACAACAACACATTGCCTCCGAAACAATTAAAAGAATGGCACAAGGTTAAGAAGAATTCAGACAGCACTCCGGTTAAAGAGAGGCAAACTAGATAAGATGACGGAACTAGAATAGAAGGCACAACATTCCGATTAAATAGATAAACAAAGAAAGAACATGATATAGATATGACAAGATGATGGTTGGAGAGAGCAACCTCACAATGCCTCCGGAATGAAAGAATAGCATAAAGATCAACGAAAGAAATGAATGGAGAAGAAATATGACAACCTCTCTCAAAATTGAATTTTGAAAGAGCATCCTTACGAAGAAGGGTTGAAAAGAGTTGTTGGAAAATTCAACAACGAAAGAATAAGCTTGATGTGGGCTTATGGAAAACATCTCAAAATTAAGAGGTGACAACCAGCCACTAACTTAAACAATTGATTGGATTGAGATCAACAAGGAGACGAAATTGTTATCTCACGGAGAGGATAAATGAAGAACTTGGGTCATTTATAAGCACCATAATAGCAACAATCCTTAGGGAAAGTTTTTAAGTGAAATATAACCCAAGATAACTCCAATGAATAAATTGAAGGGTTGAAAGGATCTCCTGAACAAGGAAAAATGATGGGTTTAAATATTTCATTCTTGATAACTCGTGAGTCATGAAACATGAAGGAATTGTCAAGAATGACATAACACCATCTCGAGCAATAAGGTAGAAAGAATTGCACTTGGAAAGCATGATGAAGAATGCTTGAGCTCCAACAAGAATCTTGATGAAAACTTCGAGGATGAATTAAAACATGATGAACCACCATGAAGAACTCCGGTAATGAAAGCATGAGAAGTGAAAGATGAAAAGAATAAGATTCAAGGGCTGCAATGAATTAGATGGAGGTTGAAATGATATAATTGAAATAACTTGGAGCTCCGGAAAACAAGATGAACAACTTAGAACCAAGGATATGATATGATGAACAAGCTCCGGACAAAAGAATTAAATCACCTTGAAGGAATAAGAATAAGAATTATGTCATGCATCTCCTTCACCAATTTAATTGGTGACAACCAAAGGATTTGGCATACTACTTATTCTCATTGGAAAGAATTAAAGAGGGATCTAGCACAAGCTTGGATAAATATTCAACAAAGCACTGGTAGGATTGTGAAAAGAACAATTGAATTGAAACGATAACAACAGAAAGGTAAACTTGAAAGAACCACCGTAAGAATAGGGAGCCGAACGAAGAGACATCAATGAAGAATATTTGGAGGACGAAGTTGAAAACTGAGAACAAAGAAATCTTCTGAAATGATGGCCTTCGGAGGATCACAAAGAAAGAATTCATGAAATGCTTCGGATGGGTATAAAAGAATTCCTCACAAACGGAACAATAATGAGGATGGCATGAAGCTAGAACCACGAATCTTCAAGAAGACGGGCCAATATTTAAGAGAAACACTTCTCCAGTCTTCAAATAATGAGAATGAAGACGAGAAATGCCATGAAGAATTGTTGAGCACTCCGGAATGAAGAATTAAAAAGGTTGAACCAAAGATGAATAGAATTTGAAAGCGGTCCTGGAGAAGGACTGTGACTGATGGAAATCATTCTTACATCACACTTTGAAAAGAATTCTCCGGAGAAAGAAGAGTCAGGTAAGATCCTGGGAAAAGACCTGTGGGTTAGGGCCCACTCAAAGAAAAATCACCGTTGGAAGAGATTGCTGAAGAGATATTGCACCGGTTGAATTAAATGGCTTGAGTAAGAAGACAATGCTCAAAAATAGCTTGAACGGATTAAGAATGGAATATGAATCTTCAGCACTCCGGATATGAATAGCAAGAGGAGAATGATTAATTGGTGCACCGGAATAAGAAAGCATTGTGAAATGAGGAAAAATGATAAGATCAAAACCGAAATCTTGAATTACATCCACCGGCAGAATTTGAGAACAAAAGAATGATGAGCTTGAAGCTCTTGAGCATCTTCAAGATAAATCACCGGATAAGAACATTGAAGGAAAAAAAGAATGAAGAAATATCACATGAATAAAATGGATATTCCATTAAGAATTCTTGCTCCAAGGAGAAAAGGGTGGGAGGGTGGGTGGGGAAAACAAAGACAACTTGGGATGAATGAAACAGACAATCGTCAGATTTCTCAACGACGTCTGTATGGAATAACTTGAAGAGAAAGCACACCGGTTGAAAAGAATTAACATGACAAACTTGATGGTCAAGAAGAAGTAGCACTCTCATAGAAATACGAGAACAGCGATTAGGAAGGTATGGAATCAACATTTGACATCGAAGCAACTCGAATACCAGAATCAAAACGAAACAAAGGATAGATATGCAACAGCCTAATCTTCACAACATCATCCGAACAGAGAATTGAACGAATGAATTCCGCAGGTACATCAACTCGTCGAGAAGCCACTCGAAGAACAAAAGGTAAATAAAAAGGAACAAAGATCAGATAGAACAAATACAAGATAGAAGCTTCGTTCGACATCTTTGTGCTGTAAGATTATGGAACGTGTTACAAAAGGGTTTTGCAATCCCCGGATCAGCATAGCCAAGGACCCTTTAAGATGCAACTCCCGATCAGAACAAGTCCATAAAACCACTTCACTCAATGTAGAACCCCAAACTTCATATCGAGCATCCGTTGGAAGAATGCCTAGAACTACTAGATAACCCACCTATAGATTTCCGAAAGTTTCCAGTTATGCAATCAGGTGTTGGGGATACACGGGAAGCACCGCGCAATCAACTCTAAACCTACATCCAGGTGTATCCATCCTTCAACACATAACCAGTCTTTCTCCGAAACTGTGTACCTCGGACCTTCGAAAAGCATCCACTATAACAAGCTATGGCAATACTCTCGAACTACCTCCCCAGTACTGGGTGATGTCGGGGTTATCTTGCCACTGGCCGTATAGGAGAGATTTTCGATGTCGGCCGTCTTAAGTATTTAGTACTGCCGCGATATGCTTGTGTCAATGATACCCCGAAGCTCAACTCCTCGGTAACAGGAGGCATCGAGAACAATATCCTTGTCACAAGAACATCGAAACAATCCCAGAATACTCGCGGGATCCTAAAAAAAATTGGTGCAATTTTTGAAAGTAGAAGAGGCAAGAGTAATCGTCAGGAGTCCTCACCAGAATGAAAAGAGATGAGGAGCAAAAGAAATCCTACTCTCCGATATAATATAGGACTCAAAAAGTTTTCAGTGTGTGCCTAGACTCAACCGTCAACGATTCGATCAAACAGTGGGGGCTTCTAGGTCGGAGAAGGCTCTGAATACCAACTTGTAATGCCCAGGATGGGACTATATCTCCTACGTGTCGAGGCACGACTTAAAGATATAAGCCCATCCTAGAATGATCTCAAGTTTGGTATCTTTGCACGACTCATGTAAAAGAGGGATTAAAATGCAAAAGGAGATAGTTGGCTTACACTCGCCACTTCACGCAATACAATACATAAGCAATACATCATTCAAAACATCACAACCCGACTACGGGTGAAGATCCAAAAGAAAGATACCAAAACAACATAAAGCCACAGGTCAGGATCGAATCCTAGTAGAAACCACTACTGAACGTCAAAACGTCACAAGCAAACGGTCACACTCTTCATCGAGCTCCTGGTGAAGAACTTGAACCAGCTCCTGCATCAAACTCGGCTGAACCTGCATCTGGTGTGGTGAAGTAACTGTGAGCCACAGAGGACTCAGCAATCCCGTTCCCGGGTAACAAGACTATTTAAGCCTTGGGTGAGGACAAGGCTGAAGAAAGAACGAGAGGTGAAGGAACAACAAGAGTCTGCAGCAGCAACTAGCACTAACTTACGTAATAGAGAGCGAGAAGAGCAGTGCATCGGTCGAAAGATGATCACGAAGTGATCCTAACTAAAGCCGGTCAAACATAACCCCACCGTGTTCAACTCCCGAATCCCCATTCGGAAATTGACAGTCACGGTACACACGCTGGTAGTGTATTGAAACATTGTGTCAAGTTATCTACAACCGGAATTAACAAGCTCCCATCTGCCACATAACCGCGGGCACGGCTTTCGAAAGTTCAAACCCTGCAGGGGTGTTCCAACTTGGCCCATCACAAGCCCACGATCCGCGAAGTCGCAACTCCATAGGTGGGAAGACCCGAGTATTCTCGGAATCCCGTGCTCAAGTTAAACCGAACTAAGGTAAGGCTAATCCAGCAAATCCTCCCGGCGTGTCGACACCCTGATAGTAGCCGCGCGTATCTAAGTCTCAGGACACGACCGGATGGGCGATCCCACAGGTTTTTACCAAACCTTGAGTTTCCTCGAGGTGGCCCCGCGTAACCCCCGTTTCGAACCAACACTCATGTGGAGCACTGGCCCGGGGTTGTTGAATTAAAATAAAAGGGATAGCTAGTCCACATGCAAGTTTTATTAGTTTGTTATTAGGCAAATAGTACCAATGTTGGGATTTGCTGGAAAAGACTTAGCACTTAGCGGTTTATCAAGGGGGTCCCATACACCCCAACCGTGTTAGGAACACATAATCAAGGAACATAACACCGGTTTATACGGTTCCTAACGGCATGAGTGGAACAAATCACCAAGCAAAAGGCTTAGCCTTCCACCCTTGCCAGTATATAGATGATTTCATTTTAAGCATTTATATAGTGTGATATAACCCAACCAAACTTCAACATGAAGCAAGCATCTTCAATCTTCACCTGCAACTAGCAATGCTATAAGAAGGGCCGAGCGAAGCGTACTTAGCCAAGCAACGGTTTGCGTAGGTAGGTTGGTTAAACATGGTAGTGGTTACAAGTAGGAGGCTGACAAGAAGAACATGGGCATCGAGGCAAAACTAAAGAGCGGATCTACTAGCAATAGGCAAAGATAGTAATGGTATCCGGGTTCGGTCATCTTGCCTGGAATTCCACAAGGGAGAAGAACGGATCCACGAAGCAGAAGGAGCAACAGTCAAGCGAATCCTCACAACTCCGGAACGAAACCGAAGCTATCAAGAGAAGCAAACCGGAAAGAAAGAAACAACACGGTAAACACACAAGCATAAACATGGCATACGATGCACATCCAAGTATGATGCATGTCCGGTTTAAATATGCATGGCATGGCAAAGTGCACAAACAAAACTACAAGTTAAGTGGAGATCAATATGCAACGAGTTGCATATTGACGAAACACCACATTTTAATTATTTAGTTGACTCTCGTTATTTACAAGACAAGGTTAAATGTTTTTAACATGGCAAGAGGTGAAGCATAAAAAAAAACTACACTAACTAGGCAATTTAAATGAGGCCGGAAATAACAACAACAAGTCCGGAAAATCCCCATAAGCATGTTTAATAATTATAAACAAACAACAATTAAACATTCAAGGTTGTTAACATGATGCGGATGATATGATCAAGTTTATGCAATTATTAATTAAAGGTTGACTTAAAAGAGATAAAGATGATAAGGAGAAATAGTCATCGTGGTGGAAAGAAAGGGGGCCACGGCAACGATCCGAAATGATGCAACACAACATATCGGTACCGGTATCTCGTTGAGAGACCGATGCGAAAGCAAATGCGGAGTGATCGAGTCAAACGAGATGATGGGGTGATCCCGTTACCGGGTTCCCACGAGTCGGTGACGAGGCAACCGAGGAACATGACAAAAGGGACGAAACGGACACGAAGCACACACGGGAGACATTTCATACAACACAAGCAAGCATGCACGAGTCACACGCGGGGTCGTCTCGTTATACCTTTGAAGCATGCGTTTCGGGGCGGTTCGAGACGTAGAGGAAGGAGGCGTTCCGTTCGGAGAGGAAGTAGACGTTCTCATTTCTTCACCGAAGGTAGTCGTTCTCGTAGCGGTAGTTGTACTCGGGCGACGGTAGTGGTACTCGCGGTCATCGAGCGACGGTAGTTGTACATGATCCGTAGAGGTACTTGTCATCGTCTCGTTCGGTCGTCGTGGTACTTGACAAAAGGTTGTGGTCTCGATATCGTAGTTGTACACGTGGTCGTCGTGGGAAGTAGTGGAACTTGGTCGTTTTCCGGGCGTCGGTAGTCGTACACGGGGCGTTTTGTAGATGTTCACGGATCTTCGGACTTGCGGCTGCGGTCTTCACATCAAAAGAACAAAAAAAACAGCAACACAAAAAAAACACCATCACGGCACGGTCACGGTAAGGAGGCTGCTCGGGACGCTGGAAGGAGCTCGCGGACGAAGCTGGGCGGAGCCGGCTGCATCTGGCCGACCGGATCGACTGGCGGGCGCCAGGCGCTGAACGCGGGGGCGCGGCGAGGCAGAGGCCAGAGGAAGGGCCTCTCGGCCGCGGCTTCTGGACGGCGGGGCGGAAGTGCGCCAGGATCCGACCCGGCTGGGAAGGCGCCGGTGCCTGGGCTCCTGGCCGCGGGAGCTCGGAGGAGAGGAGGGTCGTCGGGCGAGGACGGACCGCGCTGGTCGAGGGGCGCGAGAGGCGAAGGGGCAACGGAGCTGCGGCCTGGCTGGCCTGCCTGGGCTCGAGGGCCGGCGATGGAAGGAGGCCGCGGACCGGACTCCTGGAGGCGACCACGCGAGGGGCTCGGGCTGCCTGGCCGAGGGGAACGAGAGGGAGGCCTCGGCGCGGTGCCTGAGGGAGCGAGGCGCACTGGGAAGATCGAGGGGGGAAGGGGGAGTGCGAGAGGGAGGCAGAGGCTCGGCCTCGAAGGGGATTCGGGCACGAGCGAGGTGAGTGCGGCGGCGGGCAAGGAAAAAGAGGGAGAGAGCGAGGGAAACGGGAGGACGAGGGGGAGATGCGGGCGAGCGAGAGAGAGGATTCGAGAGAAGCGGCGGCGGTCGAGAAGGACGAGGGAGAGAACGAGAGCGAAGGGAGTTAGGGTAGGGTTTCGGTGGGGTGGCCGGATGGGCCAGGAGAGAGGAGGCCCAAGAGGGAGGAGAGATGGGCCAGAGAGATTGAGGCCCGAGCTGCTGGGATGCCTCTTATTTTTATTCCTTAGCAGAAATAAAAATAAAAGGAGAGAATCAAAATAAAAAGAAAAGAGGCAAAGAACAGAAAATAAAAGATGGGTCATTTTTGTAAGGCTTTACGGGTTATTACCAACCCAACAAAAATAGAACCAACAAAAGGGAAGTGCAAACTAAAACATTTAGGTTGCAAAAAATAAAAGGAGTTTGAATGGAGTCTAGATAAATGGAGGAGCCTCGAAACAACGGAAAGAAATTATAGCAAGGTTTGAGGCAAAGAATTGAGATAGAAATGCATGGAGAAATATTGCAAGTGTGTTACGGTGATCCCAAACAATTGGAATATTTTTAATATAGCTCCCTAAAATAATGAGAGACTTTTATATGTTTTAAAGAGAAGACACCTTCCCTCGATTTAAATGGACCGAAGGTCCACACGATTTATTTAGGTTGAGATGCAAAATAAAATATGACATGATGGCATGATGACATGATGCAATGCAAAAATAATAAAGCAAGCACAAGGAACACATGGGAGACCCCGGAACATCTGGAATCTTCGGGAATCTTCTGGAATCTTCTGGGACGTCGGTCTCGGGCGTCACAACCCTGGCCGCGCCGGGAGGGCGCCTGGAGCCCCTGGCGCACTCCAGGCTCTCCCTTCTGGCCTATATACTCCTCGTCATCCAGAAACCCTAAAAAGGAGAGAGTTTATGGAGTTCCGCCGCCGCTCCGTGGCGGAAACCTACAGAGAAGAAAAGCCATCTCCGGCGGGCAGATTCCGCCGGGGAGATCACCTCCCGAAAGGGGAGATCATCGCCATCGTCATCACCATCGTCACGGGCATCATCGAGATCATCATCAACATCATCCCCAACATCAGCACCATCTCCATCTTCATGCAATCTCATCTCACAATTGCAACTTGTGTTGTAATCCGTACTATCTATCCTCTCTACTCTATCGGTGTTGATTACTACTTTGTGGTGAATGTTATTGAGTTTTGTTGGAGAAATATCATTGTGTCCAGATTGTTTATCATCCATCTATCTCCACTGATCATGATCTCTTTTATGTCTTGTGAGTAGTTACTTTAGTTCTTGACGACATGGGAGAAGTCTTGTTGTTAGTAGTCATATCATGTTGAAGTAATATGTGTTGTTTGATACTTAAGTTGTGTTGTTATTTTCCTAGTGGTGTTGTGTGAGTCGAACACTCAACACTTCGCCTTATTAAGGACCTAGGGGAATACATTGTGTACAAAGAATGCTTACGGTGGGTTGCCGGAGTGACAGAAACCTGAACCCCAGTTCGCACGCTTTTGCACAAGGGAACAATGGATCATCGATCGTATTGCTATGGTTAGGCTTTTGCCTTAAATACTATATTGTATTTGCGGATGCTTGCAAGGTGTTTAATCATAAGAGTGCACTCATCTTAGTCTAGAGGGTGTACTAGCTTAGATCCACCCACTCAACACTTATCAACACATCACATAGTACCGATGCGGAATATGGCGAAAGCACATGACTACCTCTCCCGTGTGTCCTCAAGAAAACTTTAGCCTTTATAAGTTCAGTTGCTAGGCCTCTCCTTTGCTCAGAAAGGATTGGGCCACTTGTTACTCTCCAGTGCCTTTTACTTTGCTCGCTTCTACTTTCATGTTGCTTATATCAAGAAAACCCCTAAAAAGTTATCTTTCAGTGCTTGCAGTTATTCCTTGCTCAGAATCACTTATCAATACCTTCTGCTCCTCGTTGGGTTCGACACTCTTACTTATCGAAAACGCTGCAATAGATCCCTTACGGTTGTGGGTCATCAAGTACCGTTTTTTGGCGCCGTTGCCGGGGAGTGTAGCGCTATTGGTAAGTGAAGCTGGTAAGGAAGTTTTTATATTTCTGTTTTTATTTTGCTGTTGCTGCTCTTTGTCCTTATGGACAACCTTGCTATTGGATCGTTGCTTGTGGGAAGACGCCCCACAAATGTGGTGGTTGCTCCTCCCCCTACTGAAATTGTGCCCTATAAAATACCAGCTGGTATTATCGATTATGTTTTGGCTAATCGTTATGCAGGAGACAGACATCCCGGTGAACACTTGCTATATCTGTCACAACTATGTTCATTATTTAAGCTTGCAGGTGTATCAATGGAGTTTGTCATGAGGAAATTTTTCTCCGTATCGCTTATAGATAAAGCTTCAGATTGGTATAAGCTTCTCGATAACTCACACTTGCTTGATTGGCAAGAGCTTATGTCTCTCTTTTATACCAAGTTTTATCCTCTTCATGAAATTCATCGAGACAGGAACTATATCTATAACTTTAGGTCTCGTGACGGAGAAAGCATTGCTCAAGCTTGGGGGAGATTGAAGTCCCTAATGCTCAAATGTCCTATTCATGAGCTCCCCAAGAAAATTATACTTACAAATTTTTATGCCAGGCTTTCTCGTCAGGATAAGGAGATGCTGGATGCCTCCTCTAGTGGGGTATTTCAGACAAAGAGCGTTGAAGAAAGGTGGGATCTCATTGAAAGGATCCAGAGGAATACCGAAGATTGGGAAATCAATAAAGGTATTGAACCCGCTATAAATTATGAGCATGATTATATTGAGAGCTATGTGAAAACTGATTACTTCAATACCTTTTGCTCTAAGATTGGTCTTGATTCCCATCTAATGATTGATTTCTGTAAGGATTTTGCCTCTCACGTTGATTCTTTTAAAAAGAAGAGAGATCAGCATCATGAACCTTTCAAAGAGTTACCTGTTGATATTCATGTTGCTGACCCTATTTTGCCTGCAGTTATATATGAAAAGCCTCCTTTTCCCGAAAGGATAAGGGAGCACTCTCTTGTGACAGGCATAATAAATAAAAGCGAGAGAAGAATTGATGAGCCTGAGGACCATATCAAGGTCGATCCTCAAGTTGCATTGGTTAAAGACCTTGTTACTAATGATGTTTTGGATTCCAATGTAAATTTTTGTGCTGTTTCCACTAACCTTGTCACAGCCAAGAATAAAGGCCCAATTTCAGGTACTCCAGTAGTATCTGTTAAAATAACAGATCACAATTATTATGGGCTATGCGATTTGGGATCGAGTGCTAGTGCTATCCCCTATTCACTTTATCAAGAGATCATCGGTGAGATTTCACCTTGTGAACTTGAAGAAGTTGATGTTACCATTCATCTTGCAAACAGAGCAACTATCTCTCCTATCGGAATTGTGAGAGACGTTGAAGTCCTATGTGTAAAGGTAAAATACCCTACCGACTTTCTAGTACTTGGTTCAGTGAGGGACAATTTGTGTCCTATTATTTTTGGTAGACCTTTTCTCAGAACTTGTGGAGCTATAATAGATTGCAAGAAAGGTAAAGTTTCTGTTGAATTCAATGGTGAGCCATATGAATTTAACTTTTCTAAGTTCTCTAAGCAGCCTCGTGGTACCGATTTACCTAGTGATGATAAAATTATTGAAAGTATTGCTTATATTGCTATTCCCCCTAATGATCCTTTGCAGCAATATATGGAGGACCACGAGAATGATTTGCATATGCAGGAAAGAAATCAACTAGATGAAATATTCTTGAGACAACCTGCTATCCTGAAGCACAACCTTTCGGTTGAACCTTTGGGAATTTTATCAAAACCAAAAGAAGACCCGGTGTTCGATCTTAAACCTCTTCCCGGTACGCTCAAGTATGCTTATTTAGATGAAAAGAAAGTATATCCTGTTATTATCAACTCTAACCTTTCAGGATATGAAGAAGAGCGACTATTGGAAGTACTAAATAAACACCGAGGTGCAATTGGCTATACCCTTGATGACCTTAAGGGGATTAGTCCATCTATCTGTCAACATACTATCAACCTTGAGCACGATGCTAAACCAGTTGTTGATCATCAACGATGGTTGAACCCGAAGATGATGGATGTTGTAAGAACTGAGATTCTCAAGCTTCTAGCCGCAGGTATTATCTACCCTATAGCTGATAGTAAGTGGGTAAGCCCGGTACATTGTGTTCCTAAGAAAGGAGATACAACTGTGGTTCCTAATGATAAGAATGAACTAATACCTAAGAGAATTATTATTGGATATAGAATGTGTATTGATTACAGGAAGCTGAACAAGGCAACCAGGAAGGATCACTACCCGTTGCCGTTCATCGAGCAAATGCTTGAAAGGTTATCCAAAAATACCCACTTTTGTTACCTCGATGGTTATTCTGGCTTCTCTCAAATTCATGTTAACACTGCTGATCAAGAGAAGACCATTTTTACTTGTCCCTACGGTACTTATGCTTACAGGCGTATGCCTTTTGGTTTATGTAATGCCCCTGCTACTTTTCAAAGGTGTATGTCTGCTATCTTTCATGGTTTCTGTGAGGAGATTGTGGAAGTCTTCATGGACGATTTCTCCGTCTATGGAACTTCCTTTGACCATTGTCTCCACAACCTTAATAAAGTTTTGCAGAGATGTGAGGAGACAAATCTGGTACTCAACTGGGAGAAGTGCCACTTCATGGTTAACGAAGGAATTGTTCTTGGTCACAAGATTTCCGAAAGGGGAATTGAGGTGGACAAGGCCAAGATCGAAGCAATTGAGAGGATGCCCTATCCAAGGGACATCAAAGGTATTCACAGTTTTCTCGGTCATGCTGATTTCTATAGAAGATTTATTAAAGACTTTTCTAAGACTTCGAGACCCCTCACTAATCTTCTCCAGAAGGACGTTCCTTTTGTATTTGATGAAGATTGTAAGGAGGCTTTTGAAGTTCTTAAGAAAGCTTTAATAACCGCTCCTATAGTACAACCACCTGACTGGAATTTACCTTTTGAGATTATGTGTGATGCTAGTGATTTTGCTGTTGGAGCTGTTTTAGGGCAAAGGGTTGATAAGAAATTGTTGGGGATCGTAGCAGAAAATCAAAATTTTTCCTACGCGTCACCAAGATCTATCTATGGAGTAATCTAGCAACGAGCATAAAGGAGAGTGCATCTACATACCCTTGTAGATTGCGATGCGGAAGCGTTGCAAGAACGCGGATGAAGGAGTCGTACTCGCTGCGATTCAGATCGCGATTGATTCCGATCTAAGCGCCGAACAACGGCGCCTCCGCGTTCAACACACGTGCAGCCCGGTGACGTCTCCCACGCCTTGATCCAGCAAGGAGAGAGGGAGAGGTTGGGAAAGACTCCATCCAACAGCAGCACGACGGCATGGTGGTGGTAGAGGAGCGCGGGACTCCAGCAGGGCTTCGCCAAGCACTTCGAGAGACGAGGAGGGAGAGAGGTAGGGCTGCGCCAAGTGACAGAGGTCAAAACGTATACTGGGCAGCCCCAAACCTCACATATATATAGGGGGAAGGGGGGGCTGCGCCCCCTTTAGGGTTTCCCACCCCTAGGGGTGCGGCCACCCTAGATCCCATCTAGGGGTGGCGGCTAGAGGGGGAGAGGGAGAGGGGGGCGCACCAGATTGGGCCCTAGGGCCCATCTTCCCTAGGGTTTGCCCCCTTCCCTCTTGGGGGCGCCTTGGGCCTTGGTGGGGGGGCGCACCAGCCCACCTGGGGCTGGTCCCCTCCCACACTTGGCCCACGTATGCCTCCGGGGCTGGTGGCCCCACCCGGTGGACCCCCGGGACCCTCCCGGTGGTCCCGGTACGCTACCGATAGCGCCCGAAACTTTTCCGGTGACCAAAACGGGACTTCCCATATATGAATCTTTACCTCCGGACCATTCCGGAACTCCTCGTGACGTCCGGGATCTCATCCGGGACTCCGAACAACATTCGGTAACCGCGTACATACTTTCCCTATAACCCTAGCGTCATCGAACCTTAAGTGTGTAGACCCTACGGGCTCGGGAACCATGTAGACATGACCGAGACAACTCTCCGGCCAATAACCAACAGCGGGATCTGGATACCCATGTTGGCTCCCACATGTTCCACGATGATCTCATCGGATGAACCACGATGTCAAGGATTCAATCAATCCCGTATACGATTCCCGTTGTCTATCGGTATAGCACTTGCCCGAGATTCGATCGTCGGTATACCGATACCTTGCTCAATCTCGTTACCGGCAAGTCTCTTTACTCGTTCCGTAACACATCATCCCGTGATCAACTCCTTGATCACATATTGTGCACATTATGATGATGTCCTACCGAGTGGGCCCAGAGATACCTCTCCGTCATACGGAGTGACAAATCCCAGTCTCGATTCGTGCCAACCCAACAGACACTTTCGGAGATACCTGTTGTGCACCTTTATAGCCACCCAGTTACGTTGTGACATTTGGTACACCCAAAGCATTCCTACGGTATCTGGGAGTTGCACAATCTCATGGTCTAAGGAAAAGATACTTGACATATAGAAAAGCTTTAGCATACGAACTACACGATCTGTGCTAGGCTTAGGATTGGGTCTTGTCCATCACATCATTCTCCTAATGATGTGATCCCGTTATCAACGACATCCAATGTCCATGGTTAGGAAACCGTAACCATCTATTGATCAACGAGCTAGTCGTCTAGAGGCTCACTAGGGACATGGTGTTTGTCTATGTATCCATACATGTATCTGAGTTTCCTATCAATACAATTCTAGCATGGATAATAAACGATTATCGTGAACAAGGAAATATAATAATAACCAATTTATTATTGCCTCTAGGGCATATTTCCAACAGCTGTTGGGGAACGTCGCATGGGAAACAAAAATTTTCCTACGTTCACCAAGATCAATCTAGGAGATGCATCTACGAGGGGAGAGTTGGATCCACATACCCTTGTAGATCGCTAAGCGGAAGCGTTCAAGAACGCGGTTGATGGAGTCGTACTCGCCGCGATTCAGATCGCCGAAGATCCTAGCACCGAACGGACGGTGCCTCCGCGTTCTTCACACGTGCAGCCCGGTGACGTCTCCCACGCCTTGATCCAGCAAGGAGAGAGGGAGAGGTTGGGGAAGACTCCATCCAACAGCAGCACAACGGCGTGGTGGTGGTGGAGGAGCGCGGGACTCCAGCAGGGCTTCGCCAAGCGCTGCGGGAGACGAGGAGGGAGAGAGGTAGGGCTGCGCCAATCGACCGAGGTCAAAACTTGTTCTGGGCAGCCCTAAACTTCACATATATATAGGGGGGAGGTAGGGGCTGCGCCCCCATCTAGGGTTTCCTCCCTAGGGGTGGCGGCAGCCCCCCAGAACCCATCTAGGGTGCGGCCAAGGGGGGGAGAGAGAGGGGGCGCCCTAGGATGGGCCTTAAGGCCCATCTGGACCTAGGGTTTGCCCCCCTCCACCCTCCATGCGCCTAGGGACTTGGTGGGGGGGCGCACCAGCCCCCTTGGGGCTGGTCCCCTCCCACACTTAGCCCACGCAGCCTTCTGGGGCTGGTGGCCCCACCTGGTGGACCCCCGGGACCCTCCCGGTGGTCCCGGTACATTACCGATATCGCCCGAAACTTTTCCGGTGACCAAAACAGGACTTCCCATATATGAATCTTTACCTCCAGACCATTCCGGAACTCCTCGTGACGTCCGGGATCTCATCCGGGACTCCGAACAACATTCGGTAACCGCGTACATACTTTCCCTATAACCCTAGCGTCATCGAACCTTAAGTGTGTAGACCCTACGGGCTCGGGAACCATGTAGACATGACCGAGACAACTCTCCGGCCAATAACCAACAGCGGGATCTGGATACCCATGTTGGCTCCCACATGTTCCACGATGATCTCATCGGATGAACCACGATGTCAAGGATTCAATCAATCCCGTATACGATTCCCTTTGTCTATCGGTATAGCACTTGCCCGAGATTCGATCGTCGGTATACCTATACCTTGCTCAATCTCGTTACCGGCAAGTCTCTTTACTCGTTCCGTAACACATCATCCCGTGATCAACTCCTTGATCACATATTGTGCACATTATGATGATGTCCTACCGAGTGGGCCCAGAGATACCTCTCCGTCATACGGAGTGACAAATCCCAGTCTCGATTCGTGCCAACCCAACAGACACTTTCGGAGATACCTGTAGTGCACCTTTATAGCCACCCAGTTACGTTGTGACGTTTGGTACACCCAAAGCATTCCTACGGTATCCGGGAGTTGCACAATCTCATGGTCTAAGGAAAATATACTTGACATATAGAAAAGCTTTAGCATACGAACTACACGATCTGTGCTAGGCTTAGGATTGGGTCTTGTCCATCACATCATTCTCCTAATGATGTGATACCGTTATCAACGACATCCAATGTCCATGGTTAGGAAACCGTAACCATCTATTGATCAACGAGCTAGTCGTCTAGAGGCTTACTAGGGACATGGTATTTGTCTATGTATCCACACATGTATCTGAGTTTCCTTTCAATACAATTCTAGCATGGATAATAAACGATTATCGTGAACAAGGAAATATAATAATAACCAATTTATTATTGCCTCTAGGGCATATTTCCAACAGTCTCCCACTTGCACTAGAGTCAATAATCTAGTTCACATCGCCATGTGATTAACACTCATAGGTCACATCGCCATGTGACCAACATCCAAAGAGTTTACTAGAGTCAGTAATCTAGTTCACATCAATATGTGATTAACACTCAATGAGTTCTGGGTTTGATCATGTTATGCTTGTGAGAGTGGTTGTAGTCAACGGGTCTGCAACATTCAGATCCCTATGTACTTCGCAAAATTTTATGTCATATCGTAGATGCTGCTACCACGTTCCACTTGGAGCTATTCCAAACTGTTGCTCCATTATACGTATCCGGTATCTCTACCCCGAGTTATCCGGATAGGTGTAAAGCTTGTATCGACGTGACTCTTTACGTCGAACTCTTTATCACCTCCATAACCGAGAAACATTTCCTTATTCCTCTAAGGATAATTTTGACCACTATCTAGTGATCCACTCCTGGATCACCTTTGTACCCTCTTGCCAGACATGTGGCAAGGCACACATCAGGTGCGGTACTCATCATGGCATACCGTATAGAGCCTATGACAAAAGCATAGGGGACGACCTTCGTCCTTCCTCTTCCTTCTGCAATGGTCAAGTTTTGAGTCTTACTCAACTTCACACCTTACAAATCAGGCAAGAACTCCTTCTTTGACTGATCTATTTTGAACTCCTTCAAAATCATGCCAAGGTGTGTGTTCTTTTGAAAGTATCATCAGGCGTCTTGATCTATCTGTATAGATCTTGATGCCCAATATGTAAGCAGCTTTATCTAGGTCTTCCTTTGAAAAACTCATTTCAAACAACCCTTTATGCTTTCCAGAAATTCTACATCATTTCGGATCAATCATATGTCATTCACATACACTTATCAGAAATGTTGTAGTGCTCCCACTCACTTTATTGCAAATACAAGTTTCTAACAAACTTTGTATACCCAAAAACTTTGATCACTCCATCAAAGCATATATTCCGACTCCGAGATGCTTGCTCTAGTCCATAGAAGGATCGCTGGAGCTAGCATATCTTTTAGCATCCTTAGGATCGACAAAACCTTTCTGATTGTATCATATACAACCTTTTCTTACGAAAACTGGTAAGGAAACTTGTTTTGTCATCCATCTGCCAGATTTCATAAATGCAGCTAATGCTAACATGATTCCGACGGACTTAAGCATCGCTACGGGTGAGAAAATCTCATCGTAGTCAACTCCTTGAACTTGTGGAAAACTCTTCGCCACAAGTCGAGCTTCATAGACGGTGACATTACCGTCCACGTCCGTCTTAGTCTTAAAGATCCATTTGTCTCAATGGCTTGCCGATCATAGGGCAAGTCCACCAAAGTCCATACTTTGTTTTGATACATGGATCCTATCTCGGGTTTATCGGCTTCTAACCATTTGTCGGAATATGGGCCCACCATCGCTTCTCCATAGTTCATAGGTTCATCGTTGTCCAACAACATGACCTCTAAGACAGGATCACCGTACCACTCAGGAGTAGTACATATCCTTGTCGACCTACGAGGTTCGATAGCAACTTGATCTGGAGCTTCATGATCACTATCATTAGTTTCCTCTTCAACAGTCCTAGGTTCCACAGAAACATCTTTCTGTGTTGCACTACTTTCCGGTTGAAGTGAGGGTTCGACAACCTCATCAAGTTCTATCTTCCTCCCACTCAATTCTTTCGAGAGAAACTCCTTCTCGAGAAAGGACCCATTCTTAGCGACAAACATTTTTGTCCTTGGATCTGAGATAGAAGGTATACCCAACTTTTACCTTTGGGTATCCTATGAAGATGTTTTTGTCCGCTTTGGGTTCGAGCTTTTCCCGGCTGAAGCCACAAGCATCGCAGCCCCAAACATTAAGAAAACGACAACTTTGGTTTCTTGCCAAACCATAGTTCATACGGCGTCGTCTCAACGAACTTAGATGGTGCCCTATATAAAGTGAATGCAGCTTTCTCTAATGCATAACCTCAAAATAATAGCGGTAGATCGGTAAGATACATCATAGATCGCACCATATCTCATAAGGTTCGATTACGATGTCTGGACACACCATTACGCTGTGGTGTTCCAGGTGGCTTCAACTGCGAAACATTTCCACAATGCCTTAAGTGATTGCCAAACTCATAATTCAGATAATATCCGCTTGATCAGATCGTAGGAACATGATCTTCTTGTTATGATGATTCTTAATCTTCACTCTGAAATTTTTTGAACCTTTCAAACGTTTCAGACTTTTGCTTCATTAAGTAAATATACCATATCTACTCAAATCGTCAGTGAAGATGAGAAAATAACGATATCCACCATACGCCTTAATTCTCATTGGATCACATACATCAGTATGTATGATTTCCAACAAGTCACTTGCCCGTTTCATTGTACCTGAAAACGGGATCTTAGTCATCCTACCCAAGAGGCATGGCTCGCATGTGTCAAGCGATTCAAAATCAAGTGACTCCAAACATCCATCAGCATGGAGTTTCTTCATGCATTTTATGCCAAAATGACCTAAGCGGCAGTGCCACAAGAAAGTGGTACTATCATTATTAACTCTACATCTTTTGGCATTAATATTATCATCATGTGTATTACTATGATCGAGATTCAACAAACCATTGGGTGCATGACCATAAAGGTATTATTCATGTAAACAGAATAACCATTATTCTCTGACTTAAATGAATAACCGTATTGCAATGAACATGATCTAATCATATTCATGCTCAACGTAGACACCCGATAACATTTATCTAGGTTCAACACTAATCTTGAAAATAGAGGGAGTGTGCGATGGTGATCTTATCAACCTTGGAAACACTTCCAACACACATCGTCACCTCGCCCTTAGCTAGTCTCCGTTCAGTCCGTAGCTTTTGCTTCAAGTTACTAATAATAGCAACTGAACCGGTATCCAATACCCAGGTGCTACAAGGAGTACTAGTAAGGTACACATCAATAACAATATACTTCGTTGAAGTTTCCAGCTATCATATCTACCATGTATTTGGGGTAGTTCCGCTATCATGTGACCGTTCCCCGTACAATAGAAGCACTTAGTCTCGAGGTTTGGGTTTAACCATGGGTTCCTTCATCAGAGCGACAACTGGTTTGCCATCCATGAAGTTTCCCTTCCAGCCCTTGCCCTTTTGAAACCAGTGGTCTTGTTAAACCATCAACACTTGATGCTCCTTCTTGATTTCTACTTTTGCGGTACTAAGAACCGCTAACAGCTCCGGGATCATCTCCATCCTTTGCATGTCATAGTTCATCACGAAGTTCTAGTAGCTTGGCGATAGTGTCTGGAGAATTCCGTCAACCACTATCTCACCTGGAAGATTAACTCCCACTTGGTTCAAGTGATTTTAGCACCCAGACATTCTGAGCACATGCTCACTAGTTGAGCCATTCTCCTCCATCTTTTTGGCAAAAGAACTTGTCAGAGGTCTCATACCTCTCAACACGGGCATGGGCCTGAAATCCCAATTTCAGCTCTTAGAACATCTCATATGTTCCATGGCGTTCAAAACGTCATTGGAATCCCGATTCTAAGCCGTAAAGTATGGTGCACTAAACTATCAAGTAGTCATCAGGACGTGTCTCTCAGGTGTTCACAACATCCACAGACAACATTGTAGGGGTTTGCACATCGAGCGGTGCATCAAAGACGTAAGCTTTCTGTGCAGCAGTGAGGACACTCCTCGGACTACGGACCCAGTCCGCATCCTTGCTTACAATATCTTTCAACTTAGTCTTTCTCTAGGATCGTATTAAACAGGGAGCTACAACGCAGTTATTGGTCTACAACATAATTTGCGAAGACAACTTAGACTATTGTTCATGACAATGAAGTTCATCTAATGAACTCCCACTCAGATAGACATCTCTCTAGTCATCTAAGTGATACATGATCCGAATCGACTAGGCCGTGTCCGATCATCACGTGAGACGTACTAGTCATCAACGGTGAACATCTTCATGTTGATCGTATCTTCTATACGACTCATGTTCGACCTTTCGGTCTTCCGTGTTCCGAGGCCATGTCTGTACATGCTAGGCTCGTCAAGTCAACCCTAAGTGTATTGCGTGTGTAAATCTGGCTTACACCCGTTGTATGCGAACGTTAGAACCTATCACACCCGATCATCACGTGGTGATTCGGAACAACGAACCTTAGCAATGGTGCACAGTTAGGGGAAACACAATTCTTGAAATTTTAGTTAGAGATCATCTTATTCACTACCGTCGTTCTAAGCAAATAAGATGTAAAACATGATAAACATCACATGCAATCAAATAGTGACATGATATGGCCAATATCATTTTGCTCCTTTTGATCTTCATCTTCGGGGCTCCATGATCATCATCGTCACCGGCATGACACCATGATCTCCATCATCATGATCTCCATCATCGTGTCTTCATGAAGTCGTCTCGCCAAACAATACTTCTACTACTATGGCTAACGTTTAGCAATAAAGTAAAGTAATTACATGGCATTATTCAGTGACACGCAGGTCATACAATAAATAAGACAACTCCTATGGCTCCTGCCGGTTGTCATTCTCATCGACATGCAAGTCGTGATTCCTATTACAAGAACATGATCAATCTCATACATCACATATATATCATTCATCATATCCTTTTGGCCATATCACATCACACGGCACATGCTGCAAGAACAAGTTAGACGTCCTCTAATTGTTGTTGCAAGTTTTTACGTGGCTGCTATAGGTTTCTAGCAAGAACGGTTCTTACCTACGCCAAAACCACAACGTGATATGCCAATTTCTATTTACCCTTCATAAGGACCCTTTTCATCGAATCCAATCCGACTAAAGTGGGAGAGACAGACACCCGCTAGCCACCTTATGCAACTAGTGCATGTCAGTCGGTGGAACCTGTCTCACGTAAGAGTACGTGTAAGGTCGGTCCGGGCCGCTTCATCCCACGATGCCGCCGAATCAAGATAAGACTAGTAACGGCAAGAGAATTGACATGATCTATGCCCACAACTACTTTGTGTTCTACTCGTGCAAGATACTACGCATAGACCTAGCTCTGATACCACTGTTGGGGATCGTAGCAGAAAATCAAAATTTTTCCTACGCGTCACCAAGATCTATCTATGGAGTAATCTAGCAACGAGCATAAAGGAGAGTGCATCTACATACCCTTGTAGATTGCGATGCGGAAGCATTGCAAGAACGCGGATGAAGGAGTCGTACTCGCTGCGATTCAGATCGCGGTTGATTCCGATCTAAGCGCCGAACAACGGCGCCTCCGCGTTCAACACACGTGCAGCCCGGTGACGTCTCCCACGCCTTGATCCAGCAAGGAGAGAGGGAGAGGTTGGGAAAGACTCCATCCAACAGCAGCACGACGGCATGGTGGTGGTAGAGGAGCGCGGGACTCCAGCAGGGCTTCGCCAAGCACTGCGAGAGACGAGGAGGGAGAGAGGTAGGGCTGCGCCAAGTGACAGAGGTCAAAACGTATTCTGGGCAGCCCCAAACCTCACATATATATAGGGGGAAGGGGGGGCTGCGCCCCCTTTAGGGTTTCCCACCCCTAGGGGTGCGGCCACCCTAGATCCCATCTAGGGGTGGCGGCTAGAGGGGGAGAGGGAGAGGGGGGCGCACCAGATTGGGCCCTAGGGCCCATCTGCCCTAGGGTTTGCCCCCTTCCCTCTTGGGGGCGCCTTGGGCCTTGGTGGGGGGCGCACCAGCCCACCTGGGGCTGGTCCCCTCCCACACTTGGCCCACGTATGCCTCCGGGGCTGGTGGCCCCACCCGGTGGACCCCCGGGACCCTCCCGGTGGTCCCGGTATGCTACCGATAGCGCCCGAAACTTTTCCGGTGACCAAAACGGGACTTCCCATATATGAATCTTTACCTCCGAACCATTCCGGAACTCCTCGTGACGTCCGGGATCTCATCCGGGACTCCGAACAACATTCGGTAACCGCGTACATACTTTCCCTATAACCCTAGCGTCATCGAACCTTAAGTGTGTAGACCCTACGGGCTCGGGAACCATGTAGACATGACCGAGACAACTCTCCGGCCAATAACCAACAGCGGGATCTGGATACCCATGTTGGCTCCCACATGTTCCACGATGATCTCATCGGATGAACCACGATGTCAAGGATTCAATCAATCCCGTATACGATTCCCTTTGTCTATCGGTATAGCACTTGCCCGAGATTCGATCGTCGGTATACCGATACCTTGCTCAATCTCGTTACCGGCAAGTCTCTTTACTCGTTCCGTAACACATCATCCCGTGATCAACTCCTTGATCACATATTGTGCACATTATGATGATGTCCTACCGAGTGGGCCCAGAGATACCTCTCCGTCATACGGAGTGACAAATCCCAGTCTCGATTCGTGCCAACCCAACAGACACTTTCGGAGATACCTGTAGTGCACCTTTATAGCCACCCAGTTACGTTGTGACGTTTGGTACATCCAAAGCATTCCTACGGTATCCGGGAGTTGCACAATCTCATGGTCTAAGGAAAATATACTTGACATATAGAAAAGCTTTAGCATACGAACTACACGATCTGTGCTAGGCTTAGGATTGGGTCTTGTCCATCACATCATTCTCCTAATGATGTGATACCGTTATCAACGACATCCAATGTCCATGGTTAGGAAACCGTAACCATCTATTGATCAACGAGCTAGTCGTCTAGAGGCTTACTAGGGACATGGTATTTGTCTATGTATCCACACATGTATCTGAGTTTCCTTTCAATACAATTCTAGCATGGATAATAAACGATTATCGTGAACAAGGAAATATAATAATAACCAATTTATTATTGCCTCTAGGGCATATTTCCAACAGAAATTGAATGTTATACATTATGCTAGTAAAACCCTTGATAGTGCTCAAAAGAATTATGCTACTACTGAGAAGGAATTCTTAGTTGTAGTGTTTGCTTGTGATAAGTTTAGGCAGTATATTATTGATTCCAAAGTTATTATTCATACTGACCATGCTGCCATTAAGTACCTTATGACAAAGAAGGATGCCAAGCCAAGACTTATCACATGGGTACTCCTTCTTCAAGAATTTGATTTGCAGATTGTTGATAGGAAAGGAGAAGACAATCCGGTGGCGGACAATCTTTCAAGGATGGAAGATATACCGCATGATCCCATCCCAGTCAACGACAGTTTTCCAGACGAGCAACTTGCCGTTGTAAAAGTACAATCTCTTTCCGATCCTTGGTTTGCAGATTATGCTAATTTTATCGTTGCGAAGTATTTGCCTCCAGGTTTAACATTTCAGCAAAGGAAGAAGTTCTTTCATGATTTGAGGCACTACTTTTGGGATGACCCACATCTTTTCAAAGAAGGTCCAGACGGGATCGTGAGAAGATGCATACCGGAACATGAGCAGAAGGACATTCTCAGACAATGTCATGATAGTCCCTATGGAGGACATCATGCTGGTGAGAGGACCGCACATAGGTTCTTCAATCAGGTTTTTATTGGCCTACTCTCTTTAAGGATGCTATAAATTATGTTTTAGCCTGTGATAAATGTCAGAGGGTTGGTAACATTAGTATAAGGAATGAGATGCCTATGAATTACTCACTAGTGATTGAACCTTTTGATTGCTGGGGTTTTGATTTTATGGGTCCTTTTCCTTCTTCGCACAAGTACACTCACATTTTAGTAGCTGTTGATTATGTGACCAAGTGGGTTGAAGCAATCCCCACTGAAAGTGCTGATCACAAGACATCTTTGAAAATGCTCAAAGATGTGATTTTCCCTAGGTTTGGTGTACCTAGGTATCTCATGACTGATGGAGGATCACACTTCACGCATGGAGCTTTTAGAAAAGCTTTAGCCAAGTACGATGTCAATCATAGAATTGCTTCACCGTACCATCCTCAAACTAGTGGGCAAGTTGAGCTCACCAATAGAGAGATCAAGTTGATCTTACAGAAGACAGTAAATAGAAATAGAAAGGACTGGTCAAATAAGTTAGGAGATGCTTTGTGGGCGCATAGAACTGCTTACAAAAACCCCATGGGCATGTCCCCCTATAAGATGGTTTATGGCAAGGCTTGCCATTTGCCATTAGAATTAGAGCACAAAGCTTTCTGGGCTGTTAGAGAGCTTAATGCTGACCCAAAGTTAGCTGGTGAGAAGCGTCTCATGAACTTGACTTCTCTAGATGAGTGGAGAAGTGAAGCTTACGAGAGCGCTAAAATGTTCAAGGAAAAGGTAAAGAAGTGGCATGATAGGAGGATTCTGAAACGTGAATTTAATGTTGGTGATAAAGTTTTGTTGTTTAGATCCCGTTTCAGGTTTTCTCCAGGCAAACTACTTTCCAGGTGGGAAGGGCCATTTCATATTAAAGAAGTCTATCGGTCTGGTGCAATCAAGATTAACAATTTTGAAGGCACCAAACCTCAAGTTGTGAATGGGCAAAGACTTAAGCATTACATAGCAGGAGACCCTGTCAATGTTGATGTGAATATGATATACACAACAACTCACGAAGAACATGTTGCAGCCCTGTTTCAGACACCGGCAGAAGCATAATAAGAAAAGGTATGTATTACGGTAAGGAAACATCGCGAACCGCCATAAAAGTTCCATATTATGAGTTTTTGCAAAATTAGGAAAATTCTAAGCCTAAGTGGAGCCAGAGACAAGCTCCAGGGGGCCCAGGCGCCCCCCTGGCGCGGCCTACCTCTTGGCCGCACCGGGAGGCCGCCTGGGCACCCAGGAGTCCGTCTCCGACCCCACTTTAGCTTGTTACCTTCCTTTCTGTGCAGAAATTTTTGCTATATATTTGCCCGGATTGTTCCGGTAACGTATCTCGCGATTTCGTGTGTTTTCTTTTCGATCTGTTTCTGCCAGGAAATCTTTTAGCTAGACCTAGGTGCCATGGCTTCCCCAAGTTCCCCCAAGGACAAGTTCGTCGTCAACGTCATCAACCCTTACCTCGCTGAGGTGAAGAAGCACCCTAAGGTTGTTCGGATGGAGGACGGTGTCCTCCATCAAGAAGATCTAAAGGGACCTATCAAGGAGGGGAGCATCCAGGCCAGGCTAGAAGAAGTGGAGCAAGAAGTCTTCAAGTACAAGAAGATGATCGAGCGTGGTGTTGAAGCTAACTTTGACATCATCAACGAGCTGAAGGCCTAATTCCTGAAGGAGATGAAGGAGATGTGGAAAAGCATCACCGCATCTGAAGAAAGAATTGAAGAGCTCCAAGGGCAAATTTATGATCTACATCACCAGAACTATGAGTATGAACTAAGGTTTATGCGCATGGGTATGGGTGCTGCATGCAGGATTCAGGAGACAAACTTCTCATATGAGACTGGAGAACCCCTTCCATGGAAGCGCTTCGCCGAGGACTACGTGATCAACGTCAACAAGAATGAGGAGTGAAATCTCCTTGGGTAATGGCATCCCCTTGGCTTGTTCCAAGCTTGGGGGAGTGCCCGGTATCTTTATCTTTATCTTTTGTCTTTTAGAGTCAAGTAGAGTCGTATCATATCTTGGGAGGTTATTATATGAAATAGGTGTGTGCATTGAGGTCTATCACTCCTTCTGTGGAGAGATTGTATCCGTGAGTGTGGAGTCGTCTATGATGGAATATTAATGAGAAGTCTATTGGTTCCTTTGCTGCACTCGGTATTCTCTTCACGCAATCGACCTTATATGATGATTCTTATGGGGAGTATTGACCTTATATCAGGTATGGCTTTGAAAACTTTATTTAATCTTGGCAAACATAGCTTTGGTCATAACAACAAGCATGATTTTCTTAAAGTAGCGACATAGCCAAAACCTTTATGTTATTATGCTTGAAGTGTTATGCTGACAAGGAAGACAACTTGATGTGTTATGCTTATTTTAATGTTTATGCTTTATATCGCTTTGCATCTTAGTCATCATCAATTGTCTGTTCTCTCAAAGCCTTTGCTAGCCTAAACTCTGTACTAAGCGGAATTCTGCTTGTGCATCCATACCCTTAAACCAATACCTTCCATATGAGTCCACCATACCTTCCTATTCGTGGTATTCCACTACCACCTCCTAAAGTATAGAATTTATGTGTTATCCTTAAATGCTCAAAATCTTCTATTTTGTGCCCCTGTTTTAGCTCATGAGGAAGTACTAGTTAATTCATGATCTTTTTAAGTTGGACAAGTTTTACCCCGGGATTGCATGTCTAATCTGCAAACCCCTAATACGAGGAGGAACTGGCATGAGTGCGCCCGGCTCATAAAAGATAATACAACAAACAAACCCTCCTTCACGCTTTGTTCATGAGAAATCAGAAAACTTTGGCAGTCATAAACAAAGGAGATTAAGGGGATGTGATCGTCCCCGTGCGGGAGCCGTTCCTCGAAACTTGTCCAGTTTGAGAAGTAATTGAGTTATCTATTAGCATTCGTTGACAAATCATGCACCTCTCAAAACTTCTTTTCATTCTATTTGATTTAAGGATAGCACATGAGTTTTCCCTATTTCCCTAGAGCAGGGCCTATCTCTTAGTTTTAGGTTGAGTCAGTTATTCCTACTTCCTTCTATTCTTAAAGAGCGCAGACATTTGATGTTGACGAGGATTCATTCATATAAAGTTGCATTAAGATTTGTCATATCATATCCTTGTTGACATTATCATTTGATAAGTAAGTTGTTTGTCAAGCCCAGCTAAAGCAAACATCTTCCTTTGTGTTAACACTTTCACTTCTTGCCTAATAACATGTTCTTTCAAAAGCTTCAGTTAATCTCATCAAAACATAAAGAGAAAGAGCAAAAGTAAAAGCTATTAGTTGTTCTTTGACCAAAGGACATGTTTGCCATGATTTGATGAGTTTCCTTAGCCCTACTTTCGATTATAAGTGTTACCACTCTTTTATAAGGGCCTTATGAGTTGAAGATTGCTGTTGAGGATATTTGAGTTTGGTGAAGAAACTGTGATGCTTCTTGTCCGTATTCTATTTATCGACACTTCACTCTCTAAACTTGTGGACAGGTTTACCGAGCTCAGTATTCGCTTGGGGACAAGCGAGGTCTAAGCTTGGGGGTGTTGATACGTCCAAAATGCATCACTATTTTATATCGTAATTCATCCTTATTCATTGATATATTTCACATTACGATGATGTTCTTATGTTGTTTTGGCCTATTTTACACAGTTTGCAACTTTCCGGTGCCGAAGCAGCAGACGCGGGATTCAGCGGTAAAAAGTGGACGCTGAGTTGCTGAAGAAGAATACCTCCAACTTACCTGAAAATCGACGAAGGGTATTTTCCAGAAGGATCACGAAGATACGCAAAAGAGCAACCAGAGGGGGGCCACAGGGTGCCCAGGCGGCCACCTGGCGCGGCCCCCACCCTGGCCGCGCCGGGAGGGCGCCTGGAGCCCCTGGCCCACTCCAGGCTCTCCCCTCTGGCCTATATACTCCTCATCATCCAGAAATCCTAAAAAGGAGAGAGTTTACGGAGTTCCACCACCGCTGCGTGGCGGAAACCACAGAGAAGAAAAGCCATCTCCAGCGGGCAGATTCCGCCGGGGAGATCACCTCCCGGAAGGGGAGATCATCGCCATCGTCATCACCATCGTCACGGGCATCATCGAGATCATCATCAACATCATCCCCAACATCAGCACCATCTCCATCTTCATCCAATCTCATCTCACAATTGCAACTTGTGTTGTAATCCGTACTATCTATCCTCTCTACTCTATCGGTGTTGATTACTACTTTGTGGTGAATGTTATTGAGTTTTGTTGGAGAAATATCATTGTGTCCAGATTGTTTATCATCCATCTATCTCCACTGATCATGATCTCTTTTATGTCTTGTGAGTAGTTACTTTAGTTCTTGACGACATGGGAGAAGTCTTGTTGTTAGTAGTCATATCATGTTGAAGTAATATGTGTTGTTTGATACTTAAGTTGTGTTGTTATTTTCCTAGTGGTGTTGTGTGAGTCGAACACTCAACACTTTGCCTTATTAAGGACCTAGGGGAATACATTGTGTACAAAGAATGCTTACGGTGGGTTGCCGGAGTGACAGAAACCTGAACCCCAGTTCGCACGCTTTTGCACAAGGGAACAATGGATCATCGATCCTATTGCTATGGTTAGGCTTTTGCCTTAAATCCTATCTTGTATTTGCGGATGCTTGCAAGGTGTTTAATCATAAGAGTGCACTCATCTTAGTCTAGAGGGTGTACTAGCATAGATCCACCCACTCAACACTTATCAACACATCACATAGTACCGATACGGAATATGGCGAAAGCACATGACTACCTCTCCCGTGTGTCCTCAAGAACACTTTAGCCTTTATAAGTTCAGTTGCTAGGCCTCTCCTTTACTCAGAAAGGATTGGGCCACTTGTTACTCTCCAGTGCCTTTTACTTTGCTCGCTTCTACTTTCCTGTTGCTTATATCAAGAAAACCCCTAAAAATTTATCTTTCTGTGCTTGCAGTTATTCCTTGCTCAGAATCACTTATCAATACCTTCTGCTCCTCGTTGGGTTCGACACTCTTACTTATCAAAAACGCTGCAATAGATCCCTTACGGTTGTGGGTCATCAACTACTAACCCTAAACTAATTGAACAGGGGGTCGGCCTCACACACACGCACACACACCACACATCACACTTAGCCATGGTCGCGAGCGAGGGGGGAGCCATGGCAGCGGAGCGCGCGGCCATCATCGGCAACGGCGAGGCCAAGTGCAGGGTGCAGGTGGCGAGCAAGGGTGTGGGCAGTTCCCGAGAGGAGCGGGCGGCGAGCAGCGGGGGTAGGCAGGAGCGGCAACGACAACAGGGGTGTGGTGCGCGTAGGGCTTGGCCAGGGGCCAGCGACCGGCGACGGATCGGCCGGGCGCGGCCAGAAGCACCCGACGGCGGGAGGCGGAAGCACTGGCGGGCAGATGGCTAGGCGAGCAGCTGCGGGGTAGCAGGAAATTAAGAGCAGCAGCAACGTTGAACCAGAAGCAGGACAAGCATCAGCATATCGCGGCAGCAGCAGGTCACGACAGATGCGGTGAAGCTATGCGCGGGTGGCAGCGGGCATGCACCGAGCGTCCAAAGGCGCGGCAGGGTGCAGCCGGACGCGAGGCAGTGCGGTAGAGCGCATGGACAGAGCTTCGGCCATGGCGGCCGAGCTCGTGGGGATACTGCTACGGCGACAGATCAAGGCAGAAAAATGGGGGATTCAGCAGAGATGCTCATCGAGGAGCACATGTAGGCTCGCTGGGGTTTAGTAGCTGTAGGTGGAGACGAATTTGACGATGATGTTTGACGGTGATCGAGGAAGAAGATGATGCATGCGATGGCTATGTGGATCCCCCGCCTCGATCTACTGGTGTGGACGACGAAGACGGCTATGGTGGAGCGGATGAACACCTCCCTATGGCATGGGGACGATAGCGGTCATGGCACCGACGGCTTGGTGTAGCGAGGGGAGGAGAGGAGCTACTCGGGAAAGGGGGAAAACAAGGCAAGAATGGGATAGGGTTTGTCGTCGAGGTCGGGTGCGGTCTTGTAGGCGTAGGGGACCTCGGGATGGCCTGCACATGGCCAATCGACAGCGTGGACGGCCGCACGGTAGCCATCGAGCCTCCTGTGAACATGAGGTTGAAGAAAAGGTGGAGCTGGCCTAGGCCAGTGCACTGTTGTAGTATAGCCCATGTGCACAGCAGGCTTTTACTCTCCTTCTTTTCATTTTTGTTTTAAATTGTTTATGTTCTCTATTTTCATTTTATAGAATGGATTTTTATTTATGTGCCCCTGGTTCCTTAGCTCCACTCATTCATCCCCACTCTATTAACTTTTGCTCACTTTTCCCCACTCCCTTGCCCGAAACCCTCAGAAAAGGTTATAACGGACATTGCCGTCGGGTCAATGCCTTTGACCGTTAACTCTGACGAGTGGGGCCGCGTATACGTGGGCGCATGCAAGGTCACGGTCGTGCATGGTCATGGGGTAGCACGTGTCCATGGACATGCCCTAAATGTCCCATCATATAAAGAGGGGCAACCACCTCCATCTCCCCTACCATTTCCCCCAAATCCCCTCCTTGCCGCATCGTCTTCCTCTCCCCCATCAGCGTCGTCTCGCTCTCCTCCACTGCCTCCACCGCACCATCTCGCTCTACCCCACCGCATCCTCTTCCTCACCTTCTTCGCCTCCATCTATCCGATGGCCGAAGCTCATGGCGACGCCGGCGCAGCGGCCGGAGATGTGGTGAAGCAGCAGGGCGCGGTGACCGCGGATGTCGGCGGCGTCCACGGCGGTGCGGGGAAACTCGCAACCGCTGCGGATGTGGGGAAGGAGGTGGCGGGATCCGCCACAGTGCTCCAGAAGGTGACGGCGACGAGCGGCGCAGTCCATCCTGATACCCCCCATGCGCAGCCCGGCGAGGAGCAGGAGGTATTTGCACTTGCTTTGCTTTAGGATATTAGCTTGTAGAGTTAGTTGCATTGGTTAGATTGTGGATTCATACGGTAGTTCAGATGGTTAGAGTAGTTGGTTTGACGGATGGGCCGGGGTGATGGGATTTTTGTACTAGGGTTTGTTGGATAAATTCGTTGCAAAAAAGATAGATCTGTTTATTAGATGTGATTCAATGCTACACAGATGTATGCTTATTAGATTTGTTTTTAATGCTCACATATTGGGGTTTTTAATACTACAGACATGTATGCTTATTAGATTGGGAGATTGGGTCCCTATTAGATTTTTTTGAATGCTACTCACATTGGGGTTTTGTATGTCATATGCCAAATGGAACCCATTGATTAAGAAGTTATTTGATTCATTAGTATATAAATTTGTCCATAATATGTAGTTATATTAGCTCTATTCTTCAATGTGTGTGCATGAAAAATGATCAAGGGATGTGTTATTTGAATGTCATATCTAAATTTTCAATTGGCTTTCGTATTTACTAGTGATGGATGTAAGTGTATGTTCAGGAGGATGATGGTTGGTGGGTAGAAAGAGGAAGCTGGCCCAGTACAACCCGTATGATCCAGAGGAAAGTGATGAAGAAAAATATGAGGTAAGCCTACTTGAAATTTAGATTGTTCATTTAGTTCCTTTGACATAGTGTATCCATGAATCTATAATGTATTAACGTAACTCATTCATGTGTGTAGTATGATTCTGGAGAAGAAGTGTACAAGGGCAACGTCACATCCTTCATAGACAAGGAGGTGAAGAAGATCAAGGCCAAGGGAGTTGCTTCCTTCTACAACCGCAAGTTCAAGAAGTGGCGATGCCCCTACTGCACCATCAAGCCAAAGCCCAAGGATGGCCGCTTCGATCACCTTTTGTCTCATGCAGAGGATTTAGCGATCCACGGGGAGGACTAGATGATCAGGGGGCAGCATACTGCGCTCGTGAAGGCCCTGACTCCGGTGTGAAGTGATGTGATGATGTGATGTTGTGATGTTGTGATGTTGTGAACTGAATCTTAATCTATCTATATTTGTCTGTCCGGTTACTTTTGCTAAACTTAATGTGGCTGTTTATTATTCTATACATATTTGTCTGTCCGTATATTTGCCTGTGGTGTATAGTTAGCTCTGTTTAGATATTGTGAACTATGAGTTTAGGTACTACAATGATCACACATGTTGTTTCAGTGTTGCTTCACTGATCACTTTAGTGTTGCTTCACTGATCACACATGTTATTTCAGTGTTGCTTCACTTATCACACATGTTATTGGTCTCATGTTTATTAATCAAATCAAATGCATGCTTTTTCCCACCAGCAAATTATCTATGTATGTTTGTGTAAATTTAAGAAAATGAAAAAAACATTGGCAAACTATCTATGTTTGTGTAGGAGATCATGTGTGCAAAATTTGAAGTGACTTAGAGGAGGTCGAATAAATTTGAATTTGAGAAAATGTGCTCCAAATGAGCTCCCAGGCTAGGGTAAACAACCCATTTGTAATCAAGTTTTTTTGAACCTACTCTAAATGAGCCAAAAAAAATTAACACATATTCACTTTCCATAGTGTAGATTCGAAGTCTTACTATTTTTTGAATTAATCTTCATATTTTTACATTTTCTTTTGAAAACATATCCTTTAATATAAAAACTATTAAAAACATGTTTTGAAATATGGAAATGGAAAACTAACTTCATATCCTTCTTATTCACTTTAAAATAAAGCTTTAGTGATTTTTTTTGAATTTTTTTCAATTTTTCAAAAACAGAAGTTAACACCACCTCCTATCCTTGGACTCTATGAAATCATGTACATGATAGCTCATATGTGTGAAGGTTTTCTCATGAAAATGACCATAGACCAAGTTTATGATTTTTGGCTGGTAACATGTCACATAAGACAACATTGTGCGCAGGTTTTATATTTTTTTTGATTTTTTTTAAATTAATGGCACTCATTTGACCTTGATCGTGCCAGCTAGGGTTTTTTCATGAAAATGACCATATACCAAGTTTAGTATTTTTCCTCGTTAGTTTGTCTTATAAAACGACGAACGGCGAAGGTTTCATATTTTTCGATTTTTTTTCAATTAGTAATGCTCAGTCAAAGCCTTCGAAACCCCGTTGACCAGCTCAAAACCCCTCTAAACCCCGCGGGGTTTTGCCTAACCCTAGCTCCCAACGCCAGTCGTCCGATCATACCCTCGTGCCAAGGGACAGCCCTCAGATCTGGCCTTCTAGAAGGACCTAGGTGGGCTAGCTGTGTGCAGGCTCCGCGCCGTTGGATCACAAGGACGGCTCCGTATCGCTGGATCGTGGGGCGATCCGTGAGAGGCGATCCGTGAGAGGCGATCCTATTGGTTGTGCTCGGCTGCTCGCCCACCACTGATTTCGTGAAAAAAAAACGTTGTTATTGGGCCCAAAAGGAAACCAAGCTCTCGTTGGGTCGTCGAATTGCGTTGTTTTTTTTGCATCGTTTGCTCTGTTTTTTGTGAACATGCTGGCTTTGTATTTTTGCATTGTTTGCTCTGTTTTTTGTGAACGTGCTGGCTCTGTATTTTTTCATCGTTTGAAATCAATTGACATTGCGTAGCAAATGACCAATTTTTAAGGGCCAAATTTATTTTTATCATGCAAAATGGCCACAAACTATTCAAAAAATGTCTATTTTTGTTCATATAATATATATGACCACGGATTCCCACGTGTGCGATTAGCTTCTTTTACTTCTTCTTTTTCAAACCACCGTTTCCCATGCGTGTACACTCCCGATGTTGCGGTGGGTTTGAAAACGGGTTACTTCACATTTGACCCCGTTATTGCCACAACCAAATAACACGTAGCACTACTGCTATTTAAGCCACCCTCTGCCTCTACCATCCCTCATCCATATCCCATCCTCTCTGCCATCTGCCCTTCTTGCTCTTCGACCACTTCTCCTTCTTCTAGCACATCCTCAGCCATGCAGTACACCGGACCAACCTACCACTTCCCACCCACCGTGTCGGAGAGGCTCTACCCTCCTAGCTTGTACGTTGAGCGCACACTACGTGTGTCGGCAATATCAAGGTGGAGGACCGCAAGGAACTTCACCGAGTTCTTCCTCGCGTCCGGCTACCACCACCTCCCGCGGGGATCTCCAAGGATGTTCCGTGTCGAGGAGGTCATCCAAAACGGGGTGGTGGTTGCTCTCCTTCCCACTTCACCAACACATTTGACGCCTTCTACCTCCTTGGCCGGGTGTTTTGGTGTGGCTGCGAGTTCATCGCTTTCACCACCCACAACATGTTCATGGAGTACACCAACATCTTCCCCATCGCGTCCCACATGCACACTCTTTCGTACCCCATCGACAACGCCCTGGAGGAGCAGTAAAGGGTGCCCGGAGGAGGAGTGAGGTGGAGAAGGCGGCGTCTAGGGTTCTAAACCCTCTATCCATTTTTTTGAGTCTATGTTATGTTAAGTTGTAATCCCATTGAACTATGTGAGAGATGCTATGGGCTTGTTGGCCCTTTTATCAAGTTCTATTATTAAGTTTTCTATCCATTCTATTATGATGTTCCTCCTAGTTTCAACTATGTGATCGTGCTATGGGCTTGATGGCCCTATCTACATGTATGTTGATTGTTTTCTTAGAGAGCTCACTTTGTTAGTAACCACCTAGTGCATGCAGCCACAACGAACCCTTCTTTTCTTACACAAGCCACAAATATGTAGCCACCTAGCTAGTGCATGCAGCCACAACATATTTGTTCAATTTATTGGTCGTAGCAAAACGGGTTCTAAATTGAGGAGACAAGTGTGCGAGAAGAGAGGAACCAGCGTGTGGGGACCCCGACTCATAAGTCGAGATCACCGAATGCACGTGTACAGTGATCCCAGAGATCAATGCTCATTGAACACAAAGAAGTTGTATAACAAGAGTCTTACATCCATACATACCGTGTTACACAAATTGTGACCTTTATGGTTAAGTCTTGAGTATATCATTGCAGCGGAAATCTTCAATAACAACTTGGACCCATGCCATCTGCCTTAACCCTACAGGCATTCTGACTGGGAAGCGTCCTAGCTCGCATGTTCGTCACCAAGAAATCTTCTTCATATCTTGTTCTTTCATGCCTGGCCAATAAAATAACCAGTGGCAAGCCAATGAGTACTTTGAATGTACTCGCAAGCAACCCAAGTGTGATGACAGAATAATTATGCAGGGCTCTACTACTAAATTGGCATTTTTGCGTAAAGCTAGTTTTTTCATGCAAGTATGATCAACATTTATCAAGGGTATGAATGTGTCTGCAATAAGTATCAGGAGGTTACAGACATCAATATCGAGAAAGAGTAAACAACTCATGCTCGAGCTCATCATGACTTCCTCAAGAATCACATCACCAATACCACCGAACCGTGTTGTTTTCCTCAGACACACACACCAGGTTTCGCAAACATTGGACGTAGCCCAAGAGCGGTTACCCAACTGTCCTTGACCGTGGACACGGCTATTCGAATAGTTTTACACTGTGCAGAGGTTGCACACTTTACCCACAAGATCTGGGGAACTTCCGTGTCATCCACGACCCGCGGTACTTCAAGTACCCGGGGTAAGCACCCGATCACTATCTTTCCCTAGACGACACTAACATAGAGTCCACTCGATTGGTAGCAACCTCCGTGCCCAACATTTCACATCTTAAAAATTTTGGAGCCTCGCTCCCATATTCATCACATACCACAAGCACGGGGTACCAACGGTGTGTCCGGTGCCCTGTAAAGACAGTCATGGCCGCCTATCCAAGCACGACCCCGTCCCGAGAGTGACCTCATGTCACCCCCGTCACTAGTAATGCGGGCACCATGCTAGTATCGGCCTAGGTAATCAATAATGCCCTTTCCCATATAAGGGTAGAATTGTTGCGCATGTAAGGTTGGAATAACGGTCGCAACTTAAACCAATCCGTTTTCAAAACAACACACACTTGCCTCGGTACACCACTTCGTCATCAAGTGGTGACCCAACTCATCATCTCCCTCGGGCATGAGTGGCACCCGACGGGGTATTTGGAAAGTCTTTTAAAAGTACTCTGCCTCCATCACCATGCATATCCCCGTCCCATTTGCGTAGCTACTAGTACAACATCCTATCTACTCCCGCCCGCATAACCCTCATTGGAAGGTAGGATCATGCTTGATGCAAGTTTCAATAGGAAAGTAATAAAGGCAACAACCAAAATGGTCACCACTTCAACATGATTTGGATGCATTGATAATGAGGTGCAATATGACATGCGTAAACAGGTTTCTCGAACATGGTCAAAGGACTGCTTGCCTTGTTCCTCAGAGTCTTCAAAGCTTCCGGTCCATCTCCAAGTACTTCGTCCACTTCGTCAACTAACGTCGGAAACAATTCACAATAGGCAACACAACAAGGCAAAAATAGAAGTGCTCTAAAAATAGGAGTTGGACTTTTCTAGGATACCTCTGGTCATATGAAAAATGACCAAGGTGGTTTCATAGGCATTGGATCAATGGATAGTTTGGGACATTTTAATATGATGGAATCAAGGGGTTTAATGGATCCATAAGAAGTGTACAGAAGAATTATTTTGAAAAATGGGCAAAGCCACCCATTTAACAAGGAATTATTTTAGAAGAATCTAGGAGTTTGTTTCACTTGATTTGGAGTTCAAAAGAATTTCGTATGATTTTGCAAAGTTGGCTATACATGGATAAATAGAATAATATTCCATGTGGCATAGAAAGTACTGGTAAAAATGTTCAAAAACTAAATTATGAACATATAAGTATCTGGGAATTTGAATCATGGCATTTGGATAAAAAGTGGGCTCTCTGTGATTTTCTAAAGTTCATCACAGAAATGGAATTATGGGTTTTCATAAATATTTGTGAAGGAAAGGTTTCTGGAAAAATGTGCAAATAGCACCATGTGATAGAACATGATTTATGGAGTCACTGGAAATTTGAATCACCAAATTTGGAGTTCAAATTAATTGTTTATGGATTTTACAAGTTTACAGAAAAAAGAAAAAGAAAAGGGGAAAGAGTTTTTACCCTTATACTGCACACAGGGCGCAGTATAGCACCGTAGCGCACTGGGCCGGCCCAGCTGCACGGCCACGTGAGCGCAGAGGCGGCGTCGAAGGCGTAACCCATGGAAGCCGCATTCGCTGCAGAGACATGGGAAGGCCTGACCCGCCTCCACTTAAATGGGGCGGGGCCCTCCCATCAGTGGCTCAGCCACGCTGGCCGGCCGACGGGCGGGGCCCGCTTGCAGGTTCATCCTCCACCTCCCGCGCGGCGCTACGGAAGACAGAGGAGGTGCTCGACGCCGGTCGCCGGCGCTACAAGGCGTCTCCGGCGATGTTCTGCCCACCGGCATGCTCAGGGGACCCGACCGCGTTCAACCATGGGTGGCATCGTCGCCCAGGGGCACCGAGTTGAGCAGGGGGTTGGCCGCGGCGGACGAGGCCGGCGGTGAGATTTGGGCACGGTGAGGCAGGCACGGGGAGGAAGGACTTGTGTGCGGGGAGTGTTGGCGGTGGTGCTGGTGGTGCTCTGGAACAAAGAGGTGGGAGGAGGGGCTCTCAGTGGCGAGAATTTAGGCGGAGGCCGGCGGCATTGCTCCGGTCATGGAGATGCTGATACGTCCAAAACGTATCTATAATTTCTGCTTGCTCCATGCCACTTTTGGGTGATATTGCTATGATATTCATACACATCCATACACTTTTGATCATATTTGGACTAACTTACTAATCCAGTGCACCCCAGTGCCAGTTTCTGTTTTCGGCTGTTTTTGTATTTCAGGTTTTCACGTTTCGAGAACTGCCCAGAAAAATACAGAAAAAATATATAAAAAATCAGCGTATCGGGAACGACACTGCTTCCGAAGGGGAGCCTGGGGGGCCACAGGGGCCCCAGGCGCCCTGTGGGCGCCCCCCCCCCTGGGCCGCGCCAGGGGGGCGCCTCGGCACCCCGAGAGCCCCCCGGTGCCCTACTTTGGCAGATATTTAAAGGGTCCCCCGTAACCCTTGAAACAGGACTTCTTTTCGTGATCCCATCTCTGTTCCGCCGCCGCCGTCGCTTCCAAGATCGGGAGCACCAGGAGAACTCTTCCCGGCACCCTGCCGGAGGGGAGGATCACCACCGGGAGCTTCTCCACCACCATGGACGCCTCCCGGATGACTCGTGAGTAGTCTCCCTTGGACCATGAGTCCATGACCAGTAGCTATGTGATGTTCTCCTCCCGTTCTTGTGCTTCACTAATTAGTCCTCGTGAGCTGCCCTACATGATCGAGGCACCTATGTAATCCTTATGTTGTTGCTATGTTGAGTTTGCTGGGATCCGATGGATTATGAGATTATGTTCAGATTGATCTTGAGTAATATATTTGATTCACCTCTTTTATATTTTAGTTCGTAAGTAATTCTTGCATGTTCTCCGTTGTTATTTATTGCTTTGGCCAAGTAGTAGGTAGTGACTCCAAGAGGGAACGTTATGCTCGATTGTGGGTTCATGCCCCTCGATGACTAGCTTGAGTGACAGAAACATGAGTCTAGGGGATGTGCTGTTGCCACAAGGGGGAAAACAACGGTGCTTGTGCCCGCGGGTGCAAGGATTGTTTACTTTACGCAAAGTTCTTTTAATGCAGTTGTCTGTTGCATTGAGTTTACACTATGGGTGGGACTCGCAACTTAATACCAGCGAGATGTTCTGGATAGATATCTCAAGGTGGATGATTAGTAGTAGATGCAGATGGATTTCGGTCTACTTACTTTGGCGTACCGCCCATGCTTTGAACCTCAACCTTTCTTGCAATGTAGTCAGCATTGGTTTGCGTTCGTGGTCCTGTCAATTGCCCAGCTGTAATTTGTTACCTCACATAGCTATTTTATCGTCTTTTGGGAGAGAGACATCACTAGTGAACATCATGTGACTCCGGTCCATATTACCATCATTGATCACATACACTATTTTACTTTCCGTTATTTTATTTACTATTGCAAATTACTATCTATCACTACTATCATATTGCTTTTAACCCTTTGTGAACTACAAGGCCGGAGAGATTGACAACCTCTCTGTACTCGTTGGGAGCAAAGTTATTTGTATCTGTGTGCAGGTCCACGTTGATTGCTAATTGCGCCGTTAGCAGTTGACACCTACCTGTTGAACCTAGGAGTCTGTGGGGATTCGATCCTTGGCATCTTTGCTAGGGGAAAACACTTCTACTTACTGCATCTTACACCTTCCACTTGGGGTAATCCAACGAGGGGTTCGAGGCCCATCAAGGAGTATTTTCTGGCGCCGTTGCCGGGGACTCCACTCTTCAGGATAGGGGAGTTGCATGCTATCTTTTACCTTTGCTTATTAGTCTTGCTAGTTTACCTTTCATTATTTGCTTTAGTTCCTTTTATCAAAAATCACAAAAATAGTTATCTTGTTCCTTAGTTATCATTATGTCGGGTCCTTTTGTCTTTGACGAGGCAGAAGTTCTCACCTTTAAACAAAGAGGTGGGGAAAGTTTGAAAGATGCTTGGTATAGAATTAATGATTCACAAAAAAGAGCCACCAAGAAGCAACCTACTACTATCTTACTTAGAAATTTTTATGTTGGAATCACTTCTTGGAATAGGTTTACTCTAGATACTGCTATCAATGGGAATTTCCTGGAGGCCCCAGTTTGGGAGTCTCTTAGTATTATTGAAAATCTTGTTGGGAGTCCCCCTGTTGTTAGCGTTCGAGAGGACATCACCCTAGCTCACATTATGAAAAAACTTGAAAAAATAGAGCTAGAGATGCCAAGCACTAATAAGATGAATGAGTTGGATCGAAAGATCCAAGGGAATTTGAATAGACTTGATAGCTCCATGCATAAAATTTTCAAAATTTTGGAGACCGTCAAATTCCATGATTCTGACTTTTCTAGGATGGACAAGATTGAGGAGATATTTGATACCTTAGGAACTACTTTCTCCTCGATCAAAACCGAAAAGGTAGAAACTCCGGCAAAGAGGGAGCCTAAGTTCGTTCACGTTCCAAAGGCTCCCCGTTCTAAAAGCAATCCACCCATTGCCAAAGGGGTTGAAACTGTAAAGACTTTGGAAGAAACACCTATCGTTGATGAATTTATAAATGAATCTTCCCTTGACTTTTATCCTTTTGGTCTTCTACCTAGAAGTATCTCTATGAGGCCTTTGTTTGAGAGTCCTCTTAAGACTAGTTGTATTATTGAAGAGCTTTTTGATGATCTTGATGATGGTTCAATTGATACAACTTGATCTATGCATTATGCCTAGCTTAAAGGCATAAAAGAAAGCGCTTTTGGGAGGCAGCCCACATGAATAAATTTTTTGCTTTTGTTGTGTCTTGATGTTGTTTACTGCTGTAGCATCATCATTGTATCTTTACTTTTCATATTTGTGCCAAGTATAGCCTCTGATTGCTAGAAAGTTCAAAAGTTGTGAGGTGCTGTCCAGGAAAACAGATTCTGTCCTTGGATAGAAAAATGCGTATAAAATCACCAGGTCATCTTTTTGGTCTGAATTTTTTCGACAGCGTTCTCTATATAATTATCTTTCGTGCGTCAGTTCTGAGTTTTTTGATTTGAGTTGCAGAAGTATCCCGAACAGGTCAATTACTGCCTGATGTTCTGTTTTTCACAGATTCTGTCCTGTTTTGCCTTACCTTCACTTTGCAAATTAAGAACTTGCTTTTTCTTTGCAAAAACCTTTTGGCAATCTTGAGAAACAGTAGAACTTCAAGAATATCCTTATTTCCAGCAAGGTATAATTATTTTATTAAGGATACTAACCTCGCTAATCAGATTATGAATGAGTTATGTATGAAGGGAGTTTTCAAGTGTGCGGGGGAAGATGATAAAAAGATTCAGGAGTGTCAAGCGCTCAAGCTTGGGGATGCCCCCGTGCACCCCCAAGAAATATTCAAGGATACTCAACCGTCTAAGCTTGGGGATGCCCCCCGTGCATCCCCTTCTCCATCAACATTATCAGTTCGTCTTTCGTTCCGCTATATTTTTATCACTTCATGTGTTATGTGCTATGCTTGGAGCGTCTTGCTTTTAGTTTTCTTTTTAGTTTTTCATAACGAGTCGGAACTCAGCATTCCTTTATGTGGGAGAGAAACACGCTCCACCTCTACCTAGAACATTACATAGAATTTTCATATCTATCTATGATGTGTGTGTTCTTTATCTTTTAATAGCTACTATCGTGCTCTGCTCTTAAGTATTCATGCTTATCTTTTCAAGAGCTTCTATTTAGTTGGTTGCTTGAACTCTTTTTAATTACCATGCTCACCTTATTAAGAGAGTTTGCTTCCGTTGCATGGGTTAATATGTCTATGATAAATATGCTACTTTCATGATGGTGCTTAGTAGTTCAGGTTTTCTTATGGTTAATCTCAGATAGCTGGGGGATTCCCAATGTGTCATTGGAATACCAACTTGGTTTGTTTGCCTATGATGTGGTATGGTTTAGTAATATCTTCCTTCGAGAATTTATTTTGATTGACTTGGCGTATGCTCACGCATATTCAAGACTGTAAAGAAAGTCTGTCAAGCCTTGATGATCTTTTGTCTCTGAGTAGCGATATAACTACCATGCCTGATTCAATATTGCTTTGTCGCTCTGCATGATTATGACCGTCATTGCTCTCTTAGTTGGTCGCTCCCAGTCTTTTGCTAACCTCCACCTGCACTAAGCAAATTAATCATGCAATACATAGCTCATGGGAAAGTAGCCTAAAAACTATTATGGTAAAGAATATGTTGCTTATGTATCTTATTTCTTATGAGTTGCTTGCTGAGCGGTAACCATGTTTCTGGGGACGCCATCAACTGTCACACTTTTGTTGAATATCATGTGAGTTGCTATGCATGTTCGTCTTGTCTGAAGTAAGGGTGATTCACTGTGGGTTGAATTAATATGCATATTGTTAGAGAAGAACATTGGGCCGCCAACCAAAGCCATGCATCATGGTGGAAGTTTTAGCTTGGACCTTAATCCTCAATCTCTCATGAGAATATGCTTATGCATTAAAGAGGAGTCCATCATCTATTTTCTATGTTGTCCCGGTATGGATGTCCTCAAGTTGAGATTTATCAAAAACGAGAAATCAAATGCGATCTATCTCCTTGGACCTTTGTACAGGTGGCATAGAGGTACCCCTTTGTGACACTTGGTTAAAACATATGCAATGCAATGATAACCCATGGGGATCCGAGCTAATTAGGACAAGGAGCGAGCACTATTAGTATTCGATGCATGAGGCTTGCAACTTATAAGATGTTTTATACATGACACATATGAAGTACTGCTATCGTTGACACAATTGCTTCCATGTTTCAAAATAAAAAGCTCTAGCACTTTAAGCACCAACTACTGAGAGCATGATTGTCATTCTGAGTGTAATGTGCATTGTCCCAAAGTAGCATTGTCTTTTGCATGATTGTGATATCGTTTATTCTGAAATGATTGTATCTAGTCATCACTTAAACCTTGAAGGTGCCCTTGCATTTATGTTTTGCATCACTAAAGGGGGCAAGCTAGATATCACTTGATCATATTTGTACATCATGTTCATTGCAAATCTTTTTGATGTTTCAGTTTCATGTTGTAAAACTTTAAGTCATTTGTGATTTTCTCTTGAGACAACTTAGTTACTTTAGAATCATTGTCTCAGTAAGCTTTTGTCATATGACTATGAGAAAGTCTTATATGATTAATAGCATGTCACCACAGAAATTATTCTTGTTATCATTTACCTACTCGAGGACGAGCAGGAATTAAGCTTGGGGATGTTGATACGTCCAAAACATATCTATAATTTCTGCTTGCTCCATGCCACTTTTGGGTGATATTGCTATGATATTCATACACTTCCATACACTTTTGATCATATTTGGACTAACTTACTAATCCAGTGCACCCCAGTGCCAGTTTCTGTTTTCGGCTGTTTTTGTATTTCAGGTTTTCACGTTTCGAGAACTGCCCAGAAAAATACAGAAAAAATATATAAAAAATCAGCGTATCGGGAACGACACTGCTTCCGAAGGGGAGCCTGGGGGGGCACAGGGGCCCCAGGCGCCCTGTGGGCACACCCCCCCCCCCCCGGGCCGCGCCGGGGGGGCGCCTCGGCACCCCGAGAGCCCCCCGGTGCCCTACTTTGGCAGATATTTAAAGGGTCTCCCGTAACCCTTGAACCAGGACTTCTTTTCGCGATCCCATCTCTGTTCCGCCGCCGCCGCCGCTTCCAAGATCGGGAGCACCAGGAGAACTCTTCCCGGCACCCTGCCGGAGGGGAGGATCACCACCGGGAGCTTCTCCACCACCATGGACGCCTCCCGGATGACTCGTGAGTAGTCTCCCTTGGACCATGAGTCCATGACCAGTAGCTATGTGATGTTCTCCTCCCGTTCTTGTGCTTCACTAATTAGTCCTCGTGAGCTGCCCTACATGATCGAGGCACCTATGTAATCCTTATGCTGTTGCTATGTTGAGTTTGCTGGGATCCGATGGATTATGAGATTATGTTCAGATTGATCTTGAGTAATATATTTGATTCACCTCTTTTATATTTTAGTTCATAAGTAATTCTTGCATGTTCTCCGTTGTTATTTATTGCTTTGGCCAAGTAGTAAGTAGTGACTCCAAGAGGGAACGTTATGCTCGATTGTGAGTTCATGCCCCTCGATGACTAGCTTGAGTGACAGAAACATGAGTCTAGGGGATGTGCTGTTGCCACAAGGGGGAAAACAACGGTGCTTGTGCCCGCGGGTGCAAGGATTGTTTACTTTACGCAAAGTTCTTTTAATGCAGTTGTCTGTTGCATTGAGTTTACACTATGGGTGGGACTCGCAACTTAATACCAGCGAGATGTTCTGGATAGATATCTCAAGGTGGATGATTAGTAGTAGATGCAGATGGATTTCGGTCTACTTACTTTGGCGTACCGCCCATGCTTTGAACCTCAACCTTTCTTGCAATGTAGTCAGCATTGGTTTGCGTTCGTGGTCCTGTCAATTGCCCAGCTGTAATTTGTTACCTCACATAGCTATTTTATCGTCTTTTGGGAGAGAGACATCACTAGTGAACATCATGTGACTCCGGTCCATATTACCATCATTGATCACATACACTATTTTACTTTCAGCTATTTTATTTACTATTGCAAATTACTATCTATCACTACTATCATATTGCTTTTAACCCTTTGTGAACTACAAGGCCGGAGAGATTGACAACCTCTCTGTACTCGTTGGGAGCAAAGTTATTTGTATCTGTGTGCAGGTCCACGTTGATTGCTAATTGCGCCGTTAGCAGTTGACACCTACCTGTTGAACCTAGGAGTCTCTGGGGATTCGATCCTTGGCATCTTTGCTAGGGGAAAACACTTCTACTTACTGCATCTTACACCTTCCACTTGGGGTAATCCAACGAGGGGTTCGAGGCCCATCAGATGCAAGGAGGGCACGAGGAGGGGATTGGGTTGGTCCAGGGGGCTCTAGGAGCGAGGGGAAGCAAATGGGGTGGAGAGGAGGACCCGGGGCAGCCTTAAATAGAAGGGGGAAGGTGCACCGCGGGGTCATGCGCCGGCGAGGCTGTAGCTGTCTCTGGAGGCCAAACTGGCTCTCTGGGGCGTGTCCAGGGCGCTCGTGGACATGGTACAGGCCAAGGGAAAAAGGAAAGGGGGAGCAGGGCGTGCCAGAGGCTCCGCATGTGTGAAGCCGCTCACTGGAGCTCGCGGCGGCCGGCGCGCGTGTGAGAGCAGCAGCAGGAGGGAGAAGGAGGAAGGGGCCAACAGCTAGCCGTGTCGCAGACGTCGAGGCGGCCTCGGGGGACACGATCCCAACGCACTAGGTGGTCAGGTGCCTCGGGCAGGACGCGGCTACAGTGCGGGAGCACACTGTAGCGCGCTCCAGAGCGCCCGTATGGCCGGCATGGCCATGTCCCCACGCACTCTGGACGTGGCCACCTTGTCCATTGGCTTCTGGCTGGTCTGGAGATGCCCTCTGGTAGCTTAGGGTGTAAGTCAAGTGTAATAGTAAGAGGAGGAGAAGAGGGAAGTTCTGACATGGTGAAAACAGAGAGGTATATGAGGGTTTTAACCCCTCCAATGATTGAGCTGAGGGCATGGGGGGAGTTGCTGGAGGTAGAAGGTGATCAGATTCATCTATGGTAAAAATTAGAGGTAAAGGGTAATAGTGAAAGGGATCAATATAGTGGTTTTGGAAAAATGGCAGAAGGTGTTTGATGTGGTTTTGGGCAAGCAAATGACTTCCAATTGACATGAGACTTAACAGGATCAAATGGCATATAGAAATAGGGTATTCCACCAAGTTTGAGCTCATTTGAAGAAAGTTTCCAATGTAACTTTGGTAAACCCTAGAAATCAACAGAAATGACTTCTCCAAGATTTAGTCATGCAAATCATCCCTCCTTGATTCACCACTTGGTGTAGTGTCATCATTTGGGGTTGTGAGTATGTCCACAAAAGTTGAGGTCACAAGTAATAAGTTGGCAATGTAGAGTTGTTCAAATTTGGATCTGGTCAGAAGGGGTTTTGGGGCACTTTGATCAAGTTATCCTTCTCCAATACATGTGCCATTTGGTCTATATGCTTAATTAGACCATTTTAGCATGTGCACTAAGTTTGAGAGCATTTGGACAAGTTTGGCAATGTAAAGTTGCTCAAACTTCAAAATGGACAGAAATGGTTTTGAGGGGATTTGATGATGTTTTATTGATCTTCAAAGCATGAGGCTTTGCAAGATTATCAAATATGTCATATTTGACATGATCGAATTTTCCTGGAATTTTTAGAGAATATTTCCTTTGTAAATATTTCAAAAGCTTGAAATATCTAGAAAGGGTTTTTGAAGGATTTGCCCAATATTTTGAACATGACCATGTGTTGAAACTCTTATATATGGACAATATATGTCCTATGAGCTTCCCTGAGTTTTGAAAAATATTTTCGAAACAGTTAAATAATTTTAACCTATTAAAGACCATTTCTGGCCTAAAGAAAAAGCCTCTAAATAAAATATAAAAATAACTTTTAAAATTATAATTTTGTAGTTTAAGGGAGTCCTTTACCTAATAGGAGTCAAATATACTTTTTGAAAGATTTTTCACACCCTCAATTAAGTACTTGTAGTACAAACCTCAATTCAGGGGCTTTTGGAAAACTAATTTTAGAAAATACTATTTGGCCAAATAATTTTATAAGAAAATACTATATTGTTCTATACACATGGCATGATCATTGGGAAAAGGTTTTGGATCAAGGAGATGAAGTATAAGAGTTGGATGATTTATTTGATTTTTAGATCACTTGCAAACAGCAAACAGAAAACCAATCAAGCAAGGTCAAAAACACTCAAAAGTTTTTGTCAAACCACATTTTGGCATGATTATTAGCTTAAGTGTTGTGGCATAAAAATCAGGGTGTGACACAGCGGCAGCGACCGTCGTTGCATTCGTGGCGGCTGGCATGCATGAAAGCGGCTCGGTCGGTGCATCGTGGCAGCACGCATCAGCGCGTGCAGGCTCGGTCGGCGCATCGACGCATGCATGCAGGCTTGTTGGGTGCATGCATAGCAGGCTTCTGTCGTGGTGGCTGATATGTCTCCGTTGTATCTACAATTTTTTATTGTTCCATGCCAATATTCTACAACTTTCATATACTTTTGGCAACTTTTTATACTATTTTTTGGGACTAACATAGTGATCCAGTGCCCAGTGCCAGTTCCTGTTTGTTGCATGTTTTTTGTTTCGCAGAATATCCATATCAAACGGAGTCCAAACGGGATAAAACGGACGGAGATTTTTTTTGGAATATATGTGAATTTTGGGAAGCGGAACCAACGTGAGACGATGCTTGAGTGGCCCACAAGGGTGAGGGGCGCGCCTAGGGGGGCAGGCGCGCCCTGGGCCCTCGTGGCCACTCCGTAAGGCGGTTGATGCCCTTCTTTCGCCGCAAGAAAGCTAATATCCGGAAAAAAAATCGTGTCCAAAATTCAGCCCAATCGGAGTTACGGATCTCCGGGAATTTAAGAAACGGTGGAAGTCCAGAATCTGGGAACGCAGAAACAGAGAGAGACAGAGAGACAGATCCAATCTCGGAGGGACTCTCGCCCCTCCCACGCCATGGAGACCATGGACCAGAGGGGAAACCCTTCTCCCATCTAGGGAGAAGTTCAAGGAAGAAGAAGAAGGAGGGGGGCTCTCTCCCCCTCGCTTCCGGTGGCACCGGAGTGCCGCCGGGGCCATTATCATCACCGCAATCTACACCAACAACTTCACCGCCTTCATCACCAACTCTTCCCCCCTCTATGCAGCGGTGAAACCTCTCTTCTACCCGTTGTAATCTCTACTTAAACATGGTGCTCAACGCTATATATTATTTCCCAATGATGTATGGCTATCCTATGATGTTTGAGTAGATCTGTTTTGTCCTATGGGTTAATTGATGATCGTGATTGGTTTGAGTTGCATGTTTTATTATTGGTGATGTCCTATGGTGCTCTCTGTGTCGCGCAAGCGTGAGGGATCCCCGCTGTAGGGTTTGCAATATGTTCATGATTTGCTTATGGTGGGTGGTATGAGTGACAGAAGCACAGACCCGAGTAAGTAGGTTGTTTTCGTATGGGAATAAGAGGACTTGATACTTTAATGCTATGGTTGGGTTTTACCTTAATGATCTTTAGTAGTTGCGGATGCTTGCTAGAGTTCCAATCATAAGTGCATATGAACCAAGAAGACAAAGTATGTTAGCTTATGCCTCTCCCTCAAATAAAATTGCAATAGTGATTATCGGTCTAGTTATCGATTGCCTAGGGACAAATAACTTTCTCGTGACAAAAGGCTCTCTACTAAAACTAATTTAGTTGTGTCTTTATCTTAACAGCCCCTAGTCTTTATTTATGTGCTCTTTATATTCTTGCAAACTTATCCCACAAAAACCACAAAGTACTTTTAGTTTCATACTTGTTCTAGGTAAAGTAAACGTCAAGCGTGCATAGAGTTGTATCTGTGGTCGATAGAACTTGAGGGAATATTTGTTCTGCCTTTAGCTCCTCGTTGGGTTTGACACTCTTACTTATCGAAAGAGGCTACAACTGATCCCCTACACTTGTGGGTTATCAAGACCTTTTTCTGGCGCCATTGCCAGGGAGCAATAGCGTGGGGTGAATATTCTCGTGTGTGCTCGTTTGCTTTATCACTAAGTAGATTCTATTTGCTACTAAGTTGTTTTCTATCTTTAGTTATGGGTAGGAAACGCAAAATACCAAAAAAAATAGTGGTACCTACTGAACCAATGGTTGAAGAACCACTCAAAATCTATCACACTACTGAAGCTTATTGCTTGGATCATCTTCGATCCCTATGTGCTCGGGCTGAAACCCCAACTAGCTTAGTTGAGGGAAAATATTTAGATGAGCATGCTTGTTATGTGCGACACCGCATATCTGAAAAAGGGAAACTTTTACTGGATCAAATTCATCGTTTGCAGTGCTATGCTTGGAATTTATGTGAAATACATGATTGTACTTGTTGTTCTAAAGACCCTAAGAAACACCTTCCTTACCAATGTAAGTTTAGTGATGATGGAATCGTATCTTCGTATACTAAGGGTGTTTATGATTACTATGATGTTCAACAAATTGAAGAATTTGCTGCTTTTAGGGGTACTTGTGAAATTGCTTCCTTTATTGAAGAATGTGATACTACTCTCTACAAATCTGAAAATTTGGCCATACTTAAATATTGCTATGATAATTATGCTTCTAATCCTTATATTAAACCATATATTGAGGACTCTTCCACTGTCCAAGAAGATACTAATATTTTGCAGGAGTCCATGGAAGAAGAAATTAATGACATTGTGAGCTCATTGGGTGAAAAAGATGACGAGGAGAGCGAAAAACAAAAGGAGGAAGAGCGGATTAGCTACCTGTGCCCACCTTCTAATGAGAGTAACTCTTCAACTCATACATTGTTTAATTTCCCTTCGTGCTTACCGAAGGACGAATGCTATGATGATTGCTATGATCCCTTTGATTCGTTTGAAATATCCCTTTTTAATGAAATTGATGCTTGATATGCTTGTGGCCAAGATGCCAATAGGAATTATGCTTATGGAGATGAACTTGCTATAGTTCCTTATGTTAAACATGAGATTGTTGCTATTGCACCCACACATGATAGTCCTATTATCTTTTTGAATTCTCCAAACTACACTATATCGGAGAAGTTTGCACTTATTAAGGATTATATTGATGGGTTGCTTTTTCCATTACACATGATGATTTTGATGAGTATAATATGCATGTGCTTGCTGCTCCTACTTGCAATTATTATGGGAGATGAACTACATCTCCGCCTCTTTATGTTTCCAACATGATAAAATTGCAAGAAACCGCTTATACTATGCATTGGCCTTTATTTGATGTGCATGAATTGTTCTTGTATGACATGCCTATGCATAGGAAGAGAGTTAGACTTCGTTGTTTCATGACACATATCACTTTGTGCTCACTACTAAATGCCAAATCATTGCTAATTAAAATTGGCTTTGATATACCTTGGGATCCGGGTGGATCCATTACTTGAGCACTATATGCCTAGCTTAATGGCTTTAAGGAAAGCGCTGCCAGGGAGACAACCCAGAAGTTTTAGAGAGTCATTTATTTCTGTTGAGTGCATTTATAAAGTTTAAAAAAAGAGGGGAACCTAAAACTTTTTCAAAAAGAAAAGCGAACTGAGAAAGACGAGCATTGTTAAAATGGGAGCTAGCCTTGAACTTTGTTCATGCCCATGGAAACTTTGTGAACCTTTATTACAGAAACTTTTCAATAAAAAAATTATCCCCTTGTACAATTCCATTGTATTATAAAAATAATGTGCCAAGAGTTTCCTTTAGGATGATTAAACTGCTTGTTGGTTTGTGCAGTGCAAAAACAGAAACTTTGGCTGTAGTGCGTGATTTTACATTTTTTACTTGAACGTCGAAAGGATCTAAAACTTTTTTCAAAGTCTTGCTATACAAATTGTTGATTGTTCCTAAATTTTTCATGACTTTTAGAGTTACAGAAGTATGGTTAATGTTCAGATTACTACAGATTGTCCTGGTTTCACAGATTGCTGTTATAGCTTCATTATTTGCATATGTTTGAATTCTTGTTGATGCCTCCTTGACTTGGGGCCATAGAATTATGATAGCATACAGTGGGTAATGTTTGTTTATAATTATACAATAATGTTAGAGCAGTACATGATGGGATTTTATTGATCATATGCACTAACCCCGCCACTAAAAGTTCAGTTAAGTTTTGTGTGGATGAAGTGTTCGAAGATCGAGGAGGTCTCGATGTGAGAAGAAGGAGGAGAGGCAAGAGCTCAAGCTTGGGGATGCCCAAGGCACCCCAAGTAAATATTCAAGGAGACTCAAGTGTCTAAGCTTGGGGATGCCCCGGAAGGCATCCCATCTTTCTTCAACAAGTATCGGTATGTTTTCGGATTCATTTCGTTCACATGATATGCGTAAACTCTTGGAGCGTCGTGTGCTTTTTATTTTTCCTTTTAATAAATGCACCATGTTGGTATGACATAGTCCTTGGTTGATTTATAGAATGCTCTTTGCACTTCACTTATATCTTTTGAGTATGGCTTTATAGAATGCTTAATGTGCTTCACTTATATCATTTGAAGTTTGGATTGCCTATTTCTCCTCACATAGAAAACCGCCCTTTGTAGAATGCTCTTTTGCTTCACTTATATTTGTTGAAGCGTGGGCATAACTTTTGTAGAAAGAATTAAAACTCTCTTACTTCACTTATATTTATTTATAGAGTTGACGGGAATTGGTCATTCACATAGTTAGTCATAAAATCCTACATAAACTTGTAGATCGCTGAATATGATATGTTTGATTCCTTGCAATAGTTTTGCGATATAAAGATGGTGATATTAGAGTCATGCTAGTGGGTAGTTGTGGATTGTAGAAATACTTGTGTTGAGGTTTGTGATTCCCGAAGCATGCACGTAAGGTGAACCGTTATGTGACGAAGTCAGAGCATGATTTATTTTTTGATTGTCATCCTTTGTGTGGAGGTCAGGATCACGCGATGGTTAACTCCTACCAACCCTTCCCCTAGTATCATGCATGTAGTACTTTGTTTCGATGGCTAATAAATTTTTGCAATAAGTATGTGAGTTCTTTATGACTAATGTTGAGTCCATGGATTATACGCACTCTCACCCTTCCACCTTTGCTAGCCTCTCTTGTACCGCGCAACTTTCGCCGGTACCATACACCCACCATATACCTTCCTCAAAACAGCCACCATACCTACCTATCATGGCATTTCCATAGCCATTCCGAGATATATTGTCACGTAACTCAACCGTTCCGTTTATTATGACATGCACTATCATTGTCATATTGCCTTCCATGATCGTAAGATAGCTAGCATGATGTTTCCATGGCTTGTTCGTTTGATGTCATTGCTACGCTAGATCATTGCCCATCCCGGTACACCGCCGGAGGCATTCACATAGAGTCATATTTTGTTCTAGCTTCGAGTTGTAATCTTTGAGTTGTAAGTAAATAAAAGTGTGATGATCTTCATTATTAGAGCATTGTCCCATGCGAGGAAACAAAAAAAACAAAAACAAAGAGAGAGAAAGGCAAAAAAAGAGATGGCCCAAAAAAGGAGGGGGGCTAAAAAAAGAAGAAAAAAAGCCCCTCTGTAAGGGCATATTTCTCCCTAAGTAGTTTTGGTGATTGATGACAATGCTTTTGCGGACTAATCATGTGCACTGAGCTTTTCAGATATATCACACCTAGGCACAAGACAATTAAGTGCCCCTCGGAACCTATGGAAGACGGCGTTTCCTTTTGTTTCTTTTTGGTGGAATTGAGTCATAGGAAAGCCGTACTATTAAGAGGGGGTCCGCTTCGGAAAGGTTTGGGTGGAATCAACACGTAGACGTCTATTAATTCGCACCACCTTTCCTTCGCTTCTCTGGAGCTCCGGCTGTTTTTTTCCTTGTCATTACAAAAACAGTGGCATCCTACTACTACTACTACTGCTTGGCATGCGGTAGTACCGCTCAAAGAAGGCGGTAGTACCGCACGGCCCCACGGTAGTACCGCTCCAGGGTTATGGTAGTACCGCAGCATGCGGTAGTACCGTACCATGGACACGGTAGTACCGTGTGACCGGCCCAGCGTCGTAACTAGTACGGTGGTAGGTGCGGAAGTATTTTTTTACTTCCGTGTCCTACGCGGTAGTACCGCTTACTGCAAGCGGTAGTACTGTGTCGGGTTTTTGCAACAACCGTAACTCTGAGGAAGTAGCTGCGGACATATTTTATTTAGTCCGCACTCCTCCTCGGCCAGTCTGACCCTGCCTTATGGTAGTACCGCAAGGACGTGCGGTAGTACCGCTCCGGCAGTACTACCGCCCGGTGTTTTAACGCAACAGGGGCTAGTTCTGGCTCGTACAGCGCCAGCGGTAGTACCGCACCCTATGTGGTAGTACCGCTGGGTCGTGCTGTAGTACTGTGCTCTACGGGCAGAATTGAGGGATAACGGTTGGATTTGCCCTCCCACTATATATAGGGAGTCTTCTTCCCCAAGAAGACTCACCTCTTCCTCCCCAAGCTCCATTGTTGCTCAAATCTCCATTTCCGCCCGATCTCTCTCCCTAGCCAATCAAACTTGTTGATTTCCTAGGGATTGCTTGAGAAGGCATCGATCTACACTTCCACCAAGAGAAATTTGATTCCCCCCACTAATCCCTTGCGAATCTTGTTACTCTTGGGTGTTTGAGCACCCTAGACGGTTGAGGTCACCTTGGAGCCATATTCCATTGTGGTGTAGCTTCGTGGTGTCGTTGGGAGCCTCCAATTCGGTTGTGGAGATTGCCCCAACCTTGTTTGTAAAGGTTCGATCGCCGCCTTCAAGGGCACCACTAGTGGAATCACGGCACCTCGCATTGTGTGAGGGCGTGAGGAGAATACGGTGGCCCTAGTGGCTTCTTGGGGAGCATTGTGCCTCCACACCGCTCCAACGGAGATGTACTTCCTCTCAAAGGGAAGGAACTTCGGTAACACATCCTCGTCTTCACCGGCTCCACTTGTGGTTATCGCTTTCCTTTATTTGTGCAAGCTTTCTTTGTATACCTTAGCTTGCTTGCTTGTGTAGTTGTCATTGTTGCTTCCTATAAGTTGTCCACCTAGTTGCATATCTAGACAACTTACTTTCTTGCTAAGTTCAAATTGGTTAAGAAAATCTAAAAATTGTTAGTTGCCTATTCACCCCGCCCCCCTCTAGTCAACCATATCGATCCTTTCAATTGGTATCTGAGCCTCGTCTCTTTATAAGGACTTTATCGTCCAAAGAGTATGGGTGACAACGTAGTCGAGATGGAGGGACACTTCGGTGGAACTCCATCCTTGCCTACGTCCGATGGGGGAACCGCGGTCTCTCGTGAGGAGTTCAATGAGGCAATGGACACATTGAAAGAATCACTAGCGACCGAGGCCAAAGGCATGTTTAAGGAATTACTTGATGGACTCAAATTATCCACCACACCGTTGTAAGTGGTTCGTCCCGCAACCAACGTGTCGGAGGCTATTCCTAACAAGGGAGAAGCTAGTAGTGAGCAAGTCCCGGTTACTAAGATTGGGAGTGGGATTTTTGCCCACTCCGCTCCTCCTACCCACTATGGAGGACCCGTTCCTACTCCGCATCTAAATTCCGTTGATCCTCCTCCTAAGTTTGTGAAAAATTCTGATTTTGCTACTTGGATGTTTCACTTTAGACGTCATTTAAACAATTGTTCTACTAATCTTTGGAGAATCATTGAGCAAGGTTTCTACCCTCATGATCCCGACAACTTAACTCCGAGAGAAGCTGCGGATCATCAATTCAACGAGTCCGTTCTTTGCATACTTCAAGATGTTATCCCTCCCGAAGACATCGCACATCTTCGACCCTTCGCCGTGGCCAAGGAAGCATGGGGTCATGTTGGTTCCATGTACAAGGGAAGCGCAAGCATTCAACGCTCAAACTATGAAGTTGTGCAAGATGAAGCCGATGAGTTTTCTATGATCGAAGATGAAGATCCCCGTGAACTTTATCGGAGATTAACCACTCTTGCGGTTTCACTTCGAGATCATGGGAGCAAGGACATGGATGACAATTGGATCAAGCGCAAGTTTCTCAAGGCCATGATGCCTTATCACAAGGCCATGTCCTCCGTCATTCGCCAAAGACCGGACTTCCACACTTTGTCATCAAGTGAAGTGTTGGATGAGTTCGTTGCCATGAGGATCTTGGACAAGACCGCCGACAATGCGGTTTTAAGAGCTCAATGATCAAAGAAGCCTAACCTTGCCTTGAAGGCCAAGGCTTGTGTGGAAGAAGAGGAGGAAGAGGATGACGATGAGAGTTGCCCCAAGGACACCAAATACGCCTATCATGAGCACATGGCTATTGCATCACGGCAATTTTGGGGCAACAAGAAGAACTCAAGGCCCAACTTCAACAAGAACAACTCAAGTGGCAATAAGGTCAAGCAACGAGTGAGGACGTGCTACAACTGTGGGAATGTGAGCCACTTTGTTGTAGATTGCCCATATGAGAAAAGAGAAGATAATGGAGGCAAGCTTATCCGAAAGGACAAGGCCAAGTCTTATCCCAATAAGAACAACCTCAACAAGAAGACCCCTCCCAAAGGGTTGGTGGCCCAAGAAGAATATGTTGAGGATGATGATGAAGAAGATGATGAGATGGTCACTATGGCTACCATTGCTATTGCAACTACTCCACGTTCATCTCTCTTTGACTCACCAAATGAGAACATCACCGCCAAGTGCCTCATGGCTAAGGCAACCAACAAGGTAACTCCCAACATCAACACTACCATCACCTCTAATCCTTCATTGACGGATTGTATTGATGAGAGTGAGGGGGTGGAGGAGGAAGAAAATGAATTTGAGTTGTTTATGAGTAAACTCAAGGGCAAACCCAAGAAGCACTTCGTTGCTCTCTTGGAACAACTCGGTGAGGCCAATGGCATGATCGAGGCTCACGAGGACACCATTCCTAAAATGGAAGATCATAGTCGAGACTATGCCGATGAGATATCGGATCTCTCTAATGCTCTTGAGCAAGAGCGTGGTCTTCGTTTGGCTCTTGAGGAGTCACACAACGATGATCATGCTAAATTAAGGAAATATCTTGATCATGCTTTAGTTGTCTCTCGTGTGCTCAATTCCGATAAGGCAAAGCTTGTGGTTGACCATGCTAGACTCAAGGAGGAGTTTGTTACGCTTGACAAGGCTCACAAGGTCTTGAAAGGTGTACATACTTCCCTCAAAGAGTCTCATGATCAACTTCGAGTTTCGCTAACCAAGGAGAAAGCTATCTTTCCTCGCATGGTGTTGATTGATAATGCAAATGCTACTAACCCGTGTTACGAGTGTGTGCATCTTATTGAAGAGAATGCCAAGTTGAAGAAGCAACTTGAGAAAGGCCTTGTGTCGTGTATACAAGGTGAGAAGAACCTCAACGATCTTTTGAGCAATCAAAAGGAAGTTGTGGCAAAGGAAGGAATTGGGTTTGTTCCCAAGCCCAAGAAGAAGAAGAACGACAAGACCAAGCAACCTCCTCCTCTCAAACAAACCTTTGTGAAGGAGGGAGAGGGTGCTTCTAAGAAGAAGAACAATGTGAAGAGTGGTGGAGTCAAGAAAAAACCCACCATGCCATCAAACATAGCCGGCGACTTTAATCCTTCATATGTTTTATGTCGTGCTAGTGATGGACATGTTTTTGCTAAATTTGTTGGTTCTTCTTATGAGTACATTGAATGGTCTATTTGGGTTCCTAAGACCCTTGTTACTAACCTCAAAGGACCCATTACCAAATGGGTACCTAAATCCAAGCATCGATCTCGTGTAGGAGTTTGCTTCCGGTGGGGGATCATGGTTGCTCGACAGTGGAGCCACAAATCATATGACCGGAAGCAAAGACTTGGTGGTGGACGTGCATCAAGGTTCATCTATGGCCACCAATGTCGAATGGGGTGATGCTTCATCTTCTAAGGTATTGGGGCTTGGAAAGGTTGTTGTTTCTCATGATCTCACGATCGAGAAAGTCGTGCTTGTCGAGTCCCTTGCATACAACTTACTTTCTGTTCGTCAACTTGCACTCATGGGCTTTGCCACATTCTTTGATATTGATACCGTGGACCTCTTGTGGAGCAAGACTCTTAAAGTAGCCTATGTTGGACATGTCGAGAACGGTCTCTATGTGGTTGACTTCTCGGAGCAACCCACTAAGACCGCGACATGCCTAATGGCTAAAGTTGATGTGGGATGGCTTTGGCATCGCCGGTTAGCCCATGTCAATATGAGATCTTTGCAAAGTCTTCTCAAGGGGGACCATGTCCGTAGACTAACAAATGTTAGCTTTGCCAAAGATCATGCTTGCAGTGCTTGTATTGAAGGAAAGTTACATGAGACGGCTCACCCTCCCACGACTGTCATCTACTCAAAAAGACCGTTAGAGCTCCTTCACATGGATCTCTTTGGGCCTCCATCCTTTGACAGTCTTGGGGGGCAGAAAGTATTGCTTGGTGATTGTAGATGATTATTCAAGATACACATGGGTATATTTCTTCAAGAAGAAGAGTGAGACCCAACAAACCGTCATCAACTTTGCAAATGATGCTCAACGTCAACATGAGGCAAAGATCTTGATGATCCGAAGTGACAACGGCACCGAGTTCAAGAACTACACCTTGGATGAGTTTCTTAGTGATGAGGGGATCAAACATCAATATGCCGCACCTTATACCCCTCAACAAAATGGTGTAGCAGAGAGAAAGAACCGGACATTGATGGACGCGGCAAGGACCATGATGGCAGAATTCAAGTCTCCATACAACTTTTGGGCCGAAGCCATCAACACCGTGTGTCATGCATCCAATCGGCTCTATCTCCACAAAGGCTTGAACAAGACTCCGTATGAGATTCTTACCGGTAACAAGCCCAATCTCAAGTACTTCCGGGTGTTCGGGTGTAAGTGTTTCATCCTCAAGAAAGGTGCTCGTTTGTCTAAATTTGAGTCTAGAGCTCATGAGGGCATATTTGTTGGTTATGCTACAAACTCTCATGCTTATCATGTCCTCAACAAGTCCAATGGACTCATTGAGGAGATGTGTAATGTAGAGTTTGATGAGAATAACGGCTCCCAAGTGGAGCAAAGTGGTACTTGTGATGTAGGTGATGAAATTCCTCCTCAAGCCATAAGAAGAATGGGTGTTGGCTATATCCTACCCATTGAGGAACCCCTTGTGGCCGAAGGAGAAGGACAATGTTCCACACAAGTGGAACCATCATCAACCCAAGACCCACACGCTTCCGAAGAACAAAGTGAAGGCCCTCAACCGGACGAACAAGGCAAGTGCAAGATCAATCACAAGATGGTGGTGAGCCACCAAATGATGCACAAGGCCAAGTTCTCTCCTCTGAGCAAGATCAAGATCAAGATCAAGCTCTTGACGTCACTCAAGATGATCAACTTAGTGCTCCTCAATTATCACTTGAAGAGCAATTGGAGCGACGTGCTGCTAAAGTTGCTTCCAGGCTTGCTTCTAGAGAACATCACATGGAGAATATTCTTGGAAGCATCACAAAGGGGGTAAGCACTCGTATACAATTAGCAAACTATTGTGCTCGTCAAGCTTTTGTCTCTTGTGTTGAACCTCAAAAGGTCTATGAGGCGCTCGAAGACCCCGATTGGCTCAATGCCATGCATGAAGAACTCCATAACTTCGAGCGCAACAAAGTGTGGCGTCTGGTGCCAAGGCCAAAGGAGAACCATAATGTCATTGGAACCAACTGGATCTTTAAGAACAAGCAGGATGCTCATGGCATTTTCATTCGCAACGAGGTGCGTTTGGTGGCTCGAGGCTACTCCCAAGTCGAGGGTATCGACTACGGTGAAACCTTTGCCCCCGTTGCTCGCCTTGAATCTATTCGTTTGTTGCTTGCCTATGCTTCTCATCATAACTTTCAATTGCAACAAATGGATGTGAAAAGTGTGTTTCTTAATGGTCCTATTAATGAGTTGCTTTATGTCAAACAACCCCCGGGGTTTGAGGATCCTAAGTTCCCCAATCACGTGTATCAACTCGATAAGGCACTCTATGGCCTTAAACAAGCCCCACGTGCGTGGTATGAGCATCTTACCGAGTTGTTGCAAGATCGTGGGTTTGAAATTGGGAAAATCGACCCCACTCTTTTTACTAAGAAGGTCAAAGGGGAGTTGTTTGTCTGCCAACTATATGTTGATGATATTATCTTTGGTTCTCCTAACAAAGCTTTCAATGATGAGTTTGCCGCACTCATGACCACGCATTTTGAGATGTCCATGATGGGAGAGTTGAAGTACTTCCTTGGATTTGAGATTAAGCAAAGAAGAGAAGGAATCTTCATCAAACAAGCCAAGTACACTCAAGACATGCTCAATAGGTTTAATCTAAGTGATGTCAAGCCGGCTACTACTCCAATGCCAACCAAGTGCCAATTTGACATTGATCACAATGGTAAAGCGGTGGATCAAAAGGTATATCATTCTATGATTGGTTCCTTGCTTTACCTTTGTGCATCTAGACCGGATATTATGTTGAGTGTGGGAATCTGTGCATGGTTTCAAGCCTCACCTAAGGAAAGTTACTTTGTGGTGGTCAAGCGAATCTTTCGATATTTGGCTCATACCCCAAACTTTGGCTTATGGTATCCAAGAGGAGCAAACTTCAACCTTGTAGGTTTCTCTGATTCGGATTGGGCGGGAGACAAAGTGGATAGGAAGTCCACTTTCGGAGGGTGCCAATTCCTTGGTTGCTCTCTGGTAAGTTGGTCTTCCAAGAAGCAAAGTTGTGTGTCTCTCTTGTCCACCGAAGCGGAGTATGTGGTAGCTGGCAGTTGTTGTGCACAACTTCTATGGATGAGGCAAACTTTAAAGGATTACGGCGTCACTTGTGACAAAGTGCCTCTTTGGTGTGACAATGAAAGTGCCATCAAGATTTCTCTCAACCCGGTGCAACACTTCAAGACAAAGCATATTGAGATTCGGTATCACTTCATCCGGGGTCATATTCGGTGAGGAGAAATAGAGCTTCACTATGTCAACACTCATGATAACCTTGTAGATATCTTCACGAAGCCATTTGATGAAGCAAGATTTCGTGAGTTAAGGCATGAGCTAAATATCATAGATTTGACCAATGTGGTTTGAAACCTTGCACACACTCCTCCCACTCAACGTGATTATCTTGCCTAGATGTTGTTGGGGAACATAGTATTTTCAAAATTTTCCTACGATCACGCAAGATCTATCTACTAGATGCATAGCAACGAGAGGGGAGAGTGTGTCTACGTACCATCGTAGACCGAAAGCGGAAGCGTTTATCAACGCGGTTGATGTAGTCGTACACCTTCACGATCCGTCCCGATCTAGTACCGAACGTACAGCACCTCCGTGTTCAGCACACGTTTAGCTCGATGACGTCCTCGCCTTCTTGATCCAGCAAGACGGGGAAGTAGTAGATGAGTTCCGGCAGCACGACGGCGTGGTGACGGTTGTTGATGAAGAACAATCTCTGCAGGGCTTCGCCAAGCACTACAGAAACTAGATGGAGGATAAACTAGAGGGTCGGGGTTGCCGGCACACGGCTTGGTGTATCTTGATGTGTCTTGGGTGCTAGCCCTACCCCTCTATTTATATGTTGAGCCCTGGGGTCGAAACTTGGAGCAAAAGCCTCCTCAAAGTCGGTTTTGCCCGAAAGGAAAGAGTCCCACTCGGACTCCAGGGCTAGACGCCAGGGTTCCCAGCGTCTACCCCCTAGACGCTAGGGTTCCTGGCGTCTAGCCTCTGGTCTCCGCAAAACTTCCTTTTGCACTTTCCTAAAGCCTCGTGGGCTTTCCCCTTTGGCCCAAATAAAGTGTTCTCGTACCCAAACATTTCGGGAAACATCCGGAACCCCTTCCGGTGAATTCCGGAACCCTTCCGGAGGTCAAACACTATTATCCCATATATTAATCTTTATCTCTGGACCATTCCGGAGTTCCTCGTCATGTCCATGATCACATCCGTGACTCCGAATAACATTCGGTCACCAACATACATAACTCATTCAATACTATATCATCAACGAAACGTTAAGCGTGCGGACCCTACGGGTTCGAGAACTATGTAGACATGACCGAGACATCTCTCCGGTCAATAACCAATAGCGGAACCTGGATGCCCATATTGGCTCCTACATATTCTACGAAGATCTTTATCGGTCGAACCACATAACAACATACGTTGTTCCCTTTGTCATTGGTATGTTACTTGCCCGAGATTCGATCGTCGGTATCTCAATACCTAGTTCAATCTCGTTACCGGCAAGTCTCTTTACTCGTTCCGTAATACATCATCCCGCAACTAACTCATTAGTTGCAATGCTTGCAAGGCTTAAGTGATGTGCATTACCGAGAGGGCCCAGAGATACCTCTCCGACAATCGGAGTGACAAATCCTAATCTTGAAATACGCCAACCCAGCAAGTACCTTCGGAGACACCTGTAGAGCACCTTTATAATCACCCAGTTACGTTGTGATGTTTGTTAGCACACAAAGTGTTCCTCCGGTATTCGGGAGTTGCATAATCTCATAGTCATAGGAACATGTATAAGTCATGAAGAAAGCAATAGCAATAAAACTAAATGATCAAGTTTCTAAGCTAACGGATGGGTCTTGTCCATCACATCATTCTCCTAATGATGTGACCCCATTGATCAAATGACAACTCATGTCTATGGTTAGGAAACATAACCATCTTTGATCAATGAGCCAGTCTAGTAGAGGCATACTAGGGACACTCTGTTTTGTCTTTGTATTCACACATGTACTAAGTTTCCGGTTAATACAATTCTAGCATGAATAATAAACATTTATCATGATATAAGGAAATATAAAATAACAACTTTATTATTGCCTCTAGGGCAGATTTCCTTCAGTCTCCCACTTGCACTAGAGTCAATAATCTAGATTACAAAGTGATGATCCTCACACCCATGGAGTCCTGGTGCTGATCATGTTTTGCCCGTGAAAGAGGCTTAGTCAACGGGTCTGCAACATTCAGATCCGTATGTATCTTGCAAATCTCTATGTCTCCCTCCTTTACTAGATCGCGGATGGAATTGAAGCGTCTTTTGATGTGCTTTGTTCTCTTGTGAAACCTGGATTCCTTCGCCAAGGCTATTGCTCCAGTGTTGTCACAAAAGATTTTCATTGGACCCGATGCACTAGGTATTACACCTAGATCGGATATGAACTCCTTCATCCAGACTCCTTCATTTGCTGCTTCCGAAGCAGCTATGTATTCCGCTTCACACGTAGATCTCGCCACGACGCTCTGCTTGGAACTGCACCAACTGACAGCTGATACGTCCAAAACGTATCTATAATTTCTGCTTGCTCCATGCCACTTTTGGGTGATATTGCTAGGATATTCATACACTTCCATACACGTTTGATCATATTTGGACTAACTTACTAATCCAGTGCACCCCAGTGCCAGTTTCTGTTTTCGGCTGTTTTTGTATTTCAGGTTTTCACGTTACGAGAACTGCCAGGAAAAATCCAGAAAAATTATATAAAAAATCAGCATTCTGGAAACTACCGTGCGTCCGAAGGACAGCCGGGGGGGCCACCAGGGCTCCAGGCGCCCTGGCGGCGCCCCCCCCCCCCCCTAGGCCGTGCCGGGGGGCGTCTGGGCCCCCCGAAGCTTCACCGATGCCCCCCTTTGGCATATATTTAAAGCGTCCTCCGAAACCCTCAGAAAGGGAACTCTTTTCGTGATCCCATCTCTGTTCCGCCGCCGCCGCCGCTTCCAAGATCGGGAGCACCAGGAGAACTCTTCCCGGCACCCTGCCGGAGGGGAGGATCACCACCGGGAGCTTCTCCACCACCATGGACGCCTCCCGGATGACTCGTGAGTACTCTCCCTTGGACCATGAGTCCATGACCAGTAGCTATGTGATGTTCTCCTCCCGTTCTTGTGCTTCACTAATTAGTCCTCGTGAGATGCCCTACATGATCAAGGCACATATGTAATCCTTATGCTGTTGCTATGTTGAGTTTGCTGGGATCCGATGGATTATGAGATTATGTTCAGATTGATCTTGAGTAATATATTTGATTCACCTCTCTTATATTTATGTTCATAAGTAATTCTTGCATGTTCTCCGTTGTTATTTATTGCTTTGGCCAAGTAGTAGGTAGTGACTCCAAGAGGGAACGTTATGCTCGATTGTGGGTTCATGCCCCTCGATGACTAGCTTGAGTGACAGAAACATGAGTCTAGGGGATGTGATGTTGCCACAAGGGGGAAAACAACGGTGCTTGTGCCCGCGGGTGCAAGGATTGTTTACTTTACGCAAAGTTCTTTTAATGCAGTTGTCTGTTGCTTTGAGTTTACACTATGGGTGTGGCTCGCAACTTAATACCAGCGAGATGTTCTGGATAGATATCTCAAGGTGGATGATTAGTAGTAGATATTGATGGATTTCGGTCTACTTACTATGGCGTACCGCCCATGCTTTGAACCTCAACCTTTCTTGCAATGTAATCAGCATTGGTTTGCGCTCGTGGGTCCTGTCAATTGCCCAGCTGTTATTCGTTTACCTCACATAGCTGTTTTATCGTCTTTTGGGAGAGAGACATCACTAGTGAACATCATGAGACTCCGGTCCATATTACCATCATTGATCACATCCGCTATTTACTTTTCGTTATTATTTACTATTGCAAACATTATCTATCACTACTATCATTGCTTTTAATCCTTTGTGAACTACAAGGCCGGAGGGATTGACAACCTCTCTGTACTCGTTGGGAGCAAAGTTATTTGTATCTGTGTGCAGGTCCACGTTGATTGCTAATATCTGGCGCCGTAGCAGTTGACACCTACTTGTTGAACCTAGGAGTCTCTGGGGATTCGATCCTTGGCATCTTTGCTAAGGGAAAAACTTCCACAACACTGCATCTTACACCTTCCACTTGGGGTAACCAACGAGGGGTTAGAGGCCCATCAAGGAGGTTTTTCTGGCGCCGTTGCCGGGGACTCCACTCTTCAGGATAGGGGAGTTGCATGCTATCTTTTACCTTTGCTTTTTAGTTTTGTTAGTTTACCTTTCATTTTTGCTTTAGTATCCTTTTATCGAAAATCACAAAAATAGTTATCTTGCTTGCTTGCTACTATGGGTTCCACCGAGAACACCAAGTTGTGTGACTTCACTAGTCACAACAACGATGACTTTATCAGCACACCTATCACTACACCTACCACTTCAGCACCTTCATATGAAATTAAACCTGCTTTACTGAACTTAGTCATGAAAGATCAATTCTCCGGTGCTGGAGATGATGCTGCTTTACACTTAAACAACTTTGTTGAACTTTGTGATATGCAAAAGTACCAAGAAATAGATGGTAATATTGTTAAGCTCAAGCTTTTTCCTTTCTCCTTAAGAGGAGGAGCTAAAATTTGGTTTCAGTCTTTGCCTAGAAATAGCATAGATTCATGGGACAAGTGCAAAGATGCTTTTATCGGAAAATACTATCCACCTGCTAAAATTATCCAACTTAGAAGTAACATAATGAATTTTAAACGGATAATGAACATGTTGCCCAAGCTTGGGAATGTATGAAATCTCTTATCAAGAACTGCCCTACTCACGGTTTGACTACTTGGATGGTTATCCAAACTTTTTATGCAGGCTTGAACTTTACCTCGCGGAACTTGTTAGATTCGGCTGCGGGAGGAACTTTTATGTCAACTACACTTGGTGCTGCCACAAAGCTTCTCGATGAGATGATGACCAACTATTCCCAATGGCACACCGAACGCGCTCCAACAGGTAGGAAGGTAAACTCTGTCGAGGAGATTTCCTCCCTTAATGAAAAAGTTGACTTGATCATGTCTCTACTTTCGAAGCAATCAACTGTTGATCCTCGTGGTGTTCCTTTAAATTCTTTGATTGCTCAAGAACAAGTAGATGTGAATTTTATCTCTAGAAACAATTTTAACAACAATGCTTATCCTAGTACCAAGAACTCCACTACTGAACTAGAGATTATGCTTAAAGATTTCATCACTACCCAAAAAGCCTTTAATAAGAGTGTAGAAGAGAAACTACATAAACTAAATGATCTCTCTTTGAAGGTAGACCACTTAGCCAATGAGGTAAAATTGCTAAAAATTAAAACTTCTCCTCTTGAGGAGAGGGAAGTCACTCCTATAAATGCTATTCAAGTGCAAATTAATGAAAACATTAGGATGATGGCTAAACTTAAAGAGAGATGGGCTAGAGAAAGGGAGGAAGAAGATAGAATTAAGAGCCTTCCTACCCACCACACTGTTGCTACTATCCAAGTTGTTGAGGATGTTCAAACTCTTAGCACCCAATGTACTCCTGGTCCCATTGGACCTATTAATGGTGATGCTATGACTATAGAAACTACCAAACAAGTGAACCTAAAGGACACCACTACCACTTTACTTGATGCTCGTGACCTTGATTTTGATAATTGCACTCTTACCGAAGTTATTGATTTCCTTCACAAGATGTCTAGAGACCCCCGCACTAGCACGCTTAACCTTGCCTTTACAGAGCATATCACTAATGCTCTCATCAAAGCTAGGGAGGAGAAACTTAGAGTAGAAGCCTCCATACCTAGAAAGCTAGAAGATGGTTGGGATCCTATGATAAAAATTAATTTGAATGACTTCTCTTGCTATGCATTATGTGATGTTGGTGCTAGTACCTCTGTTATGCCCAAAAGAATATATGATATGCTTAAATTGGAACCTTATGATTCTTTTTCTTTTGGTGTTCGTCTCGTTGATTCTTCCATAAAGAAACCTTTGGGGAGGATCGACGATGTTCTTATCGTTGTCAATGATAATTATGTGCCCGTTGATTTCACTATTATGGATATTGAATGTGATCCTTCATGTCCAATTATTTTGGGACGTCCCTTTTTACGCACCGTTGGTGCTATCATTGACATGAAAGAGGGTAATATAAAATTTCAGTTTCCTCTCAAGAAAGGGATGGAACACTTCACTCGAAAGAAGATCAAGTTACCTTTTGAGTCCGTTGTACGGGCTAGTTATTCTTTTACTCTTGATAAAACTTGATCTCTATGCATTATGCCTAGCTTAAAGGCATAAAAGAAAGCGCTTTTGGGAGGCAGCCCACATGAATAAATTTTTTGCTTTTGTTGTGTCTTGATGTTGTTTACTGCTGTAGCATCATCATTGTATCTTTGCTTTTCATATTTGTGCCAAGTATAGCCTCCGATTGCTAGAAAGTTCAAAAGTTGTGAGGTGCTGTCCAGGAAACAGATTCTGTCCTTGAATAGAAAAATTCGTATAAAATCACCAGATCATCTTTTTGGTCTGAATTTTTTCGACAGCATTCTCTATATAATTTTCTTTCGTGCATCTGTTCTGAGTTTTTTTATTTGAGTTGCAGAAGTACCCCGAATAGATCAATTACTACCTGCTGTTCTGTTTTTCACAGATTCTGTCCTGTTTTGCCTTTCTTTCATTTTGCAAATCAAGAGCTTTCTTTTTCTTTGCAAAAACCTTTTGGCAATCTTGAGAAACAGTAGAAATTCAAGAATATCTTTATTTCCAGCAAGGTATAATTATTTTATTAAGGGTACTAACCTCGCTAATCAGATTATGATGAGTTATGTATGAAGGGAGTTTTCAAGTGTGCGAGGGAAGATGATAAAAAGATTCAGGAGTGTCAAGCGCTCAAGCTTGGGGATGCCCCCGTGCACCCCCAAGAAATATTCAAGGAGACTCAAGCGTCTAAGCTTGGGGATGCCCCCGTGCATCCCCTTCTCCATCAACATTATCAGTTCGTCTTTCGATCCGCTATATTTTTATCACTTCATGTGTTATGTGCTATGCTTGGAGCGTCTTGCTTTTAGTTTTCTTTTTAGTTTTTCATAACGAGTCAGAACTCAGCGTTCTTTACGTGGGAGAGAAACACGCTCCACTTCTACCTAGAACATAACATAGAATTTTCATGTCTATCTATGCTGTGTGTGTTCTTTGTCTTTTAATAGCTACTATCATGCTCTGCTCTTAGTATTCATGCTTATCTTTTCAAAGAGCTTTTGTCTAGTTGGTTGCTTGAACTCTCTTTAACTATCATGCTCACCTTATTAAGAGAGTTTGCTTCCGTTGCATTGGTTAATGTGTCTATGATAAAGATGCTATTTGCATGATGGCGCTTAGTAGTTCAGGTTTTCTTATGGTTAATCTCAAATAGCTGGGGGGTTCCCAATGTGTTATTGGAGTACCAACTTGATTTGTTTGCCTATGATGTGGTATGGTTTAATAATATCTTCCCTCAAGAATTTATTTTGATTGACTTGGCATATGCTCACGCATATTTAAGACTGTAAAGAAAGTCTGTCAAGCCTTGATGATCTTTTATTTCTGAGTAGCGATATAACTTCCATGCCTGATTCAATATTGCTTTGTCGCTCTGCATGATTATGACCGTCATTGCTCTCTTAGTTGGTCGCTCCCAGTCTTTTGCTAACCTCCACCTGTACTAAGCGAACTAACTTTGCAATATATAGCTCATGGGAAAGTAGCTTAAAAACTATTGTGGTAAAGACTATGTTGCCTATGTATCTTATTTCTTATAAGTTGCTTGCTGAGCGGTAACCATGTTTCTGGGGACGCCGTCAACTGTCACACTTTTGTTGAATATCATGTGAGTTGCTATGCATGTTCGTCTTGTCTGAAGTAAGGGTGATTTGTCGTGGGTTGTATGAATATGCATATTGTTAGAGAAGAACATTGGGCCGCCAACCAAAGCCATGTATCATGGTGGAAGTTTTAGCTTGGACATTAATCCTCAATCTCTTATGAGAATATGCTTATGCATTAAAGAGGAGTCCATCATCTATTTTCTATGTTGTCCCGGTATGGATGTCCTCAAGTTGAGATCTATCAAAAACGAGAAATCAAATGCGATTTATCTCCTTGGACCTTTGTACAGGTGGCATAGAGGTACCCCTTTGTGACACTTGGTTGAAACATATGTAATGCAATGATAACCCATGGAAATCCGAGCTAATTAGGACAAGGTGCGAGCACTATTGGTATTCGATGCATGAGGCTTGCAACTTATAGGATGTCTTATGCATGACACATATGAAGTACTACTACCGTTGACAAAATTGCTTCTATGTTTTCAAAATAAAAAAAAGCTCTAGCACTTAACCATTCTTTTACTTTTTGAGTCTCCACCTTCTTTTTAAAGAACCAACTACTGAGAGCATGATTGTCATTCTGAGTGTAATGTGCATTGTCCCAAAGTAGCATTGTCTTTTGCATGATTGTGATATCGTTTATTTTGAAATCATTGTATCTAGTCATCACTTAAACCTTGAAGGTGCCCCTGCATTTATGTTTTGCTTCACTAAAGGGGGCAAGCTAGATATCACTTTATCATATTTGCACATCATGTTCATTGCAAATCTTTTTGATGTTTCAGTTTCATGTTGTAAAACTTTCAGTCATTTATGATTTTCTCATGAGGCAACTTAATTACTATAGAATCATTGTCTCAGTAAGCTTTTGTCATATGACTATAAAAAGTCCTATATGGTTAATAGCATGTCACCACAGAAATTATTCTTGTTATCATTTACCTACTCGAGGACGAGCAGGAATTAAGCTTGGGGATGTTGATACGTCCAAAACGTATCTATAATTTATGCTTGCTCCATGCCACTTTTGGGTGATATTGCTATGATATTCATACACTTCCATACACTTTTGATCATATTTGGACTAACTTACTAATCCAGTGCACCCCAGTGCCAGTTTCTGTTTTCGGCTGTTTTTGTATTTCAGGTTTTCACGTTACGAGAACTGCCAGGAAAAATCCAGAAAAATTATATAAAAAATCAGCGTTCCGGGAACTACCGTGCGTCCGAAGGACAGCCGGGGGGGCCACCAGGGCTCCAGGCGCCCTGGCGGCGCCCCCCCCC
>LR738713.1:570341754-570374079 GCA_902687465.1 Secale cereale | reverse complement strand
CCCCCTGGGCCGCGCCGGGGGGCGCCTGGGCCCCCCGAAGCTTCCCCGATGCCCCCCTTTGGCATATATTTAAAGCGTCCTCCAAAACCCTCAGAAAGGGAACTCTCTTCGTGATCCCATCTCTGTTCCGCCGCCGCCGCCGCTTCCAAGATCGGGAGCACCAGGAGAACTCTTCCCGGCACCCTACCGGAGGGGAGGATCACCACCGAGAGCTTCTCCACCACCATGGACTCCTCCCGGATGACTCGTGAGTAGTCTCCCTTGGACCATGAGTCCATGACTAGTAGCTATGTGATGTTCTCCTCCCGTTCTTGTGCTTCACTAATTAGTCCTCGTGAGCTGCCCTACATGATCGAGGCACATATGTAATCCTTATGCTGTTGCTATGTTGAGTTTGCTGGGATCCGATGGATTATGAGATTATGTTCAGATTGATCTTGAGTAATATATTTGATTCACCTCTCTTATATTTATGTTCATAAGTAATTCTTGCATGTTCTCCGTTGTTATTTATTGCTTTGGCCAAGTAGTAGGTAGTGACTCCAAGAGGGAACGTTATGCTCGATTGTGGGTTCATGCCCCTCGATGACTAGCTTGAGTGACAGAAACATGAGTCTAGGGGATGTGTTGTTGCCACAAGGGGGAAAACAACGGTGCTTGTGCCCGCGGGTGCAAGGATTGTTTACTTTACGCAAAGTTCTTTTAATGCAGTTGTCTGTTGCTTTGGGTTTACACTATGGGTGGGGCTCGCAACTTAATACCAGCGAGATGTTCTGGATAGATATCTCAAGGTGGATGATTAGTAGTAGATATTGATGGATTTCGGTCTACTTACTTTGGCGTACCGCCCATGCTTTGAAACTCAACCTTTCTTGCAATGTAATCAGCATTGGTTTGCGCTCGTGGGTCATGTCAATTGCCCAGCTGTAATTCGTTTACCTCACATAGCTGTTTTATCGTATTTTGGGAGAGAGACATCACTAGTGAACATCATGAGACTCTGGTCCATATTACCATCATTGATCACATCCGCTATTTACTTTTCGTTATTATTTACTATTGCAAACATTATCTATCACTACTATCATTGCTTTTAATCCTTTGTGAACTACAAGGCCGGAGGGATTGACAACCTCTCTGTACTCGTTGGGAGCAAAGTTATTTGTATCTGTGTGCAGGTCCACGTTGATTGCTAATATCTGGCGCCGTAGCAGTTGACACCTACTTGTTGAACCTAGGAGTCTCTGGGGATTCGATCCTTGGCATCTTTGCTAAGGGAAAAACTTCCACAACACTGCATCTTACACCTTCCACTTGGGGTAACCAACGAGGGGTTAGAGGCCCATCAACAGCTCCACTGTTCAATAAAAATACATATCCGGTTTGTGACTTAGAGTCATCCGGATCAGTGTCAAAGCTAGAATCGACGTAACCATTTACGAGGAGCTCTTTGTCACCTCCATATACGAGAAACATATCCTTTGTCCTTTTCAGGTATTTGAGGATGTTCTTGACCGCTGTCTAGTGATCCACTCCTGGATTACTTTGGTACCTCCCTGCTAGACTTATAGCAAGGCACACATCAGGTCTGGTACACAGCATTGCATACATGATAGATCCTATGGCTGAGGCATAGGGAATGACTTTCATTTTTTCTCTATCTTCTGCAGTGGTCGGGCATTGAGTCTTACTCAACTTCATACCTTGTAACACAGGCAAGAACCCTTTCTTTGACTGATCCATTTTGAACTTCTTCAAAACTTTATCAAGGTATGTGCTTTGTGAAAGTCCAATTAAGCGTCTTGATCTATCTCTATAGATCTTGATGCCTAATATATAAGCAGCTTCACCGAGGTCTTTCATTGAAAAACTCTTATTCAAGTATCCTTTTATGCTATCCAGAAATTCTATATCATTTCCAATCAATAATATGTCATCCACATATAATATTAGAAATGCTACAGAGCTCCCACTCACTTTCTTGTAAATATAGGCTTCTCCAAAAGTCTGTATAAAACCATATGCTTTGATCACCTCATCAAAGCGTATATTCCAACTCCGAGATGCTTGCACCAGTCCATAGATGGATCGCTGGAGCTTGCATACTTTGTTAGCACCTTTTGGATCGACAAAACCTTCTGGTTGCATCATATACAGCTCTTCTTTGAGATATCCATTTAGGAATGCAGTTTTGACATCCATTTGCCAGATTTCATAATCATAAAATGCGGCAATTGCTAACATGATTCGGAGAGACTTAAGCATCGCTACAGGTGAGAAAGTCTCATCGTAGTCAACTCCTTGAACTTGTCGAAAACCTTTCGCAACAAGTCGAGCTTTGTAAACAGTAACATTACCGTCTGCGTTGGTCTTCCTCTTGAAGATCCATTTATTTTTGATGGCTTGCCGATCATCGGGCAAGTCAACCAAAGTCCACACTTTGTTCTCGTACATGGATCCCATCTCAGATTTCATGGCCTCAAGCCATTTTGCGGAATCTGGGCTCATCATCGCTTCCTCATAGTTCGTAGGTTCATCATGGTCTAGTAACATGACTTCCAGAACTGGGTTGCCGTACCACTCTGGTGCGGAACGTACTCTGGTTGATCTACGACGTTCAGCAGAAACTTGATCCGAAATTTCATGATCATCATCATTAGCTTCCTCACTGGTTGGTGTAGGAATCACTGGAATAATTTTCTGTGATGTACTACTTTCCAATTCAGGAGAAGGTACAATTACCTCATCAAGTTCTACTTTCCTCCAACTCACTTCTTTTGAGAGAAACTCCTTATCTAGAAAGGATCCATTCTTAGCAACGAATATCTTGCCTTCGGATCTATGATAGAAGGTGTACCCAACAGTTTCTTTTGGGTATCCTATGAAGACACATTTCTCTGACTTGGGTTCGAGCTTATCAGGTTGAAGCTTTTTCACATAAGCATCGCAGCCCCAAACTTTAAGAAACGACAACTTTGGTTTCTTGCCAAACCACAGTTCATAAGGTGTCGTATCAACGGATTTAGATGGTGCCCTATTTAACGTGAATGCAGCTGTATCTACAGCATAACCCCAAAACGATAGTGGTAAATCGGTAAGAGACATCATAGATTGCACCATATCCAATAAAGTACCATTACGATGTTCGGACACACCATTACGTTGTGGTGTTCCGGGTGGCGTGAGTTGTGAAACTATTCCACATTGTTTCAAATGAAGACCAAACTCGTAACTCAAATATTCTCCTCCACGGTCAGATCGTAGAAACTTTATTTTCTTGTTACGATGATTCTCTACTTCACTCCGAAATTCTTTGAACTTTTCAAATGTTTCAGACTTGTGCTTCATTAAGTAGATATACCCATATCTGCTTAAATCATCAGTGAAGGTCAGAAAATAACGATACCCGCCGCGAGCTTCAACACTCATTGGCCCACATACATCAGTATGTATGATTTCCAACAAATCTGTTGCTCGCTCCATAGTTTCGGAGAACGGAGTTTTAGTCATCTTGCCCATGAGGCATGGTTCGCAAGCACCAAGTGATTCATAATCAAGTGATTCCAAAAGTCCATCACTATGGAGTTTCTTCATGCGCTTTACACCAATATGACCTAAACGGCAGTGCCACAAATAAGTTGCACTATCATTATTAACCTTGCATCTTTTGGTTTCAATATTATGAATATGTGTATCACTACAATCGAGATCCAATAAGAATAGACCACTCTTCAAGGGTGCATGACCATAAAAGATATTATTCATAAAAATAGAACAACCATTATTCTCTGATTTAAATGAATAACCGTATCGCAACAAACAAGATCCAGATATAATGTTCATGCTCAACGCTGGCACCAAATAACAATTATTTAGGTCTAAAACTAATCCCGAAGGTAGATGTAGAGGTAGCGTGCCGACGGCGATTGATACGTCCAAAACGTATCTATAATTTCTGCTTGCTCCATGCCACTTTTGGGTGATATTGCTATGATATTCATACACTTCCATACACTTTTGATCATATTTGGACTAACTTACTAATCCAGTGCACCCCAGTGCCAGTTTCTGTTTTCGACTGTTTTTGTATTTCAGGTTTTCACGTTACGAGAACTGCCAGGAAAAATCCAGAAAAAATATATAAAAAAACAGCGTTTCGGAAACAACCGTGCGTCCAAAGGACAGCCGGGGGGGGGCCACCAGGGCTCCAGGCGCCCTGGCGGCGCCCCCCCCCTGGGCCGCGCCGGGGGGGCGCCTGGGCCCCCCGAAGCTTCCCCGATGCCCCCCTTTGGAATATATTTAAAGCGTCCTTCGAAACCCTCAGAACAGGAACTCTTTTCGCGATCCCATCTCTGTTCCGCCGCCGCCGCCGCTTCCAAGATCGGGAGCACCAGGAGAACTCTTCCCGGCACCCTGCCGGAGGGGAGGATCACCACCGGGAGCTTCTCCACCACCATGGACGCCTCCCGGATGACTCGTGAGTAGTGTCCCTTGGACCATGAGTCCATGACCAGTAGCTATGTGATGTTCTCCTCCCGTTCTTGTGCTTCACTAATTAGTCCTCGTGAGCTGCCCTACATGATCGAGGCACATATGTAATCCTTATGCTGTTGCTATGTTGAGTTTGCTGGGATCTGATGGATTATGAGATTATGTTCAGATTGATCTTGAGTAATATATTTGATCTACCTCTTTTATATTTATGTTCATAAGTAATTCTTGCATGTTCTCCGTTGTTATTTATTGCTTTAGCCAAGTAGTAGGTAGTGACTCCAAGAGGGAACGTTATGCTCGATTGTGGGTTCATGCCCCTCGATGACTAGTTTGAGTGACAGAAACATGAGTCTAGGGGATGTGTTGTTGCCACAAGGGGGAAAACAATGGTGCTTGTGCCCGCGGGTGCAAGGATTGTTTACTTTACGCAAAGTTCTTTTAATGCAGTTGTTTGTTGCATTGAGTTTACACTATGGGTGGGACTCGCAACTTAATACCAGCGAGATGTTCTGGATAGATATCTCAAGGTGGATGATTAGTAGTAGATATTGATGGATTTCGGTCTACTTACTTTGGCGTACCGCCCATGCTTTGAACATCAACCTTTCTTGCAATGTAGTCAGCATTGGTTTGCGTTCGTGGTCCTGTCAATTGCCCAGCTGTAATTTGTTTACCTCACATAGTTGTTTTATCGTCTTTTGGGAGAGAGACATCACTAGTGAACATCATGAGACTCCGGTCCATATTACCATCATTGATCACATCTGCTATTTTACTTTTCGCTATTACTTACTATTGCAAAACATTATCTATCACTACTATCATTTGCTTTTAATCCTTTGTGAACTACAAGGCCGGAGGGATTGACAACCTCTCTGTACTCGTTGGGAGCAAAGTTATTTGTATCTGTGTGCAGGTCCACGTTGACTGCTAATATCTGGCGCCGTAGCAGTTGACACCTACTTGTTGAACCTAGGAGTCTCTGGGGATTCGATCCTTGGCATCTTTGCTAAGGGAAAAACTTCCACAACACTGCATCTTACACCTTCCACTTGGGGTAACCAACGAGGGGTTAGAGGCCCATCAGCGATCATATCGACTTTGGAACCATTTCCCACGCGCATCGTCACCTCGTCCTTAGCCAATCTTCGTTTAATCCGTAGTCCCTGTTTCGAGTTACAAATATTAGCAACCGAACCGGTATCAAATACCTAGGTACTACTACGAGCATTAGTAAGGTACACATCAATAACATGTATATCACATATACCTTTGTTCACCTTGCCATCCTTCTTATCCGCCAAATACTTGGGGCAATTCCGCTTCCAGTGTCCAGTCCCCTTGCAGTAGAAGCACTCAGTTTCAGGCTTGGCTCCAGACTTGGGTTTCTTCGTGGGAGTAGCAACTGTCTTGCTATTCTTCTTGAAGTTCCCCTTCTTTCCCTTGCCCTTTTTCTTGAAACTAGTGGTTTTGTTAACCATCAACACTTGATGTTCCTTTTTGATTTCTACCTCCGCATCCTTGAGCATAGCGAAGAGCTAGGAAATTGTCTTTTGCATCCCTTGCATATTATAGTTCATCACGAAGCCTTTATAGCTTGGTGGCAGTGATTGAAGAACTCTATCAATAACACTATCCTCGTCAACTTTGCAACCAAGTTGAGTCATATGATTGTAGTACCCAGACATTCTGAGCAAGTGTTCACTGATAGAACTATTCTCCTCCATCTTGCAGCTGTAGAACTTATTGGAAATCTCATATTTATCAATCCAGGCATTTGCTTGCAATATTAACTTCAACTCCTGGAACATCTCATATGGTACATGACGTTCAAAACGTCGTTGAAGTCCCGGTTCTATGCCGTAAAGCATGGCACACTGAACTATCGTGTAGTCATCAGACCGCGACTGCCAGACGTTCAAAGCGTCTACATTAGCGGGAGGGGGCTTGTCACCTAGCGGTGCTTCAAGGACATAATTCTTCTGTGCAGCAATGAGGATAATCCTCAAGTTACGGACCCAGTCCGTGTAATTGCTACCATCATCTTTCAACTTAGCTTTCTCTAGGAATGCATTAAAATTCAAAGGAACGGTAGCACGGGCCATTGATCTACAACAACATAGATATGCAAAAACTATCAGGACTAAGTTCATGATAAATTAAAGTTCAATTTAATCATATTATTTAAAGAACTCCCACTTAGATAGACATCCCTCCGGTCATCTAAATGATCACGTGATCCAAATCAACTAAACCATGTCTGATCATCACGTGAGATGGAGTAGTTTCAATGGTGAACATCTTATGTTGATCATATCTACTATATGATTCACGCTCGACCTTTCGGTCTCCAGTGTTCCGAGGCCATATCTGCATATGCTAGGCTCGTCAAGTTTAACCCGAGTATTCTGCGTGTGCAAAACTGGCTTACACCCATTATATTTGAATGTAGAGCTTATCACACTCGATCATCATGTGGTGTCTCGGCACGACGAACTTTCGCAATGGTGCATACTCAGGGAGAACACTTATACCTTGAAATTTAGTAAGGGATCATCTTATAATGCTACCGTCGTTCTAAGCAAAATAAGAAGCATAATAAGATAAACATCATATGCAATCATAATATGTGACATGATATGGCCATCATCATCTTGTGCTTTTGATCTCCATCTCCAAAGCACCGTCATGATCACCTTCGTCACCGGCGCGACACCTTGATCTCCATCGTAGCATCGTTGTCGTCTCGCCAACTATTGCTTCTACGACTATCGCTACCCCTTAGTGATAAAGTAAAGCAATTACATGGTGATTGCATTTCATACAATAAAGCGACAACCATATGGCTCTTGCCAGTTGCCGATAACTTTACAAAACATGATCATCTCATACAAAACCGTATAACTCATCATGTCTTGACCATATCACATCACAACATACCCTGCAAAAACAAGTTAGACGTCCTCTACTTTGTTGTTGCAAGTTTTACGTGGCTGCTACGGGCTTAGCAACAACCATTCTTACCTACGCATACAAAACCACAACGATGTTTCGTCAAGTATGTGATGTTTTAACCTTCACAAGGACCGGGCGTAGGCACACTCGATTCAGCTAAAGTGAGAGAGACAGACACCCGCTAGTCACCTTTAAGCAATGAGTGCTCATAACGGTGAAACCAGTCTCGCATAAGCGTACGCGTAATGTCGGTCCGGGCCGCTTCATCTCACAATACCGCCGAAGCAAAGTATGACATGCTGGTAAGCAGTATGACTAGTATCGTCCACAACTCACTTGTGTTCTACTCGTGCATATCATCTACGCATAGACCTGGCTCATGATGCCACTGTTGGGGAACGTAGTATTTTCAAAATTTTCCTATGATCACGCAAGATCTATCTACTAGATGCATAGCAACGAGAGGGGAGAGTGTGTCTACGTACCCTCATAGACCAAAAGCGGAAGCGTTTACCAACGCGGTTGATGTAGTCGTACACCTTCACGATCCGTCCCGATCTAGTACCTAACGTACGGCACCTCCGTGTTCAGCACACGTTCAGCTCGATGACGTCCTCGCCTTCTTGATCCAGCAAGACGAGCGAAGTAGTAGATGAGTTCCGGCAGCACGACGGCGTGGTGACGGTTGTTGATGAAGAACAATCTCTGCAGGGCTTCGCCAAGCACTACAGAAACTAGACAAAGGATAAACTAGAGGGTCGGGGTTGCCGGCACACGGCTTGGTGTATCTTGATGTGTCTTGGGTGCTAGCCCTACCCCTCTATTTATATGTTGAGTCCTGGGGTCGAAACTTGGAGCAAAAGCCTCCTCAAAGTCGGTTTTGCCCGAAAGGAAAGAGTCCCACTCGGACTCCAGGGCTAGACGCCAGGGTTCCCGGCGTCTACCCCCTAGATGCCAGGGTTCCTGGCGTCTAGCCTCTGGTCTCCACAAAACTTCCTTTTGCACTTTCCTAAAGCCTCGTGGGCTTTCCCCTTTGGCCCAAATAAAGTGTTCTCGTACCCAAACATTTCGGGAAACATCCGGAACCCCTTCCGGTGAATTCCGAAACCCTTCCAGAGGTCAAACACTATTATCCCATATATTAATCTTTATCTCTGGACCATTCCGGAGTTCCTCGTCATGTCCATGATCACATCCGGGACTCCGAATAACATTCGGTCACCAACATACATAACTCATTCAATATTATATTGTCAACGAAACGTTAAGCGTGCGGACCCTACGGGTTCGAGAACTATGTAGACATGACCGAGACATCTCTCCGGTCAATAACCAATAGCGGAACCTGGATGCCCATATTGGCTCCTACATGTTCTACGAAGATCTTTATCGGTCGAACCACATAACAACATACATTGTTCCCTTTGTCATTGGTATGTTACTTGCCCGAGATTCGATCATCGGTATCTCAATACCTAGTTCAATCTCGTTACCGGCAAGTCTCTTTACTCGTTCCGTAATACATCATCCCGCAACTAACTCATTAGTTGCAATGCTTGCAAGGCTTAAGTGATGTGCATTACCGAGAGGGCCCAGAGATACCTCTCCGACAATCGGAGTGACAAATCCTAATCTTGAAATACGCCAACCCAACAAGTACCTTCGGAGACACCTGTAGAGCACCTTTATAATCACCCAGTTACGTTGTGACGTTTGTTAGCACACAAAGTGTTCCTCCGGTATTCGGGAGTTGCATAATCTCATAGTCATAGGAACATGTATAAGTCATGAAGAAAGCAATAGCAATAAAACTAAACGATCAAGTTGCTAAGCTAACGGATGGGTCTTGTCCATCACATCATTCTCCTAATGATGTGACCCCATTGATCAAATGACAACTCATGTCTATGGTTAGGAAACATAACCATCTTTGATCAATGAGCCAGTCTAGTAGAGGCATACTAGGGACACTCTGTTTTGTCTTTGTATTCACACATGTACTAAGTTTTCGGTTAATACAATTCTAGCATGAATAATAAACATTTATCATGATATAAGGAAATATAAAATAACAACTTTATTATTGCCTCTAGGGCATATTTCCTTCAGATGTAGGCATGGACTTAGGGGAAGTATTGTTCTGTCAATGAACTCTTCCTCCCCCCGTTATGCATAAATCGATCAAGTCTTTATTGTTTGCCATGTTAGATGGTATGAGTGCTTCAAGACGAGTGTTGGTCATGGGCCCAAGGATAATTCTTCGCAATGCCATACCAAATAACTCAAACATAGGTGGCTTCGTCCACCGGCCTCCTTCAAGGAGGAGTGTCTCGTGTGTTGTTCCAGCTGTCTATTGTCTTTTCTTTCCGTTTGTCGTGTGTGTGCGCTCTTGCCCGCAGTTGCTTTGCTTAAGCCTTCTTGTGGAAACTTGCACTTTCTTGGGGGAGCGGTACTATCGTGAATAGTCATGGTACTACCGCAAGATAGAATTCCGGTACTACCGCAACCAGCACGGCAGTAATTTTTTACTGCCGCTGGAGAGCGGTACTACCGCCCTGCGTGCGGTACTTCCGTCAGGGCGGTACTACCGCGATGATCCGTGGTACTACCGCAGTTGTTTGAGAGACTGGGGGTTATAAGCGGGCAGGGGGGAGTTCTAACTCCCCCATACCCATTCATCTCGTCTCCCCCGCGTCGCCTCTCTCTCTCTCTCTCTCTCTCTCTCTCTCTCAAGAACGACGCCGGAGGACCTGGCCGGATCTTCGTCCCCGGTCACTCTCCTCGCATTCCGACCGGTGGGATCGTTCCCCACCTCGACCTCTTGCCATGGATGAAGGTTTCTCCCCAAAATCCCTTCTTCTTTTTTCCCTTGTGTTGTTTCTAGGTTTCAGGGAGATGCATGTTGTTCTTGTGTTCTTGTTGACCTTATCCATGGAAGATTAGGATGTAGGAGAGTTTTAGTGTAGTAGAAATGCTAGTAAGTATGTTGCTACAAAGGAGTTGTGATCAGCCGTAGTACCGATCGCCCGTCCTACGCGTTCATTGTTCAGATTCGCTTTCGGATCTGACCCCGAGCGGTACTACCGCTGGCTATCAATGGTACTACCGCTCTACGCATCACGGTACTACCCCTCCGATGGCGCGGTACTACCGTAATGGACGCGGAAGTAAATTTTTAGTACCGTGCTTGGTGCGGTACTAGCATAACACTTCGGTGCGGTACTACCGCCCCCTTGGCGGCACTAAAACTTTACTTCTGTAACTTCGAACTGTACTACCGTTCGGTCCACACCTTCTTCGTAGCCCATACATATTATCTTTTCTACATGTTTCTTGTGCTTTCTTGTGGCTTTTGCATTGATTATCTCTGTCTCTCTTTCGTGCTCTTGTGTTTGTGTCATAGGTGGTGGCTCCGGTTTCAATGTCAGTCGCTTGAATCCCAGCCGTGACATAGGGTCAAAGCGTCTGCGCACCCAAAGTGATGTTCCTGAGGGCTCCAATGCCCCCCAACGCAGAACCAAGACCACTGCCACCAAGAACAAAGAACCAACTATGACCATAGACGAGATGCCATCACATGAGTTCATTGCTAGGAAGAAGATCAATCCTTATGCAGATCCCTGGGCTCAGTTCCATGGAGATGAATTGTTCTGGACCAAGTAGCAGTATCGTATCTACACAGAAGTACTCAAGAGAAAACACAACTTATATGTGGATGCACATTGGATTGACATGAATCACATGAGGAAGGAGGAGCACCGGGCCTATTTTGCTGAGGCTCTAGATCTTGTGGAGCAGTTTGGCATTGAGCATATCATGTCATTTCAGATGGACTTTGACCCAGAAATTGTGGCACAGTTCTATGCTTCGGTTCACTTCCATCCTAAGGAGGAACACAACATGACTTGGATGACCAATGGACATAAGCTGACTGCTACATGGAAGGACTTTATGGATCTGCTTCAGGTTGCTGATGAGGGGCTCCACACTCCTGTTGGAGCTCACCCTCATGCCAATGAAGAATCTGCCAACAAGGACCGGCTGCTGCCTTTCTATGTGGAGAAGACGCTCGCGAGTGGCAAGAAGACTTGGGTGATGAATCCCTTTCTGGATATTATGCATAGGATCTTCCGCAACTCACTGTTTCCTCGCATTGGGGACAAGGACAAGGTACATTCATACCTCGTGGACATGATGCTTATGTGTGAGGAGGCCCGCAGTGCTCAGACTCAACCTCCTGATATCTCACATGTCATGTGGTGTGAGCTCCGCTTTGCGATATTCACTCGCAAAGTGCCTATCTACGGTCCATGTCTGTTTTTGCTGATCTCCAAGACTTGGGAGAAGCTATATCCTGATGAAGAGTTTGAGGCCCCTCACTGGATTGGTCATGAGCCTATCAGACTTCGCATCAAGAGTCGATGGGCTAACACCACTACCCGTGCAGAGGCTGCTGCAGCTAAGATGGATGAGGATGAGGAGCAAGTTGAGGAGGAGGCAGCTGATGAGGACAGTTCTGGAGGGTATGCTCCCCCCTTAACTGAGCCCTCGTGGGCTAAAAAGCTGAAGAGCAAGATGAAGGCTCTGTTTTGTATGCAGGCAAAGGGGCAATACAAGGCTCATGTGACTCAGAAGCAGGCTCGCCAGCGCGACAAGAAGATATTGAGGATCATGGTGAGGATGCGTCTAATGGGTCAGAGGAGATCATCACTCCAGAGGCTGAGTGGATTGCCAAGCAGGGTTTCAAGTGGTCTGATTCCGAGGAGGAGGAGCAGGAGTCTGACGGAGCACGTGACGACTGATCTCTTCCGCCTGAGCTACCACCTATGTCTTAGGTGTCCTCTTTCCCTTTGTGGTGTCTTGATGTCAAAGGGGGAGAGAGTGTAGGATTTGTGTGTCTTGTGCCGTGTTTTATTTGCTTTTCGTTGGTCGAACCTTATCTGCCTTCGTTGGTTTGTGTCGTGTGTGTGAGACCTTACATATGGTGTGAGACATATGCACTCTACTCTTTATCTCGTTATTATGTCTATGCTATCTGCTAGGTTGTGAGCGTTTGCTTCACTTGCCCTGTTAATATGTGCTCACATTATCCTCCTTACATCCATGCGTAGAAACTTATTCTTTGTTGCAAGGAGTATGGTGTTTATAAAATATAGGGGGAGTGTTGATCCTAGTATGTGTGATGTGCAGTCCAAAGCATCTTCTTATGTATGCACACATCTAGGGGGAGCTTACCTATATTATATAATATTGCTGGCTTTGCTTACTATTCTATATATATCTTTGTGCAAATCCCGTATTGTCATCAATCCACCAAAAAGGGGGAGATTGTAAGGGCATATTTCTCCCTAAGTAGTTTTGGTGATTGATGACAATGCTTTTGCGGACTAATCATGTGCATTGAGCTTTTCAGATATATCACACCTAGGCACAAGACGATTAAGTGCCCCTCGGAACCTATGGAAGACGGTGTTTCCTTTTGTTTCTTTTCGATGGAATTAAGTCATAGGAAAGCCGTACTATTAAGAGGGGGTCCGCTTCGGAAAGGTTTGGGTGGAATCAACATGTACACGTCTATTAATTCGCACCACCTTTCCTTCGCTTCTCTGGAGCTCCGGCTGTTTTTTTCCTTGTCATTACAAAAACAGTGGCGTTCTACTACTACCACTGCTTGGCATGCGGTAGTACCGCTCAAAGAAGGCGGTAGTACCGCACGGCCCCACGGTAGTACCGCTCCAGGGTTACGGTAGTACCGCGGCATGCGGTAGTACCGTACCATGGACACGGTAGTACCGTGTGACCGGCCCAGCGTCGTAACTAATATGGTAGTAGGTGCGGAAGTAATTTTTTACTTCCGTGTCCTACGCGGTAGTACCGCTTCGTGCAAGCGGTAGTATCGTGTCGGGTTTTTGCAACGACCGTAACTCTGCGGAAGTAGCTGCAAACGTATTTTATTTAGTCCGCACTCCTTGCTACTTCTTGAGCTTGCGTTGTATTCCCTCGAAGAGGAAATGGAGATGCAACACAGTAGTGTAAGTATTTCCCTCAGTTTTTGAGAACCAAGGTATCAATCTAGTAGGAGACCACACGCGAGTCCCTCGCACCTGCACAAACAAATAAGAACTTCGCAGCCAACACGATAAGGGGTTGTCAATCCCTTTACGGCCACTTACGAAAGTGAGATCTGATAGAGATGATACTTTATATTTTTGATATTTTTAGTTTATAAGAACAGCAAATAAAAGCGGTAAAAGTAAAGTAGATGTAGATTGATATGTTGAGAATAGACCCGGGGGCCATAGTTTTCTCTAGTGGCTTCTCTCATGATAGCGATATTCTACGGCGGGTAAACAAATCACTGTCGAGCAATTGATAGAAAAGCAAATAATTATGAGACTATCTAGGCATGATCATTGTATATAGGCATCACGTCCGAGACAAGTAGACCGACTCCTGCCTGCATCTACTACTATTACTCCACACATCGACCGCTATCCAGCATGCATCTAGTGTATTGAGTTCATAGAACAGAGTAACGCCTTAAGCAAGATGACATGATGTAGAGGGATAAACTCAAGCAATATGATATAAACCCCATCTTTTTATCCTCGATGGCAACAATACAATACGTGCCTTGCTGCCCCTACTGTCACTGGGAAAGAACACCGCAAGATTACACCCAAAGCCAAGCACTTCTCCCATTGCAAGAACTACAGATCTAGTAGGCCAAACCAAACCAATAATTCGAAGAGACTTGCAAGGATATTATGAGCACACATAAAAAGTTTAGAGAAGAACCAAATATCTTTCATAGATAACATTGATCATAAACTCACAATGCATCGGATCTCGACAAACACACCGCAAAAAGAGATTACATTGAATAGATCTCCTCGAAGACCAAGGAGAACTTTGTATTGAGATCCAGAGAGAGAGAAGAAGCCATCTAGATACTAGCTATGGACCCGAAGGTCTGTGGTAAACTACTCACAACTCATGGTGACGGCGATGATGATGATGATGAAGAACTCTGTGATGGATCCCCCTCCGGTGGAGCTCCGGAACAGGCTCCAAGATGGGATCTTCACGGGAACAGAAGGTACGGCGGTGAAATTAGGGTTTTCTCTTTGTTCACGAAGTTTCTGGGGTATGTAGACTTATATAGGAAGAAGGAGGGCACCGGGGGACGCTCGAGGGGGCCACGAGGCAGGGGGCGCGCCCCCACCCTCGTGGGCCAGCCCTCGATCCCTTGACGTGGTTCTCAAGCTCCGCGTGCGTGATTTTCTCCAAAAATATCTCTCGCGAAGGTTTCATTCCGTTTGGTATTCTTTTTCTGCAAAACCCTGAAACAGGCAAAAAACTGCAATCTGGACTGGGCCTTTGGGTTAGTAGGTTAGTCCCAAAAATGATATAAAAGTGAATGATAAAGCCCATTAAACATCCAAGACTTCATAAATAATACTCCCTCCGTCCCAAAATAAGTGACGCAAAAGTGACTCAACTTTTCACTAACTTTAGTGCAAAGTTGAGTCACTTTTGCGTCACTTATTTTGGGACGGAGGGAGTAGCATGGAACAATAAAAAATTATAGATACGTTGGAGACGTATCAAGCATCCCAAAGCTTAATTCCTGCTCGTCCTCGAGTAGGTAAATGATAAAGAAAGAATTTTTGATGTGGAATGCTAACCAATATAGTTTTTCAATGTAATTCTCTTAATTGTGGCATGAATGTTCAGATCTGAAAGATTCAAGTTAAAAGTCTATATTGACATAAGAAATAACAATACTTCAAGCATACTAACAAAGCAATCATGTCTTCTCAAAATACTATGGCTAAAGAAAGTTATCCCTACAAAATCATATAGTGTTGGCTATGCTCCCTCGTTATCACACAAAAATATTCATATCATGCACAACCCCGATTTCAGCCAAGCACTTGTTTTCATACTCTATCTTTTCAAACCTTTCAACTTTCACGCAATACATAAGTGTGAGCCATGGACATAGCACTATGGGTGGAATAGAGGTGGTTGTGGAGAAGACAAAAAGGAGGAAGATAGTCTCACATCAACTAGGCGTATCAATGGGCTATGGAGATTCCCATCAATAGATATCAATGTGAGTGAGTAGGGATTGCCATGCAACGGATGCACTAGAGCTAAATATGAATGAAAGCTCAACAAAAGAAACTAGTGGGTGTGCATCCAACTTGCTTGCTCACGAAGACCTAGGGCATTTGAGGAAGCCCATCGTTGGAATATACAAGCCAAGTTCTATAATGAAAATTCCCACTAGTATATGAAAGTGACTAAACATGAGACTCTCTACAATGAAGAACATAGTGCTACTTTGAAGCACAAGTGTGGAAAAAAGATAGTAGCAATTGTCCCTTTTTTTCTTTTTTTTTTGGGCCTTTCTTTTTTTTCTTTGGCCTTTTTTTTGCGGAAGGGCTTTATAGATTTAGCCTTTCCTCCCATGGGACAATGCTCTAATAATGATGATCATCACACTTTCATTACAACTCGATATTACAACTCGATACTACAACAACAAAGTATGACTCTATATGAATGCCTCCGGCGGTGTACCGGTATGTGCAATGAAACAAGAGTGACATGTATAAAAATTATGCATGGTGGCTTTGTCACAAATACGATGTCAACTACATGATCATGCAATGGCAATATGACAATATGATGCGTGTCATATGAACGGAACGGTGGGAAGTTGCATGGAAATATATCTCGGAATGGCTATGGAAATGCCATGATAGGTAGGTATGGTGGCTGTTTTGAGGAACAATATGATGGCTGTTTTGAGGAAGGATATATAGTGGGTTTATGGTACCGATGAAAGTTGTGCGGTACAAGAGAGGCTAGCAATGGTGGAAGGGTGAGAGTGCGTATAATCCATGGACTCAACATTAGTCATAAGAACTCATATACTTATTGCAAAAATCTACGAGTCATCAAAACAAAGCAGTCAAAACATGCTCCTAGGGGGGAGGTTGGTAGGAGTTAACCATCGCGCGGCCCCGACCTCCACACAAAGGTTGGCACTCTACAAATACCTCATGCTCTAACTTCGTCACATAGCGGTTCACCATACGTGCATGATACGGGAATCACTAACCTTAACACAAGTATTTCGCAGTTTCATAATAACTCCACTAGCATGACTCTAATATCACTATCCTCATGTCTCAAAACAATTATCAAGCATCCAACATCTCATCATATTCAATGCACTTAGTGTGAATTTTTTTACTACATTGACATTGGATGTCTATCATGTGAAGACTAGTTTCTTTAGCCTAAACACATTACTATGCTGTTTTAATAGACTCTCAAAAGGATATAAGTGAAGCATGAGAGCTCAACAATTTCTACAAAATATTACCACCACCGTGCTCTAAAAGATATAAGTGAAGCACTAGAGCAAAAACAATTCAACTCAAAAGATATAAGTGAAGCACATAGAGTGTTCTAACAGTTTCTAGGCCATATTTAACTCTCTCAAATAGGTGTGTCCAGCAAGGATGATTGTGGCAAACTAACAAGCAAAGACTCAAATTATACAAGACGCTCCAAGCAAAACACATATCATGTTGCGAATAAAAATATAGCTCCAAGTATAGTTACCGATGGATGAAGACGAAAGAGGGGATGCCTTCATCCCCTCGCTTAGGCTTTTGATTATCTTGAATTTACTTGGGGTGCCATGGGCAGCCCCAAGCTTAGGCCTTTGCTACTCCTTGTTCCATAGTCCATCAAAGCAATACTCAAAACTTGAAAACTTCACAACACAAAACTTAGACAAAAATTCTCGTGAGTTCCGTTAGTATAAGAAAGCAAACCACTACCCAAAAGTGCAGAAATGAATTCATTCTTTGTTTATATTAGTGTTAAACCTACTGTATTCCAACTTCTCTATGGTTCATATCCTCCAATACTACTCATAGATGCATCGGAATAAGCAAACAACACACGAAAAACAGAATCTGTCAAAAACAGAACAGTCTGTAGTAATCTGCAGGTTTCGCCTACTTATGGAACTCCAAAAAATTCAAACTAAATTGGTAAATTTGCGGAATTTGTCTACCAATCATCTGCAAAAAGAATCAACTAAAAATCACGCTCCAGTAAAATCTGAAGACTACTTTAGCGAGCGCTAACGATTCTGTTTTTCACAGCAAGATCACATAAACTTCACACAAGTCTTCCCAAAGGTTCTACTTGGCACAAACACTAAACAAAACATGAAACCACATCTAATTAGAGGCTAGATGAAATATTTATTCCCTAACAGCAGCAAAAACAAAAAACAAAAAATTGGGTTGCCTCCCAACAAGCGCTATCGTTTTACGCCCCTAGCTAGGCACGATTTTAATGATGCTCACATGAAAGACAAGAATTGAAGCACAAAGAGAGCATCATAAAACATGTGACAAACACATATAAGTCTAATATACTTCCTATGCATAGGCATCTTATAGGCAAACAAATTAGCAAGGCAAGTAAGATCTAGCATATGCAAGGAAGAAGAAAGAAACAAGATCAATCTCAACATGAAGAGAGGTAATTTAGTAACTTGAAGATTTCTACAACCATATTTTCCTCTCTCATAATAATTGCATGTAGGATCATAAGCAAATTCAACAATGTAGATATTACATACATATTCTCAACACGATCCACATGCATGCAAAGTTGACACTCTTTCAAAATAGTGGGATCAACATTAACTAAAGTCATGACCTTTCCAAACCCACTTTTATCAAAAGTTTCATAAGATCGATTAATATCTAAAGTAGTGGGATCAAAAGTTGACACTCTTTCAAATCCACTTTAAATATTATGGCAAACATTATTATCAATCTCATAATCATGATGGGGATTAAATAAATTTTCAAGATCATAAGAAGAATCACCCCAATCATGATCATTGCAACAAGTAGTGGGCATAGCAAAATAAGCATCCCCAAGCTTAGGGTTTTGCATATCATTAGCACAATTGACATCAATAGAATTTATAGTAACATCATTGCAATCATGCCTTTTACTTAAGGAGCTATCATGAATCTCTTTAAGCACTTCATCACAATTTTCAGATTCATAAATTTCAAGCAAAACCCCATAAAGACAATCTAGTGCACGCAGCTCACTAGCAATAGGTTCAAAATAATTGGATCTTTATCTCTTAAAGAGATTAGCAAGTGGATGATGATTCATACTTTAGCAAGCGAAGATGCAAGCTAATTGAGGGCACATAGCAACACAAGCAAACAAGAGGCACGCGAACGGTAAACACACGGCGGAAGAAGGGCAAATAAAACAGCAAGGGTGAAGTGGGGGAGAGGAAAACGAGAGGCAAATAAATGTAATGCGAAGGATAAGGGTTTGTGATAGGTACTTGGTATATGACTTTTGCGTAAGCCTCCCCGGCAACGGCGCCAGAAATTCTTCTTGCTACTTCTTGAGCTTGCGTTGTATTCCCTCGAAGAGGAAAGAGATGCAGCACGGTAGCGTAAGTATTTCCCTTAGTTTTTGAGAACCAAGGTATCAACCTAGTAGGAGACCACGCGCGAGTCCCTCGCACCTGCACAAACAAATAAGAACTTCGCAGCCAACGCGATAAGGGGTTGTCAATCCCTTTACGGTCTTATGAAAGTGAGATCTGATAGAGATGATAGTTTATATTTTTGGTATTTTTAGTTTATAAGAACAACAAATAAAAGCGGTAAAAGTAAAGTAGATGTAGATTGATATGTTGAGTATAGACCCCGGGGCCATAGTTTTCTCTAGTGGCTTCTCTCATGATAGCGATATTCTACGGCGGGTAAACAAATTACTGTCGAGCAATTGATAGAAAAGCGAATAATTATGAGACTATCTAGGCATGATCATTGTATATAGGCATCACGTCTGAGACAAGTAGACCAACTCCTGTCTGCATCTACTACTATTACTCAACACATCGACCGCTATCCAGCATGCATCTAGTGTATTGAGTTCATAGAACAGAGTAACGCCTTAAGCAAGATGACATGATGTAGAGGGATAAACTCAAGAAATATGATATAAACCCCATCTTTTTATCCTCGATGGCAACAATACAATACGTGCCTTGCTGCCCCTACTGTCACTGGGAAAGAACACTGCAAGATTACACCCAAAGCCAAGCACTTCTCCCATTGCAAGAACTACAGATCTAGTAGGCCAAACCAAACCAATAATCCAAAGAGACTTGTAAGGATATTATGAGCACACATAAAAATTTCAGAGAAGAACCAAATATCTTTCATAGATAACCTTGATCATAAACTCACAATTCATCGGATCTCGACAAACACACCGCAAAAAGAGATTACATCGAATAGATCTCCTCGAAGACCGAGGAGAACTTTGTATTGAGATACAGAGAGAGAGAGAAGAAGCCATCTAGATACTAGCTATGGACCCGAAGGTCTGTGGTAAACTACTCACAACTCATGGTGAGGGCGATGATGATGAAGAAGAAGAACTCCGTGATGGATCCCCCCTCCGGTGGAGCTCCGGAACAGGCTCCAAGATGGGATCTTCACGGGAACAGAAGGTACGGCGGTGGAATTAGGGTTTTCTCTCTGTTCACGGAGTTTCTAGGGTACGTAGACTTATATAGGAAGAAGGAGGGCACCGGGGGACGCTCGAGGGGCCACGAGGCAGGGGGCGCGCCCCCCCACCCTCGTGGGCCAGCTCTCGATCCCCTGACGTGGTTCTCAAGCTCCGCGTGCGTGATTTTCTCCAAAAATATCTCTCGCGAAGGTTTCATTCCGTTTGGTATTCTTTTTCTGCAAAACCCTGAAACAGGCAAAAAACTGCAATCTGGACTGGGCCTTTGGGTTAGTAGGTTAGTCCCAAAAATGATATAAAAGTGAATGATAAAGCCCATTAAACATCCAAGACTTCATAAATAATAGCATGGAACAATAAAAAATTATAGATACGTTGGAGACGTATCACTCCTCCTCGGCCAGTCTGACCCTGCCTTACGGTAGTACCGCAAGGACGTGCGGTAGTACCGCTCCGGTAGTACTACCGCCCGGTGTTTTAACGCAACAGGGGCTAGTTCTGGCTTGTACCGCGCCAGCGGTAGTACCGCACCCTGTGCGGTAGTACAGCTAGGCCGTGCGGTAGTACCGCATGTTAAGTGCGGTAGTACCGTGCTCTGCGGGCAGAATTGAGGGATAACGGTTGGATTTGCCCTCCCACTATATATAGGGAGTCTTCTTCCCCAAGAAGACTCACCTCTTCCTCCCCAAGCTCCATTGTTGCTCAAAGCTCCATTTTCGCCCGATCTCTCTCCTTAGCCAATCAAACTTGTTGATTTCCTAGGGATTGCTTGAGAAGGCATCGATCTACACTTCCACTAAGAGAAATTTGATTCCCCCACTAATCCCGTGCGGATCTTGTTACTCTTGGGTGTTTGAGCACCCTAGACGGTTGAGGTCACCTCGGAGCCATATTCCATTGTGGTGAAACTTCGTGGTGTCGTTGGGAGCCTCCAATTCGGTTGTGGAGATTGCCCTAACCTTGTTTGTAAAGGTTCGGTCGCCGCCTTCAAGGGCACCACTAGTGGAATCATGACACCTCGCATTGTGTGAGGGCGTGAGGAGAATACGGTGGCCCCAGTGGCTTCTTGGGGAGCATTGTGCCTCCACACCGCTCCAACGGAGACGTACTTCCTCTCAAAGGGAAGGAATTTCAGTAACACATCCTCGTCTTCACCGGCTCCACTTGTGGTTATCTCTTTCCTTTATTTGTGCAAGCTTTCTTTGTATACCTTAGCTTGCTTGCTTGTGTAGTTGTCATTGTTGCTTCCTATAAGTTGTCCACCTAGTTACATATCTAGACAACTTACTTTGTTGCTAAGTTTAAATTGGTTAAGAAAAGCTAAAAATTGTTAGTTGCCTATTCACCCCCCCCCCTCTAGTCAACCATATCGATCCTTTCACCCTCCAAAAAACAAATGAGAGAAAAAGAGAGAAGGGACAATGTTACTATCCTTTTACCACACTTGTGATTCATCATAGCACCATGTTCTTCATGATATAGAGTCTCATATGTTGTCACTTTCATATACTAGTGGGAATTTTCATTATAGAACTTGGCTTTTATATTCCAACGACGGGCTTCCTCAAATGCTCTAGGTCTTCATGAGCAAGCAAGTTGATGCACACCCACTAGTTTTCTTTTTGAGCTTTCATACACTTATAGCTCTAGTGCATCCGTTACATGGCAATCCCTACTCACTCACATTGATATCGATTGATGGACATCTCCATAGTCCATTGATTTGCCTAGTTGATGTGAGACTTTCTCCCTCCTTTTGTCTATCACCACCTTCTATTCCACCCATAGTGTTATGTCCATGGCTCACGCTCATGTATTGCGTGAAAGTTGAAAAAGTTTGAGAATACTAAAGTATGAAACAATTGCTTGGCTAAAATCGGGGTTGTGCATGATTTAAATACTTTGTGTGGTGAAGATGGAGCATAGCCAGACTATATGATTTTGTAGGGATAACTTTCTTTGGCCATGTTATTTTGAAAAGACATGATTGCTTTATTAGTATGCTTGAAGTATTATTGTCTTAATGTCAAATGATAGGCTATTGCTTTGAATCACTCGTGTCTTAATATTCATGCCATGATTAGATTACATGATCAAGATTATGCTAGGTAGCATTCCACATCATTTTTTTATCATTTACCTACTCGAGGACGAGCAGGAATTAAGTTGCGGCGCGCGCAGGCGTTTAATGCAAGGGACGGCCCAACGGTCAAACAACTACACCCCCAACGCGGCCCCACTCGTCAGAGTTAACGGTCAAAGCACTGACCCGACGGCGACGTCCGTTGTGACCTCTTCTGAGGGTTTCGGGCAAGGGAGTGGGGAAAACTGAACAAAAGTTAAGAGCGTGGGGATGAATGAGTAGAGCTAAGGAACCAGGGGCACAGATGTAAAAAACCCTTTATAGAATAATAGTTTTATAAAATATGAACTAGCACCTTAATTAGTTTCATAATTAATTGCTACCGCCACAATAAATTCGGCACTTAAATAAATTAGTTTGATATTTTTATAAATTAAAAAGCATTTAATTTAGTTGTTTTAAACATTGTTTTAATTAGTTTAGGGAAATTAGACATTTTGCGAACATGTTGGTTCAACACCAATATTATCAAAAGAATATTTTCCACATAATGAACATTTTAGTTTTCATGTTTGGGATTTTTCAATTTCACTTCTTATTTGAAATTGAATTCAAAGGGGAATTTGAAAGAGATATGAGACAATGATGAACAAACACTTGTTTAGCAAAAGAATTAACTTAACTCCAGGGGTTATTGTAGCATCATTACACCGGGGTGTTACATCCCTCGCCCCCACGTACCATGACGATAGCATACACATTTGTTAGCTTCATTAACAATGAACCCAACAAATGTCAGAGTTGTATTAAACAAGGTGTTCCCAGGAATGTTCGGATCAATTGATTGCATGCATTGGCAATGGAAGAATTGTCCCAAAGGTTTGCGGGAAATTTATCAAGGTCACACCAGAGAGTCCACCATCATACTAAAAGTGGTGGCACCACATGAATTATCTATTTGACATGCCTTCTTTGGAATGCCGGGTTCTCACAACGACATCAACGTGCTTCAACGATCTATGGTGTTCAGGAGGCTTTGCAATGGGGAATCACAGTCGTGCAACTACATCGTCAACGGCATGGGATACTATCTTATCAATGGTATCTATCCTCAGTGGGCGGCGTTTGTGAAGACCATATTCGAACTGCGTGGCAATAAACAGAGTCACTTTGCAACAATGCAAGAAGCGGCTAGGAAGGTTGTGGAGAAGGCATTTGGTGTGCTTCAAGCTCGTTGAGGAATTGTGGGTAGCGTTGCAATGATGTGGGATCATAAACTTTGTGGCAACTGATGACATGTTGTGTTATTTTGCACAATATGATAGTCGAGGATGAGGGTGATGGTGTAGGCCAAACCAATGATTTTGAAGCATCTGGTGAACGAGTTGAAATCGCGGAAGATCAATATGTAGCTTAGCTGCTGAACTTCCTGCAGATGCATCAGAATTTTCGAGATCATAAGATGCACACGCAACTACTCAATGATCTTGTGGAGCACATATGGACCCACAATGGAAACCAAAGAGCACGTGTGGACCCATAAATTTTATGTAAAAACTATTTATGCTCGATATTGACCAAATTTGTTATGTACTTGCGGCATTGGTTTGTATGATACGATCGACGTTTTTGGATTTGCATGGATTTGAGAGATGTGGATGCCCGGAGCGAACTACGAGGACCGCGTCCGTGTGCATGCCCGGGCGTGTCCGTGGACGTATGAAGGATCGGATTTGTCAAGTCCGGTTGTCGATGCTCTTAGAAATTTTCAAAAATTGTTAGATGAATACTTCAACAGTTAGCAAAAGCATACCTACCAATCGAGGACGGGAAAAAAGGTGATCAATCGATAGATTCATGACACCCACAAAAAAGGGCATTCCTCTTCACACTTTTGCCCCCTTTATGTAAAAGAACATCACTGGCCAAAATGCTCTTTTCTAGGACCGGCCAAACAAACACTTTAATCCTCAACGGAAGCTTCACATCCCAAGCACTTCGATCCTAAAATGATTGTATTCATCTCGGCTGGCTCCACTAACTTGATTTGGTCACCCTATATGCAACACGGTCAAATAAAGTTACGTTGCTAAAAGAGAAATGTTACTAGTCAAATGTTGACAATGGTCCAGTTCAAAAATAATAATAATCTTGGCAATGTTTAGAGCTAGGATTCTTGGTCGTTCAGTTAATAGTATATATACCGTCAATAAACCTTGAGCTTTTCTTCCTCGTTCGTGGCCGTGATGACGCGTCCCCGCTGATCGTTCTCCAAAAACTGCATCTCCTCATTCACATGTTATTTTCGGTGAATTTGCCTCATTCGCGCGTGGCGTGTCACTGGCCGGCGGGGCCGCAATTTCGGGCCTGGCGCGCGCGGCACCTCGAGTTTCAGCCTTTGGGGCCCGCGAAGCAAGCACGCGAAGCTGCCACGAAGCCTCGTAGACCGCAGCAGGGCCCGCGTACGGTACCCCTATTAACCCCAGCCGGAGCACCACCAGGTTGACCCGGCAAGCTCTCTCTCCCCCAGGGCGAGCCGACGAAGTCCACCACCAACCCCTCCCCCTCCCCCCTCGACCGCCTCCGCGCCGGCCGCCGAGATGGAGACCCCGCCGCCGCCGCCGCGCTGGCCGCCGGGCTTCCGCTTCAGCCCCACCGACGAGGAGCTCGTCCTCTTCTTCCTCAAGCGCCGGATCGCCGCCGGCCGCCCCACCCCCTACATCGCCGACGTCGACGTCTACAAGTCCCACCCCTCCCACCTCCCCGGTACGTCCCCGCCGACCCGCCCCCTCGCCTCTCCTCTCCCGCCGATCTCCCTCCTCCCTTCCTGACCCGGATTCGCTGCTGCTGCTGGATGGAGCAGAGAGGTCGGCGCTGCGGACGGGGGACAAGCAGTGGTTCTTCTGCAGCCGGCTGGACCGCAAGTACCCCAACGGCTCGCGCGCCAGCCGCACCACCGCCGACGGCTACTGGAAGGCCACGGGCAAGGACCGCTCCATCTGCAACGCCGGCCGCGCCGTGGGGAACAAGAAGACGCTCGTCTACCACCACGGCCGGGCGCCGCGCGGGGAGCGCACCGACTGGGTCATGCACGAGTACACCATCCTCGCCGACGCGCTCCCGCCGCCCGCCCGGGGCCGCGAGTCCTACGCCCTCTACAAGCTCTTCGAGAAGAGCGGGGTCGGGCCCAAGAACGGCGAGCAGTACGGCGCGCCCTTCCGGGAGGAGGACTGGCTGGACGACGACGACGACTGTGAGCTGCCCGCTGATCCCATACCTATCGCCGTCAGTGTGCCAAGAGCTGCTGTGACAGTGGACGAGCAGATTGGGGATGTTTTGACGGTTGTCGACCAGATTGGGGATGTTTTGACAGTTGTCGACCAGATTGGGGATGTGACAGTGGACAAGCAGATTGGGTTTATGACAGTGGACGACCAGATTGGGGATCTTGAGCTGTTCCTGTTGCAAAATGGAGATGATCAGGGAAACAGTCAACCGCAGTCGGATTTCTCGACACCGGTTTCTTCACAGGCTCCGCATCACCATGGCCACCCTCAAGGTCGGCCCAGTGATAACGGTAACACATCTGAGGTTGCAGATGCTACAACCAGCAGCGGTGCTATGTTAGGGGTGGAGAATACGTGCACTGAACTCCCTTTGGGGGATCTTGAGGGGCTACTGATGGAAATATCCGATGATCAACGGGCCACTAAATCGTTCGAAGAATTCTCAGATTTCGTTCCCCAACTGCAGCTTCAGCAAGATGATCATGAGGCTTGGCCCAATGCCAACATGGAGGAGATTAGTGTTGCAGATTATGCCACTAGTAGTGGCGTTGTGGACGCTTCAGGATGTACTGGCACCGAGCTTCCCTATGGGGATCTTGAAGAGCTTCTGTTGCAACTAGAGAATGACCAGGGAAATGTCGAACCACTGGCAAGTTTCTCCACACCAGTTCCTCATCACGAGTTCCGGCAGGTTTGTTTTGTTCTCTATAGTCTATACTCTGTACTACTCATCCTTTAAATGATTGAAAATTTTGGAATGCTCAATATGTTGCGTGCTTGTCTAACTGCTAGTTATTCTTCTGCATTTGTTATAATTGCTAATTACTTCTGCCTTCATCCTCACACAATTACGAAACTTGAAAGACACAAAATGATTTCTTGGGTCTGGTCAGTATTTGAGGATCCATTATGTTATATCCCTAAAAGACATCACAGTCAGAATTTGAATGATCGTATGACACTATTAAATTTGTAGTAACATGCATAAGCTGGTATAGTGTTCCAAGAAAGTGTTTTTAAGCGACGCTCAAGCGCTGAGCAAAACGCTTCGCTTTGGCCCTAAGCAGTAGATTAAGTATTTTGTAAATATTTGGCTGTTTTTGAACTACTTCTGCTTGGCTGCTTGCACAATAATGGCAATATGCCATTTATCTTATTATTGGGATCTGTTCGGGAACTACAGATTCTGGCCACATGATCTCTATTAGGCTATGTCTATTTGAACTGAACTGCATTTTAGGTATTATTTTGCTTGCTGTGTGAACCTGATATGTATTCGTTATGGTGTGAACTGCATTTTTTATGCTATTTCAGTTAGCTATGTGCTATGTTTCCTATTTTCCTGTGCATATTATTCACAAGCAGTCAAATTCTTACCAATTTGAAAGAAAAAAAACGCTTAAGCGCCCATTGCTCTAAGCTGTGGCCTTCCGCTCCGCTTATGCTTTCTGCTTTTCTGAACATTGTATGATGTATCTGTTGTCCAGTTTATAAATCTTAAGTTACATTGGCTTACATAGGTTGGCTCTGGAGATTTCCACGGAGGTCACGGTGCTACATTCAGCTCTGTAGATCCTTCTTCTGCAGTGCAAGAAAACAGAGATCTTGATCCACGACCAGAGCCCAGTAATCAAATTACACAGTCTGCTCTCAGCAACATGCCATTGAATTGGGAAACAGATTGCACTGAAGAAACAAGTGCGCTGCGATCTGTGTCAGGGTTGGCCAGTTATGACAGTCAGGATGCCGACGAGGAGTTCCTTGAAATCAACGATTTCTTGGATCCAGAAGATGTAGGACAACAGAGTATGAATTGTACTGCAACCGAGCACTTGATTTCTGCATCCAATGGCATGTTTGACAGTTTGGAGTTTGCCGACGCATCCATGTTTCTACCTGGCTCATTTGACACAGCTGGAGTGGTGACCGAAAACCAGTTTGGTTATCTTGGTGATAGTGGCTCCCAGAACCAGGGATTCCAGTATACATCTGAATCATGGACGCACAACCAGGTTGCTCTGAATGTGCGGAACCACATGAATCATAACCATGTCGTCTTCTCACATGCATCAGGTGATTAACGACTTCATTTTGTTTTGCAAGCTTCTCGTTGAATAATTGCCTGTAAATTCCCTCAGATATAACTTGAGTCAAATGCCTGAACTTGCTGCTTCTGAACATTTCAGGCACTGCCAATTTCCACACAGTGAATGAGCAGCCACATAACCAGAATACAGCAGATCCACAGTCATGGTTCAATTCAGCCGTTTCAGCCCTGCTGGATGCGGTACCTGCCAATCCAGCTCTGGCGGCTGAAAACAATGTTCTCAACAGAACGCTCCAGCGCATTTCTAGCTTTAGGTCAGAACAAGCTCCAAAGGAAGAAGCAAGCGCCCCAGTTATCCAGGTCAGAAGAAGGGGCGCAGGGCTGATCTCGGTCTCGCTACTGGTTCTGCTTGCTGCCATCCTCTGGACCTTTGCTACTGGCACCGGGTACGCAATCAAGTTCTGCAAGGAGTTGTGGAAATCCTCCTCTACATGACAGGATGAACGGCAAACCTTTCTCGACTTACCCTAGCGGCTGATCCTCACCATTACCCCTCAGCTGTTAGTCATTGTTTTGCTATCATTCCCATTGGAAAAAGGCGAAGAGGTAGAAGCGTTTCCAAAGAAGTGTGCTTCGAGGTGTTAGTTTTCAGGTCATGCAGGAGGCTCAGAAAACCGAAAAAAGGAAAAAAAAATATAACTGATGGTAATATATATAACTACTACCACTTAGCTATTGCCCTCGTGTGGGTGTCATACATCGTGTACCGGATGTAATTAAACCACGAAGAGGGTTGCGACCTATGTGCATAGTATTGATATTATAGAATTATGAGTTTGCTCAAAATTCATGACGATGTGTGCCTGCTTATCTCTCTTTTGTGCCCTTGTTTGATGAACAGGATAGGCCATGCATATATCCCATGTTGCCACTGTAACATTTCATTGTTAGACAAGTAATTTATTTGTTCATCCGTCCCATAATATAAGAATGTTTTTGACACTCGTGCAGTGTCAAAAAAACGCTCTTATATGTTGGGACAAAGAGAGTAGAAATTAGACAGGCCGGTCATCAACCACAATGTTTGACCCATATCTACGTACTCTCTTCGTTTCTTTTTAGTTTGCATATAAAGTTTGGTCAAAGTCAAGCTTTGTAACGTTTGACTAACTTTATATTAAGAAATATATAAACATTCACAATATGAAATCAATATTTCCAGGTGCATCATGAAATGTATTTTCATACTATATAGTTTTCATATTGCAGATGTTCATAATTTTTTATATAAATTTGGTCAATTTTTTTGTAGTTTGACTTTGATCAAATTTTTTATGCGGAGTAAAAAGAAACGGAGGGAGTACCATTATCATGAAATCAAAGACTGCAACTTGTGTTATGAAAATGTAGCTGAAGCCTGAAGGATGACACAGAAAACTGAACAGATAAAACAGATTAGCAGCCACACAATGTAGAGTTACAGAGAGAAATTGAAAGCTAAGCAGTGGCAATTAAGATCCCTGCGGGAAAATAAGGATGTCTCACACGTTACCCATCGGAATTGCATCCAAAAATACAGATTGGATTATGGATACAGAGTCACAGAGAGAGACGGAGAGAGCTCAGCTGGTCAAGAAGGCATGTTCTACACGGAGAAGGCGCCTTCTACCGAGAGCTTGTTCGTCGCACGCATCTCCAGGCGGTTTGGACCGCTGAAAGAAAGAAGCAAAAACAAAATGGCGAGCTGAGGAAAAATCTCCGAAGGAAAAAAAATCTGCTGGCCTATCCCCTTTCACTCAGTCAGTCAGTGTTCGTCCTGCTTATCTCCTCCACGCTTCGCTCCTCGTTGCTTGCCGTTTCGCTCACTGCAACCTCCCTCAGCTCCCTCCCCGTGGAAAATTCTCGGGCTTACCATGAGAGGCGCCGCGATCCAAGGCCACGGCCTCGCCCGCGCGCCGCCGGCCGCCGTCCCGCTGCTGCACCCGCGGCCGCGCCGCGCCGTCGGAGGCGGCGGCGGCGGCGGGGTGGCCCCCCGCCACCGCCTGAGGAGCGACCTGCTGCCGCTGCTGCTCCCCACCGCCGCGCCCTTCCGGGCTCGCTCCCCGCCCTCTTCTTCCTCGTCTAATGTGGTGGGTACTGCCGGCTCTCGCCGTTCTCGCGCCATTTTCCAATTTGTCTTGCAGTAGTTGCTCTGGCAGAGTTCTGGCTTCTGACTCCGGCGTCCGGTGTCCGGGTTTTTTCCTTTTCGTGCTCGCGTATGCAGAACCCTGGGACAGGGGAGGGCGCGGACGAGCTGCTCGAGGAATTGCTCCAGAAGCACGGAGAGGTCGTGTACAGCTCCGGCGGGGCCAGCAGCGCGGCTCTGGCCAGCGAGGCCGATGAGGACGCCGAGTGCCTGTCACGTATGTTGCATACGCCTCTCCAGCCGAGAAATGTTCAGAAAACACTAACCATATACTGGCGCAGCATAACCAGAAGCGCAATTCTGCATGTTGCTAAATCTGATGGTTGTTTGCCATATGTGTTTCAGTGGCCGTTTCTCTGGCTAAAGTTGCAAGCGAGGTCAAGGCCTCCGATATCCGTGTGCTGTTCGTGAAGCCGATTGTCTACTGGACCGAGTTCTTCATCATCCTCACCGCCTTCTCGAATGCGCAGATTGAGGCCATCAGGTGCTTCATAATTTACATCTAGTTTCTTGATTACCGAAAAAGGGTTTCCCCCTGCTTTGTATTCCAAAGCAACCAACACCGAGTACAGATAATGCTGTGGCGAGCAGCACAACACACCAAGAGAAAAATAAGAAGAAAAAAATGCCAACCACGGCAGCTTGGCAAAGCGCGGATGACCCGCCACCGCGGCGCCCACCGGAAACAAGATACCACAGACCGAGGTTCCGATCCGCCGCGTACCAGGCAGCACCTCCAAGAAGGGATGCGACACCGACGACGCTGCTGCCCGGACGAGTCCTTAGGTTTCCCCGGGCACGCGGGGGGGAGGTGGGGGGTGGATACCACCGACACCCTCCAGGGAGGAATGGTGGCACCCGCAGGTGTCACTGCGTCGGGGCCGAAGCCGGCAGGGATTTCTCCCGCATTCCAACCCCAACCGCCCAACCGAACGGAACCGACCCGCCAAACCGTCGCCCATCACCATGCGCCAACGCAGTAGCGCCGCCACCCACGCCACCTCACTACGAACACCACCACGAGGCCAAGAGGACCGGAGAGAAGCTCACCACGACGGGAGCAGCAACATCGACGCCGAGCGGGAGGGAACCACCTCCACCGCCGTCGTGCGGGAGGCTCGTGCCTCCGGCACCGTCGCGGTAGCCGTCCGGACGCGGCAGCGGGGCATGCCGGGCCACCCCTGGCCCAGCCAGGCCCGAAGCGGGCCCGTTAAGCCCCACCGGCCGCGATGCAGCAGGCCGGCGTCGTCGCCGTCGGCACCCAGCCACTCGTCGCATCTCCCCCGCCTCCCAGAAGCCACACCAGAGCCATCCCCGTCGTCGGCCCGCCCAGGCCCAGATGGGGCCCGAAGGGCCCAGATCTGGGCCGAGCGGACGACGCCAGATCCCGCCGCCGCGCCGCCCCACCGCCAACGGCGGCGCCGCCACCCAGTAGCTCGCCTGCATGCGCCACGGAGCCCCGCCGACACGCCAGACCGCCACCGCCTAGATGCACCCCCCGGAGCAGCTTCACCCGGGCCGGAGAGCTACCGGGAGGGAAAGGGCCAGGGGGCCGCCGCCACCAGCAGCCCCGGGGCCAAGCCGGCCGCGGGCGCGGGCGACGGCGGCGAGAAGGAAGGAGGGAGGGGGAGCCTGGAGGGAGGAGGCCCGTCGCGCGGCCGGTCGCCCGCGGGGGGGTGACGCGGTCGCGAGAGAGAAGGGGGGTCTCCTCTTCTTTTTCCACTCTACGAGCAATCCTATTTTCTTGATTAACACAAGTTGAATCCAAGGGAAAGATGTATGTGCACTAGCCACCCGACCCGGCCTGGTGTCTCAAATGGGATTAATTATGACCCTTGTGTGACTATATGTTTGTATTCTTGCATTGCAGTTCCAAGATGAGAGACATCGGCGAGCAGCAGTTTAGCAGAGTTGCATCTGGTGACACAAAACCCAATTCATGGACCTTACTAGACTTTGGTCAGTGTTCTGTACTTTTCTGTCATGTGTTCATTATAATTTTGGTTCCAATACTTCAGTTTCATATGGACAACTTCTACTGCAGCATCTGGTAGAGAAAGGTCTTCATCTTTGAAGTTAAACACAAATTAGGCGTCTGACTTTACGGAATAGTGAAACAACTAGTGCTATTTCATTTATTTATTTTTTGCTTATATAAGTTGAAGACACATATTTTGTTAGATTCTGGACACAAATTCAATCTACGAAAACATAGTCCGCTTTTTGTTCGAAACTCATGATTTGAACTTTGGATTTATCATCATTTTGGATAACTTATACTGAAGCGTCTTGATTGTTATGTATAGGGGTAGAGAAAGGTCTTGATCTTTGACTTCAAACACAAATAAGCTTTCTGACTTGATGAAAAGTAAAACGACCAGTATTACTTTTTTGGCTTATGAGTTGATCTTTGACTTCAAGCACAAATTAGCTCTCTGACTTGATGGAAAGTAAAACAACCAGTACTATATTTTTGGCTTATGAGTTGATCTTTGACTTCAAGCACAAATTAGCTCTCTGACTTGATGGAAAGTAAAACAACCAGTACTCTGACTTATTGGAAAGTAAAACAACCAGTACTATTTTTTTTGGCTTATGAATTGATCTTTGACTTCAAGCACAAATTAGCTCTCTTACTTGATGGAAAGTAAAACAACCAGAA
>LR738713.1:570331110-570341435 GCA_902687465.1 Secale cereale | reverse complement strand
GTTGATCTTTGACTTCAAGAACAAATTAGCTCTCTGACTTGATGGAAAGTAAAACAACCAGTACTATTTTTTTTTTTGGCTTATGAGTTGATCTTTGACTTCAAGCACAAATTAGCTCTTGATGGAAAGTAAAACAACCAGAACAATTTATTTTTTTGGCTTATGAGTTGATCTTTGACTTCAAGCACAAATTAGCTCTCTGACTTGATGGAAATTAAAAGAACTAGTGCTATTTCTTTGCTTATGAGCTGATCTTTGACTTCAAGCACAAATTAGCTTTCTGACTTGATGGAATGGTGAAACAACCAGGTGCTATTTTTTTGCTTATAAATTGAAGACACAGATTTTCTTAGCTTCTGGACACAAATTCAACCTACGAGAACATGTAAAGCTTTTCGTCCGCAACTCATGATTATGAATTGTGTAAGTAAACTTGACCGTTGGATAACAACCGTGTTCTTATCCAGTTGTGAACCTAGCCTGAAATTTTAAGGCACAATTTCTTTACGATTGTATTGTGCATATTTCTGCCTGCTCTCAGTTTAATACAGCACATTAGCAATGCAAGTAGCCAGGCAGAATTGGTTTGTTCCGTTTATCTTCTTTAGTAACTTAAAGAAGTTACTAAAAGATGAAAAAATAAATAGGAACTTCCAGCCTTTTGAATATGCTGAAAACTGGCCGCCACTATCGCCTCTACCTTTCTTGTTCCATGTAAACATCCTTCGAAACTGCTCATGGACTTTTAAACACTATCGGGTCGACGAGGTTTTGTTGCAAAAAGAAACTCACCTGACGATAAATATTTCAGTTGTCGAATTCTATGATGAACAAATTTGCCGTGGACCTACTTGACTGTCCTCTGCACTCTTATTGCAGGCGATGTCGTCGTGCATATATTTCTTCCCCCGCAGCGGGAATTCTACAACCTGGAAGAGTTCTACGGCAACGCCACCCCCATCGAACTCCCTTTCGAGACCCAGCTGCAGTAACCACCGCTTGCATTGCGTCTTCGCAGTGGAGCCAACCAAACGAGGACGTCATTCACTCAAAGCCCCAACCATCAACATTCCACAATGCTCAGATATGGAGAGCTGCCCGCAGATAGATAGATAGCGCAGTGATGCCGGGTGACTACTCTCCTGAAGTATGTGCAAACATTCTTGTAATCTGTTGTTATACCATGTGTATCATTGTAGCAACTACGCACTATTGAACAATGTTGACAGCAAGAGGAATGGAATCCGGAAAGATTGGTGGTAGATTGTTGAATTCACAGTGCTGGAAATTTTCTACTCCTTTTGATCTTGTCTGCTGACATCTACTCCTACTGTATACTGTACTTACCAGCCTACTGTGTTTTCTTCGACGTTGTCTGAATTATTCTGACGGTCAGCAGTGTTCACTGTTATTCTGAACTCTGAACTGTACTACTACTAGCAAAAGACAGTTGAAGTGCACGTAAGAAGAGACACTGGATATCATTCAGATTCAGATAGATTGGCATCGCCGGAGGAGTGGTAATGGCGCAGCCGGAGGCCCTCTCGCTCGCGGGCCGGCGGGTGGCGTTCACGACGCCGCAGACCACCGGCGGGGCCGGCGGGGAAGGATACGGCGGCCGGCTCGGCGCGCTGCTGCGGCAGCGCGGCGCGCACCCGCTCTCCGTGCCCACCATCGCCATCCGCGCCCACGAGCCCGACCGCCTCCGCCCCTACCTCCTGCCCGGCGCGCTCGACCCCTTCGCGGCGCTCGCCTTCACCTCCCGCTCCGGCATCGCCGCCTTCTCCCGCGCCCTCCCCTCCTCCTCCTCCTCCGCGCAGCGCCCCCTCTCCGACGCCGCCTCCGCGCTCCCCTTCACCGTCGCGGCACTCGGGAGCGACGCCGACCTCCTGGACGGCGCCTTCCTCTCCAGGCTCTGCCGCGACGCCGGGAGGGTGGCCGTCCTCGTCCCGGACGTCCCCACCCCCGCAGGCCTCGTGGAGGCGCTGGGGCGCGGGTCCAGCCGCCGCGTGCTCTGCCCTGTCCCCGACGTCGATGGCCTCCGCGAGCCGCCCGTCGTGCCCGACTTCCTCGCCCGGCTCGACGCGGCCGGCTGGGTGGCCGTGCGCGCGCCGGCGTACACCACGTGCTGGGTCGGCCCGGGCTGCGCCGAGCGGCTGGTGACCCCGGACGCCGCCGCGCCCGACGCCATCGTGTTCACCAGCTCGGCCGAGGTGGAGGGGCTGCTCAAGGGGCTGGACGCCGCGGGCTGGAGCTGGCCGCGGCTCAGGGCGCGGTGGCCCGACATGGTCGTGGCGGCTCATGGGCCGGTCACCGCCGAGGGCGTCAGGAGGCTAGGCATTGAGGTCGACGTCGTGAGCTCGAGGTTTAGCAGCTTCCATGGGGTTCTGGATGCTCTCGCTGCAACATTTTGTTCTCAACAATTAAAAATTAGCTCCAGGTTTAGTGCTGGATCAAGCTGATATGATAGACGAAAATTTTGATTTCTATATTCTCAATTTTCTTTTACTGAATCAAAAGTTGTCAAGTTGATGGAATGAAGAAATATCCCCACAGCAGTCAGCTAACTCATTGCTATTTCACACCAACCTGTCACCTAGATATCTTCAGAACGTACTGTAAATCTACATTCAACCAACCCAACTTTGTACCTGTTACCTGTGTTCACAGAAATGGGGTGATGAACCATTCTTGATCCTCCTCCTCTACAATGTTACTTGACGTGCTTATATGAGAAGCTGGATTTGCATCAAATCTCAGCTTCACCACTTCCGGTTTGAGAAAATGGTGAGCTCAACCAAGGGCAAAGTGTGTGTAACTGGGGCCTCAGGCTTTCTCGCCTCTTGGCTCATCAAGAGACTTCTCGAGTGTGGATATCATGTGATAGGGACAGTAAGAGACCCAGGTAATCCTTTGTAGCATTCCTCTTGATGACATCATTGTCGTATATATCTGCAAGCAAATTAACTGTATTTTTGTGGATTTCTGTAACTTTGCAGGGAATCGGAAAAAAGTGGGACACCTTTGGAAACTACCAGGTGCAAATGAGAGGCTCCAACTTGTGAGAGCTGATTTGTTGGAGGAAGGGAGCTTTGACGATGCTGTGATGGCTTGTGAGGGTGTTTTCCACATTGCATCGCCTGTCCTGGGAAAATCCGACTCCAATTGCAAGGTATGCTGCATTTACTTCAAGCACTTGACTGTATTATCATTACCATGCCATGTGCCTGAATATGATATTCATGTTGCAGGAAGCAACACTTGGTCCTGCAATTAATGGTACCCTTAATGTGCTAAGGTCATGCAAGAAGAGTCCGTTTCTCAAAAGGGTTGTTCTCACATCTTCATCGTCCGCGGTGAGGATTAGGGACGAAACTCAGCAGCCAGAACTGTTGTGGGATGAAACAACGTGGAGCTCTGTGCCACTATGCGAAAAGCTACAGGTAATATAGATCATTGTACTGTACTTCGGATTATATTTCTGCATAAAACTTTGATCTGAAATTGTTCTTCTTCTATGCACCCAAAAAGCTATGGTATGCCCTGGCAAAGATATTTGCAGAGAAAGCAGCATTGGACTTTGCCAAGGAGAATAACATTGACCTTGTGACCGTTCTTCCGTCATTCGTGATTGGGCCCAGTTTGTCCCATGAACTGTGTACTACTGCTTCTGATATCCTTGGCTTACTTCAAGGTATGTAAGGTTTTTCTAGTCATTTATCTCCAGTAGCGTGCTAAAACTTACTGTATGACCTCAGTAATTAGTTCAACCTTTTCCAAGTTTTCTCCTGAATGTAAGTCCCTGGCTTCAGATCTAAAAGCATTTTTGGCATCATTCAGATCGTTGCTTGTTGTGTTTTTCAAATGGTGTACCCTTTGTAGTTAGTTGCTAACTGCTGTTATATGATCTTGCAGGTGATACAGACAGGTTCACTTCGTATGGGAGGATGGGATATGTTCACATCGACGACGTTGCACGGAGCCACATTCTAGTGTATGAAACACCCGAGGCAAGGGGCAGATATCTGTGCAGTTCAGTGGTTCTGGATAACAATGAATTGGTTGGCTTACTCACGAAGCAGTTTCCAGTATTCCCTATTCCAAGGAGGTAAGTCGACGCAATGCATACAACTCATTGCAATGCATACAACTCATTCTCACGAGCAGTCTTAATATCTGCTCTTGCTGCAAACATACATATTTTTCTCCAATTCGTCTCTTTAAGCCAAATCTTGACTGAAATGCATACCTTGATATTGCTCTGCAGGCTCAGTAACCCCTATGGAAAGCAGGCGTATCAGCTCAACACATCCAAGCTCCAGGGGCTGGGTCTCAAGTTCAAAGGAGTGCAAGAGATGTTCAACGACTGCATTGAGTCGCTGAAAGCTCAGGGCCATTTGCTGGAGTGCCCGTTGTGAAAATAGAGACAACACGAACAAGCCATAGCCAAACACGTCGCAACTATGTCTAGATCATGTCAGTTCTCGAGTCTTTTTTTTTCTCTTCAAATAATTCCTGTCGTGTCGTTACTATTACCAAACATCAACTGTCACTCGCAGATTATGCGACTACACGAAATGTTTCCATATGCTTTGCAATTGATTCAATCAGCAATGAAACATTCGAAACGTTGAATAGAGATCAGTTACTTTTATCATGCATTCTGCTGGCGCCTGACTGCCTAGTGTATTACCAGTTTCCTCCCTGGGTTGAGCATTTATGTTCTGTTTATTTTATCGACTCTGCATTTGTAACACTTGCTTCACCGTCGTGAGATCGCCACCACATGGAAAGCCAAATTACTAGACAAATCCAGGCTATAATATGAATTTTCAACTTAATTTCGAAGTGCAGAGGAGATAAGACTGACAGTTTTCTCCACTGCCAGCATCTCAATTCTGGATGCACAGTTGTCTGTTGAGCAGTGCACGCCACAATGACAAAATGAGAAGGTTTCACAATTCAGACCACCAGCACTCCCAGCCTCTCTGGCTAAAACCAACATGATTCACACTTCAGCTGTATTTACACACTTACACACCACACCATGGGTTAGGTTTATCTAAAACCCGGTAACTACTTACACCGTAAGAACAAAACCCAAAACAGAAAACCGAAAACCGCCTACTCGGCGAGATCCTTATGTACAACGTATCTGAAGCTGGACTTGTAGGGCAGCCACTCCACGCACTTGTCGATCCTTCTCCTGAGCCGGTGCTGGAGCTGGGCCATCTCCTTCCGCTGTGTCTCCGAAGTGCTCTCGCACACCAGCTCCACGAGGTGGCGCAGCTCGAGCGCCGCGTCCTTGGCATAGTAATGGAGCACCTTGGGCAGCAGGAGGACCTGCTTCTTCACCGTGACGTTGGCCTGTATGAACTCGGTCCGGGCTCGCTCCAGCTGGTGGTGGATCTTCTTGGCCGTGTAAAGCCGCACCTGCCACAAGGTAAATTTCATGGTAAGATTTTACACGAGGACAAGGTGTGGGCAATGGCAGCAAAAGTTTGAGATGCCGAGGAGCTTACGGGCGGGTCTGAAAATGTTCCTGTGGAGAGCGCGAAATGCGCGATCGGCTCGGAATGGTGAAGGGCGTAGGGGTGCCTCGCCGTTGAACCTGCCAGGGATCTTTTTGCTGGCGTGAAGAGAGCGCGAACCCACTGTGAAGATAATGCTGGTTAGTGTGTTTGTTCTTGTTAATAGGGCATTTCATGTTTTGTGTGTCGTAGAAGCAGGTCATACCAATGATGGACGATGGGATTGGCACCCGAGGATCGAGTTCTGAATAGTTTGCGCATTTACTGATTCACCACCCACATTATACGCAGCCTGACAATTCATTTGGTTCAGATGCTCAGGCACTTTCAGATTATGAGTAGAGATAAGACTAGGCTATAAAAATGTACCTTCAGAATCATGTCAGTGCTCTTCAGGCGTTTATCGTGTATTCCATAGGCCAGAAAAGCCTGTATATCAGAAGGCAGTATATAGGTTAGAAATGAAAACTTATTTCTGAGGTTCCACACAGCAAAAGGTATCTAATATGTCCTTGGGTGTAGAGCAATACATGCATGACTAAAGCATTGTGGATGTTGATCCAAAAGCAGAGCTGCTCCTCGTGTGTCATCTTTGTTGGATCGATTTTTTCGAGCCGCTGTATCAGGGACCTGGATGCAGTAGAAATAATTTATAGGTTAGTGGCTGAAGTTTTGCATCTTTGTTAACTTAAATTCCAATATAGAAAAATCGATGTTCCTCTTTTTTTTCTGTTGCTTACCTGATAGTCTCCAGCATTTTTGACGCATGTTCAAACTTGTCAGCATCTATATGTAACCTTGGAACAATGATCATGCCTATGTTTTGCTCGCCATTCTCCTTTTGGTGTGGATATTGGCGAGGACTTGTGGTGGCATCAAAGGTGTACCGAGGGCTCCAGCTGTCATTACGACGCCTCGGAGAGAAGGTACTTGAAGATGAAACAGAATGACTTGGTGAAGTCACGGACTCGGCATCTTGAGATGGCGTGCTTGCAAGTTTGCAGTAGACCGAAGCAATGCAGCCGAGGATGTCCTCCGATAGTTTGCAAGAGATCTTAGGTACGTAGTCTGAAATAGAAGCATTCAAGAAGTTCACTAGGCTGGAATGCTTCGAAGCCGGTCTTGACGATACCTCCTGTGAGATGCCAAAGTTGAGTCAGGCATATTTCCAAGTTAGGAACATTATGTTGCTTGGATGGGTACTTAATGCTGAAAATAATCAATCAAGGGAGATCTCTAGTTCATACACTCGTAGAATCTGAGACAGTTGGCAAGTTGAATGCCGCAGATTGCTTGATATCTCTTAGACGGAGGGCACCCTCGTCAATACTTTTAATTGCTTCTTGATCCACCTGCTGTTTTATGGCATTAATCTTAGCATATTGGACTTGATACTGTTGTCATGACTGAAAAGTAGTCATCTGTCTAGCACCCTGAGTTATGTTACCTCGCTCACGAAACTGCAGGAATCGGATAGATGCTGATCAAATGCCCTTCTGTAGAGGGTCAGCAGATGCAGCTCCTTGCGGATGACTTCCTGCTCGAGGGCCGCAATCTCCCCAGCTAAATCTGCGATGGACTGCAGAACTGCAAGGTCACGGCTAAGAACACAGGCATAATTGAAGGTGCAGATGAGCGTTCTACAAAGAAGGAAAAAAAAAAACGAAAGGTACGGATGAACATCCATGCCTTGCTCACTTTGCAGTTGAGTATGCAATCAAATTGTTTGTGTTTGGACTATTCTATTTTATGGATTAGTGGTGTGCTACCGTCTTTTTTAAACTCACGTGTGTGTTACCTTAGTTAGACTACTCATAGAAAAGAAACTACTCCAGAAAAATAATAACATAGCGTAGATATAAGAGACACGCATGTCTGCATTTTTTTTCAGTTTCAACAATACACTAAAACATTGTGATTCGGCGTATTCGAAACAGTGTGCCAGGATTTGCAGCAAACCAAACCTTTGAAGTTGCCTTCTGCGTTCTTTCCGTTGTTTTCCTGGAGTGCTGGCGAGTCAACTGCTCTGGCAAGTTAAGCGAGTGCCTTCTGTGGAGCATCTTGCTGTCCCGATTGATGGTCTGCAATATTATGTGATAAAACCAGAGCCTTATGGTTAAACTGTATGATCAGTGAAGACTGAAGGGTAACTTAGGCTTTTGAGCCAAATGGTGGAAGAAACATAGTGCAAAAATGTCGAAAAGTTTGCAAGAGAAATCCAGTTTACTCACAGGCTTGCAGTAGGAGAATCGCGGCGACATGTCCACTGCGGCCTCACGTGTCCTCAGCATACTAAAACGGCACACAAGGAATAATTACCATCTGATCAGATTCCACGCCAAAATCAACCAGTAATATAATTACCATCTGATCAGATTCGACGCCAAAATCCACTAATAATATAAAAACATTGCACGATAAATGAATTCTGTACTCCCTCCGTCCCATAGTGTAGTGTCAAAAAAACGTCTCACATCATGGGACGGTGGGAGTGCTTGTTAGTACATTTGTGCATCATGGAGTTCATACATGCAGGTGAAGGTGGGTGTACCATTAATTTGGTTGCACGGTGTGTGAGTCAACCATTTTGTGCAGACAATGAAGGCTGAGCATCCTTGCACAGGGGCACCGTACAGGTGGTGTGAATGAGATGAATGGGATGTGACGAGGATGGTTGGCGCGTACAGTAGAGTGCACGGAATAATAAGTTGCTCAACTAAACAGTGCAAAATTGTTAAGTGTTCTGTGTGCAAATATGGGCGACGAACTGAACTGGACGCCGTACTTGGTTACGGGTTGTAGTCTAGAGCTTTAGTTGGGTGGCAATTTGCAGTGTTTCTTCACATTTTTACTCTGTTTTTCTCTCCACAGATGATCAGGACAATTTCTCTGCTACGATATGGGTCCATGTATAATTCTTAATTCTTACTGAAAATGACCAAACCATACTCTTTTTGTTCCTTTATTATTACTGAATGAGGATAGCAATTGAAGTGTTGGAGGAAACTCTGTCTGTAATTGGACAAGGAGGTATGTTACTAACCTCTGTGAGTGGCGGTGCTGGAGGTTGCAGGAGGAGTGGGCGGACCTGGGCGTGTCGGCGCAAGACGCCGTCTCCGACAGCGCCCCCGATCTCCAGGCCCTCTCCATGGCCGCTTCGGCGAGAAACCTGCCAAGCACATGCCCCGCGTCACCTCCACGTGATTATTCCCGTTTCTCAATGCAAGGCGGAGGGAGGAATCTGGCGGCGGCGGCGGCAGCGCAGGGGATCGCTCACCTCGAGCTGCTGTCACGGCGTCGCAGGGTCAGCCGTCCATTACCATGGGTGGAGCAACGAAGGCTCCGCTCCGCGTGTGGCTCGGCTTCCTTCGGCCGGCCGGCAGGCGGCGGCCGCCTTGTCCGCAGAAGCTTGCTTGCAGAAGAGCAGAAGCTTTCTTGGATGTCGGCGACACGAAGAGGACGCAGCCGGCAGCCAAGAGCAATGGAGGACGGGGAGAGGGAGGGAGGTGGAAGGCGGCTACGGATCACGGAGAAGATGTGCAACTAACTGAATAATCCTTTGGCGCCGACGGTACAGGCTAGTACTAGTAGTAAGCGGAGCAGAGGAGATAGGCCACGCCGCCACGAGGCGAGTCGAGGAGTGTGGCCGAGGAAGGAAAAGACGGGCAGAAAGAGGCGCGGGGAGAAGGAGAAAGGAAGGCGAGAGAATCGAACAATGGCATCAATCTCTCTCTCTCTAATTGTTTAGGTAAAGCGGGGGGGAAAGGCTAAGCCGTAGGCCGTAGCCGTAGCCGTGTGATCGACAGCTCGCTCGCTGGGTGAGTAGAGAGGAAGCAAGCAAGGAAGGAGGGGCATCGAATGAGATGAGATGAAATCCCTCTCCTCCCTCGCTGCGCTGGCTAATAAAGAAGGTATTTCCTCTTTGATGGAGAAGATACGAGCAGGAATGAGTGGAGTATTATTATCTGCTTCTGCTTCTGGTTGTGGTTGTGGTGGGGTGGCAGCCCAGCGAGGGAGGTGGGAGGACATGTGTTTTTTTTCAGAGGCAAAAAAGGTTGAGAGGGCAGGTGAGTGAGAGATGAAGGAGCCTTGTTTTTCTTGTGGAACCGTAGCGTGATCCGACCGGCGCTACCTATCCGCCACCTTTTCCATCGCCACCCCCAAAATTGGATATTTCTTCAGATTTTCTGTCCGCTAATCATCGTCCACCCTCCGTCACCCACCCCACATAGCTTGGTCGTTTCACGTTATTTTTTCTACTTGCTGGTCATCCACTATCCACTCTCAAGAAAGAAACCTTCTCATCCTCTTGGATTTTCCTCTCTTCCTTCCTTCGGACGGAGGAGACGTGGATTCCTCTTTGATGCCTGCCCACGGCGGGGAGGGTAGCCGGCCTGCGCCTTTCTGTGCAGCGGAAGCAAGCACGCTGGCGTTGCGTCGAGCGAGCCCTGCACGGTGCCTAGTTGATGAAATGATGATGATGGATCGATCCTTCACTTGCTGGTCAAACCTGTTCACCCGGCGGCGCCCTTCTTTTTGTACTGCTGTGCTGTGCCGACCCAGGATCCGTCCAAATCCAGTCCAACCAAGATTGCGCCACGCACGGGGTTGGCTGACACGTACGGTGCCTAGTTGATGAAATCATGCAGCTCATGTGCTAGCAAACTATAGTTATTGTAACAAACTTTCTTTTTCTTGGTTAAACGAGCCTCCTGACATGTTGGTTAAGGAGCTCGTGGATGATGTAAATTTGTCTCCAAATTAATAAAGCTAGCCATGATGGCCTTTCCTCAA
>LR738713.1:570311031-570331011 GCA_902687465.1 Secale cereale | reverse complement strand
AAAAAAAAAGATTGCGCCACGCACGGGGTTGGCTGACACGTACGTCCTCCCGCGCCCGTGACTCGCTGAGCCGGGCGTGAACCCCAGCGATCTTTGGTTCCGCCGTCCTTGTCACGGTGCCCGTTTCGTGCTCCATGCCAAGGCGCCGTGATTGTTCCTGGCATCTAGCCTGCCTATCAGTGCGGCGAACTGGGGCCGGCGACGCGTCGCTGTCGAGATCCCGATGTGACCACAGCCCTGCCCACGCAGCGCGTAAATTCCGATTCCGATCGGGCAGGTGCGTCTACCTGCCCGATTGTGCTCGGGTCGCGCCGGTGCGTCTACGGTGCACGGCAAACAAGCACAAGCACGGCATGCGAGTCCGTGCTGGTGCTCGTCAGAAGAACAAAGGAGGCAGGCAAAGGATGATGGGCTAAGAAAGATCCGATGGGATCGGGAATTGTCGAGGCCGAGCACCGAATCCGCGAACGGGCTTATTTTATGCCGCCGGCGCCGGCCTCGGGTGATACGTTCAGCACGTAAAATAAACAAACAAACGAGCCACGGCGAAAGAAACCAAAGAAAGCGAGCATCTACAGCGTAGTACTACAACGTAATGGGGGTGTGGCGAATAAACAAGTGCGTGCGTGCGTGGGTGAAGCCACGGAGATCGGGAACGGGGCCGGCCGCGCGCACGGACTCCCCGGATTTCTATCTGCCTGCCGACGCATGCGGCGGAGCGTGGCGCGAAGCGGATCGGAAGAGCCGGTCGGTCGAGCTCGAGCCTAGCGGCGGCTGCAATCTGCGCGTCGGCGTTGCTCGCGGCGCCCGTGCGTGCATGCACCTACAGCGAGCTAGCTACGTACGTACGAGTGTGGGCGTGCACGTGCTGCGTAGACACCGGCCGGTGCGTGGTCGCGTGGCAGCCGCCCGTGTCGACCTGCGCGCGGGACCGGCCGGCCATCCGCCACCCACCTACCGATACTGCTACAGTAGTCCATATGATGGCTCGTCGATGTGCACAGTTCATCAGTTAGGAGTATCTGCGATCATGCTCAATCATGCGGTCCGCTGCGATCGACGACTTGGACGTGTGATGCGGACATGAAATCCGCCATTACTTTTGAAGAAAAGTATCTAGGCCTACGGACGCCCGAAGGTCGTATGCCACGTGGTAAATTTCAGAACTTGCAGTGCCGGTTGCTGAAACGGATTATCGCATGGGGGGACACCTTGTCTGAAGGAAAACGGAAAACACACTGGTTGGCGTGGCCGAAAATACAAGCTCAGAAAAGCAAGGGTGGATTGGGATTCAGAGATTTTCGCCTCTTCAACCAGGCTCTCCTAGCGAGGCAAGCCTGGCGACTATTACCTAATCCCAATAGTTTGTGTGCGCAGGTCCTCAAGGCGCGATACTACCCAGAGGGACGTCTCGAGGACATGGTCTTCTCGGGGAATGCCTCCCCGACTTGGCAGGCGATTCAGCATGGACTTGAGCTCCTGAAGAAGGGCATCATATGGCACGTCGAGGACGGGAGAAACATTCGCATATGGCGCGGCCGGTGGCTACCTAGGGAGCCCTCGCGTCAACCCGTGTCCCCCTCAGGGCACGTGCCGCCTTAGGAGGGTGGCGGATCTCTTGGACGGCGATGGGTCTTGGCGCATAGACCTTCTCCGTCGCTACTTCCTTCCGGTGGATATCGACGTCATCACCAGCATTCATACTTCGACTCGCGTCCCAGACGACATCATTGCATGGGCACCAGAGAGGAACGGTATCTTCACCGTTTGGTCCGCCTACCGCCTAGCCATGGATGAGCTGTCAGGACTGGATTCTCGGGGTATTAAATTCCCAAAAATGGCCCTTGTGCTCACCAGACCCAGGATTACTGTTAGCTGATGATGCACCACTTGATACAGAAATTTCCAAGCAAAGGTACAAATATGTAGTACAAGACCATTATGGCCTTTAAGTACAACACAAGGTTTCTAGTGGCTGATAGCGGAAGCGGTCTGTGATTCGTCGGCGTCTGTGGAACTCCATTTCCCACGGAAACAGCTGACCGGGTTAACTCCTATCTTCGCAAGGCTGCTATCACTGTTGCATATGTTTCGGGTAGTCGTCGCAACGCTCCTCTCCAAGCGAGAAATCTGGCCAAGACAATAGCCAGGGACAAGCCAGTGAGTACTTTGAATGTACTCGCAAACATTATGAACATGGGTGAGATATAACCATGCTCGAGAATAATTGATAAACACTACGATAGTTAGGATATGACAGTACATAATTCAAGTAAGTCATTTGTATAAAAATGCACAAGCAATCAGGGAGGGGTAATAAAATAAATAGCGATCATGCCACAGTCGGGCGTCTGAGCGACACCACAGAGAGGGCTTATGAATAAAAGGAATCCGGAACATGCCATAGTCGGGCGTCTGAGTGGCACCTCAGAAAGGGCTTATAAATAAAAGAAATAACAAACATGCCACAGTCGGGCGTCGGAGCGACACCACAGAAAGGGCTTATAAATAACAGAAATCACAACATGCCACAGTCGGGCGTCTGAGCGACACCTCAGAAAGGGCTTATAAATAAAAGAAATAGCAAACATGCCACAGTCGGGCGTCTGAGCAACACCACAGAAAGGGCTTATAACTAAAAGTAAATAACAAAATACCACAGTCGGACGTCTGAGCGACATCACATAAAGGGCTTATATAAAAAAAATGGATGACAGTGAATATCCAGGAGGTAGAACCATCCCAGGGATACTCATTAATTTAAATAATACAAATGGTTAGTTCACCATAATAATCGATGTCACCATATGCCACACGTCGTAATCAATGTTCTGGTTTTAGTAGTTTTCTCCTCCGAAGACCGGCGTTAAGACCGATACTTGACCCTTCCCAGACTGTAGTCCTAACCCAGGGACACGGCTATTCGAATAGATTTAATCTCTGCAGAGGGTGTACTCTTTACCCACGAGTAACGGATTCCTTTAGTCCCTCTGGACTAATTCCGTCTACGGTCTTTTAATTTGAAGACACATCTGGCCGCACACACCAGCCTAACTTACCGGTGTCTGGAATCACCCACAACACCTGTTAAGCCAAACTCTAAGTGGGGAGGCTACAACCCCGACTAGCATGGGATCACAAAAATCTATAACGCGGGCAAACTGGGGAAGCTATTCCCTTCGGCTTCAACCGAAACACCCATGCCCCCGGACCAGGTGGCATGCCTACCGGATGCAGCCGGTATCTTTCACCATGGCCTCTCTGTACGGTGTGTGCTAGGACATGGGTCAACAATTTACTGAACCGTACCCTACCTGTAGCAGGGACAAGTGGTAGTACGAAACGAGTATGGGGGCTACTGGAACAAGACTCGATCTACGATCGACTCAGGAGGTTTCAAGCATCACTAGTGTGATTAGCATAACCGAAATATTCCACAACAACGGTCGGGATCACCACCCGTCATGCCTCACCAAGCCATACCGGACTCCACCGTCTCACGAGGAGCTAGTGACAAGTTCGTGTCTACACAAGACAATGACTTTCACGGTCTTCTTCCGTTAGGCATGGAAGGCATACGAGGGGGATTACCGTCATGTATATTAATTACTCACAGCACGGGGTATACCTCATGCACTCATGGGTATGATCATATCATCACACATGAAAAAAGAAATGAATGTATCCATTTTGAGGTGACGTTGTAATCGCATCAACAACACTCACAAGCATTAGACCAAGGTTCAAAAGTGATTGCCTTCAAGTAGCGGGGAGGAGAAATGCATTCCAAAACTTTTGGAAGTTTTCTCCCTCTTCAAATTCTTAATTGAAAGAATATGAAATTAATACATAAACTCAAAATAGCACAAAAAAATTGTCTGGAAAATCTTCAAATAAATATGAAAATAAACTAGACCAAATTTGTGGAATAACAGAAAAAGAATCAATTAATTTGGAATTATAACTAAAAAGTTAAAGCCAGTCAAAGATTCAGTCAAACACTGATTTTTAATAATACAGAAAAGAAAACGTTTCGAGGCAGAATGCGTATTCGATGCGGGGGAGACGTACTTGAGAGTTTACGCTTCCACTTAAAACGCGTGGAGGCGGGCTGTGTCACTGACAGTGGGTCCACGGGGCCCACTGGTCAGGTTTGACCAGTCGTCCCTCCCTCCTCTTCCTCTGTCCGAGTGGAGGCGAGACTCCGGCGATCGTCGCCGGCGGACGGAGGCTCCTCGAGGGCATCCGAGGGCAGGAATGGATACGCTAGCCGGGGCGGTCCCCCTGGTGGTCGCTGGGTCGGCGGGGGTGGAGAGAGTCGTCGGCGGCGAGCTCCGTGGCGGAGGAGGTCTCGGAGGATTTGGGGGCTCGGCCTAAGGGGGTTCCTGGCCGCGTTCGAGATGCTGGGCAGTTCCGTAAGGCCAAGTGGAGTCTAACGGCGGAGTCGGGAGGGCAGGGGAGGCTCTGGATGCGCCGGAACGGACAGGAACGAAGCGGCGGCCGAGCTGACCGGAGACGGAGAAGACGGCCTTCTCCTGGCGATTGCGGGCTAGGGGTGCTCCATGGGGGTGGCCTGAGGTTACCTGAGGACTCAGACGAGCTCGAGGGTCTCTTAAATAGCGCAGCCAGGTCGGTTCGCGGCGGCCGTGGATAAGATCGTCGGCGACCGCCATTCTGTAGCTGCAGAGGGGTGTGGCGGCGACGAGCGCTTGCGGACGAGCTTGCGGATAAGCTCGCACTGCTCCAGGGGGCAGCTGGCGAGCGCGTGTGGCCTGGGCGGTGCCGACCACGGCAGAGGTCCACTGTGACCGCTGGCGTGCCGCCAAATGAGCTCTGACGATGGCGTTGTGGAGTTCCAGGGGCGGCTTGGAGCGTTCTGGTGTATGGATGAGGCCGGGGCGTGGCTCTACAGGCGAGCTGGGGCCAGGGCGCGACGCGGCGGCTCGGGCGCACACACGTGCAATACGCACGCTCTGGGTGCGCCCAACGCACGCACACCATGTGCTCGATGCAATGCCAGCGCGTGCTAGAAGGCATAGGAGAGGCTTGGAATTAGCAGGTTTGGATTAGGGTTAGCTAGGAACTTAGGGGACATACTGGTTAGGCAAAGCAAGCTGGTCCATTGCACAAACCAGAAACCATGTCAAAACTGACTGATGGGCCTCGAACCCCTCGTTGGTTACCCCAAGTGGAAGGTGTAAGATGCAGTATTGTAGAAGTGTTTTCCCTTAGCAAAGATGCCAAGGATCGAATCCCTAGAGACTCCTAGGTTCAACAAGTGGGTGTCAACTGCTACGGCGCCAGATAGCAATCAACGTGGACCTGCACACAGATACAAATAACTTTGCTCCCAACGAGTACAGAGAGGTTGTCAATCCCTCCGGCCTTGTAGTTCACAAAGGATTAAAAGCAATGATAGTAGTGATAGATAGTGTTTTGCAATAGTAAATAATAACGAAAAGTAAATAGTGGATGTGATCAATGATGGTAATATGGACCGGAGTCTCATGATGTTCACTAGTGATGTCTCTCTCCCAAAAGACGATAAAACAGCTATGTGAGGTAAACAAATTACAGCTGGGCAATTGACAGGACCACGAACGCAAACCAATGCTGACTACATTGCAAGAAAGGTTGAGGTTCAAAGCATGGGCGGTACGCCAAAGTAAGTAGACCGAAATCCATCAATATCTACTACTAATCATCCACCTTGAGATATCTATCCAGAACATCTCGCTGGTATTAAGTTGCGAGTCCCACCCATAGTGTAAACTCAATGCAATAGACAACTGCATTAAAAGAACTTTGCGTAAAGTAAACAATCCTTGCACCCGCGGGCACAAGCACCGTTGTTTTCCCCCTTGTGGCAACAACACATCCCCTAGACTCATGTTTCTGTCACTCAAGCTAGTCATCGAGGGGCATGAACCCACAATCAAGCATAAGTTCCCTCTTGGAGTCACTACCTACTACTCGGCCAAAGCAATAAATAACAACGGAGAACATGCAAGAATTACTTATGAACATAAATATAAAAGAGGTGAATCAAATATATTACTCAAGATCAATCTGAACATAATCTCATAATCCATCGGATCCCAGCAAACTCAACATAGCAACAGCATAAAGATTACATAGGTGCCTCGATCATGTAGGGCAGCTCACGAGGACTAATTAGTGAAGCACAAGAACGGGAGGAGAACATCACATAGCTACTGGTCATGGACTCATGGTCCAAGGGAGACTACTCACCAGTCATCCGGGAGGCGTCCATGGTGGTGGAGAAGCTCCCGGTGGAGATCCTCCCCTCCGGCAGGGTGCCGGGAAGAGTTCTCCCGGTGCTCCCGATCTTGGAAGCGGCGGCGGCGGCGGAGCAGAGATGGGATCGCGAAAAGAGTTTCTGTTCTGAGGGTTTCGATGGACCCTCTAAATATATGCCAAAGGGGGGCACCAGACGGGGCTCGGGGGGCCCAGGCGCCCCCCCGGCGCGGCCTAGGGGGGGGGCCAGGCGCCCCCCCGGCTGCCCTTCGGATGCAGGGTTGTTTCCGGAACGCTGATTTTTTATATAATTTTTCTGGATTTTTCTGGGCAGTTCTCGTAACGTGAAAACCTGAAATACAAAAACAGCCGAAAACAGAAACTGGCACTGGGGTGCACTGGATTAGTAAGTTAGTCCAAATATGATCAAAAGTGTATGGAAGTGTATGAATATCATAGCAATATCACCCAAAAGTGGCATGGAGCAAGCAGAAATTATAGATACGTTTTGGACGTATCAACATCCCCAAGCTTAATTCCTGCTCGTCCTCGAGTAGGTAAATGATAACAATAATAATTTCTGTGGTGACATGCTATTAACCATATAGGACTTTTTATAGTCATATGACAAAAGCTTACTGAGACAATGATTCTATAGTAATTAAGTTGCCTCATGAGAAAATCACAACTGACTGAAAGTTTTACAACATGCAACTGAAACATCAAAAAGATTTGCAATGAACATGATGTGCAGATATGATAAAGTGATATCTAGCTTGCCCCCTTTAGTGATGCAAAACATAAATGCAGGGGCACCTTCAAGGTTTAAGTGATGACTAGATACAATGATTTCTAACTAAACGATATCACAATCATGCAAAAAGACAATGCTACTTTGGGACAATGCACATTACACTCAGAATGACAATCATGCTCTCAGTAGTTGGTGCTTTAACATAAAAGTAAAAGAATGGTTAAGTGCTAGAGCTTTTTATTTGAAAACATGGAAGCAATTTTGTCAACGGTAGTAGTACTTCATATGTGTCATGTATAAGACATCCTATAAGTTGCAAGCCTCATGCATCGAATACCAATAGTGCTCGCACCTTGTCCTAATTAGCTCGGATTTCCATGGGTTATCATTGCATTACATATGTTTCAACCAAGTGTCACAAAGGGGTACCTCTATGCCACCTGTACAAAGGTCCAAGGAGATAAATCGCATTTGATTTCTCGTTTTTGATAGATCTCAACTTGAGGACATCCATACCGGGACAACATAGAAAATAGATGATGGACTCCTCTTCAATGCATAAGCATATTCTCATAAGAGATTGAGGATCAGCGTCCAAGCTAAAACTTCCACCATGATACATGGCTTTGGTTGGCGGCCCAATGTTCTTCTCTAACAATATGCATATTCATTCAACCCACGGCAAATCACCCTTACTTCAGACAAGACGAACATGCATAGCAACTCACATGATATTCAACAAAAGTGTGACAGTTGATGGCGTCCCCAAAAACATGGTTACCGCTCAGCAAGCAACTTATAAGAAATAAGATACATAGGCAACATATTCTTTACCACAATAGTTTTTAAGCTACTTTCCCATGAGCTATATATTGCAAAGTTAGTTCGCTTAGTACAGGTAGAGGTTAGCAAAAGACTGGGAGCGACCAACTAAGAGAGCAATGACAGTCATAATCATGCAGAGCGACAAAGCAATATTGAATCAGGCATGGTAGTTATATCGCTACTCAGAAATAAAAGATCATCAAGGCTTGACAGACTTTCTTTACAGTCTTAAATATGCGTGAGCATACGCCAAGTCAATCAAAATAAATTCTCGAAGGAAGATATTACTAAACCATACCACATCATAGGCAAACAAACCATGTTGGTACTCCAATATCACATTGGGAACCCCCCAGCTATTTGAGATTAACCATAAGAAAACCTGAACTACTAAGCACCATTATGCACGTAGCATCTTTATCATAGACACATTAACCAATGCAACGGAAGCAAACTCTCTTAATAAGGTGAGCATGATAATTAAAGAGAGTTCAAGCAACCAACTAGACAAAAGCTCTTTGAAAAGATAAGCATGAATACTAAGAGCAGAACATGATAGTAGCTATTTAAAAGACAAAGAACACACACAGCATAGATAGACATGAAAATTCTATGTTATGTTCTAGGTAGAGGTGGAGCGTGTTTCTCTCCCACATAAAGGAATGCTGAGTTCCGACTCGTTATGAAAAACTAAAAAGAAAACTAAAAGCAAGACGCTCCAAGCATAGCACATAACACATGAAGTGATAAAAATATAGTGGAACGAAAGACGAACTGATAATGTTGATGGAGAAGGGGATGCACGGGGGCATCCCCAAGCTTAGACGCTTGAGTCTCCTTGAATATTTCTTGGGGGTGCACGGGGGCATCCCCAAGCTTGAGCGCTTGACACTCCTGAATCTTTTTATCATCTTCCCTCGCACACTTGAAAACTCCCTTCATACATAACTCATCATAATCTGATTAGCGAGGTTAGTACCCTTAATAAAATAATTATACCTTGCTGGAAATAAAGATATTCTTGAAGTTCTACTGTTTCTCAAGATTTCCAAAAGGTTTTCGCAAAGAAAAAGCAAGCTCTTGATTTGCAAAGTGAAGGAAAGGCAAAACAGGACAGAATCTGTGAAAAACAGAACAACAGGTAGTAATTGATCTGTTCGGGATACTTCTGCAACTCAAATCAAAAAACTCAGAACAGACGCACGAAAGACAATTATATAGAGAACACTGTCGAAAAAATTCAGACCAAAAAGATAATCTGATGATTTTATACGAATTTTTCTATCCAAGGACAGAATCTGTTTCCTGGACAGCACCTCACAACTTTTGAACTTTCTAGCAATCAGAGGCTATACTTGGCACAAATATGAAAAGCAAAGATACAATGATGATGCTACAGCAGTAAACAACATCAAGACACAACAAAAGCAAAAATTTATTCATGTGGGCTGCCTCCCAAAAGCGCTTTCTTTTATGCCTTTAAGCTAGGCATAAGACTTTAATGATGCTCTCGTAGGAATAAGAGTTGAAGAACAAAAGAGAGCATCAAGAAGCAAATACCAAACATATTTAAGTCTAACATGCTTCCTATGCATAGGAATATTGCAATAGAATAATTCATTGAAGCACAAAGCAATAAGCATAGGAAGACAAAACAAGTGCAGCTTCAAAGCCTTCAACATAAAGAAAGGGAACTTGATATTATTGAAATATCTATAAGCATATGTTCCCTTCTCATAATAATTTTCAGTGGGATCACGAATAAACTCAACAATATAAGCATCACATAAAGCATTGTTACCATGATCCACATGCAAAAAGGTACTCTTACTCTCCACATAAGTATCATGAAGAGGATAAAACTTAGTATAAAAGAGGGACATAAGCTCTTGCCAATCAAGCAAGTGCGAGTTATAGAGAAGCTTATACCAATCTGAAGCCTTATCTATAAGTGATACGGCGAACAATTTCTTCATGACAAACTCCCTTAATACACCTGCAAGCTTAAATAATGAACATAGTTGTGACAGATATAGCAAGTGTTCACCGGGATGTCTGTCTCCTGCATAACGATTAGCCAAAACATAATCGATAATACCAGCTGGTATTTTATGGGGCACAATTTCAGTAGGGGGAGGAGCAACCACCACAGGTGTGGGGCGTCTTCCCGCAAGCAACGATCCAATAGCAAGGTTGTCCATAAGCATAACTAGTGAAATACATGAAGAAAACTGAAAGGTAAACTAACAAGACTAAAAAGCAAAGGTAAAAGATAGCGTGCAACTCCCGTATCCTGAAGAGTGGAGTCCCCGGCAACGGCGCCAGAAAATACTCCTTGATGGGCCTCGAACCCCTCGTTGGTTACCCCAAGTGGAAGGTGTAAGATGCAGTATTGTAGAAGTGTTTTCCCTTAGCAAATATGCGAAGGATCGAATCCCCAGAGACTCCTAGGTTCAACAAGTAGGTGTCAACTGCTACGGCGCCAGATAGCAATCAACGTGGACCTGCACACAGATACAAATAACTTTGCTCCCAACGAGTACAGAGAGGTTGTCAATCCCTCCGGCCTTGTAGTTCACAAAGGATTAAAAGCAATGATAGTAGTGATAGATAGTGTTTTGCAATAGTAAATAATAACGAAAAGTAAATAGTGGATGTGATCAATGATGGTCATATGGACCGGAGTCTCATGATGTTCACTAGTGATGTCTCTCTCCCAAAAGACGATAAAACAGCTATGTGAGGTAAACAAATTACAGCTGGGCAATTGACAGGACCACGAACGCAAACCAGTGCTGACTACATTGCAAGAAAGGTTGAGGTTCAAAGCATGGGCGGTACGCCAAAGTAAGTAGACCGAAATCCATCAATATCTACTACTAATCATCCACCTTGAGATATCTATCCAGAACATCTCGCTGGTATTAAGTTGCGAGTCCCACCCATAGTGTAAACTCAATGCAACAAACAACTGCATTAAAAGAACTTTGCGTAAAGTAAACAATCCTTGCACCTGCGGGCACAAGCACCGTTGTTTTCCCCCTTGTGGCAACAGCACATCCCCTAGACTCATGTTTCTGTCACTCAAGCTAGTCATCGAGGGGCATGAACCCACAATCAAGCATAACGTTCCCTCTTGGAGTCACTACCTACTACTCGGCCAAAGCAATAAATAACAACGGAGAACATGCAAGAATTACTTATGAACATAAATATAAAAGAGGTGAATCAAATATATTACTCAAGATCAATCTGAACATAATCTCATAATCCATCGGATCCCAGCAAACTCAACATAGCAACAGCATAAGGATTACATAGGTGCCTCGATCATGTAGGGCAGCTCACGAGGACTAATTAGTGAAGCACAAGAACGGGAGGAGAACATCACATAGCTACTGGTCATGGACTCATGGTCCAAGGGATACTACTCACGAGTCATCCGGGAGGCGTCCATGGTGGTGGAGAAGTTCCCGGTGGTGTTCCTCCCCTCCGGCAGGGTGCCGGGAAGAGTTCTCCTGGTGCTCCCGATCTTGGAAGCGGCGGCGGCGGTGGAACAGAGATGGGATCGCGAAAAGATTTTCTGTTCTGAGGGTTTCGGAGGACCCTCTAAATATATGCCAAAGGGGGGCACCAGACGGGGCTCGGGGGGCCCAGGCGCCCCCCCGGCGCGGCCCAGGGGGGGGGGCGCCAGGGCGCCTGGAGCCCTGGTGCCCCCCCCGGCTACCCTTCAGACGCAGGGTTGTTTCCGGAACGCTGATTTTTTATATAATTTTTCTGGATTTTTCTGGGCAGTTCTCGTAACGTGAAAACCTGAAATACAAAAACAGCCGAAAACAGAAACTGGCACTGGGGTGCACTGGATTAGTAAGTTAGTCCAAATATGATCAAAAGTGTATGGAAGTGTATGAATATCATAGCAATATCACCCAAAAGTGGCATGGAGCAAGCAAAAATTATAGATACGTTTTGGACGTATCACTGACCATGCATGCACGTTGTTTGACAAAATGCGAGAAGCCTCTAGGCATTTCTTGGGGTGGCCAAAAACTCCAGGTTAGGTTCTCTTTGGGTGTTAAAGAGAGTGCTAAGGTCAGTTGGCCATTTTGAGAAACTTGCTAGTGCAAGATTTGCCAAACTACAGTTCTGGACAGCAAGAAAAGGGCATAACTTCATGGACCAAAAATGATCCAATTGCTCCAATCTCCTGGACTTAAGGGTTTGGTAGGAAGGACTGTAAGTTGAAAAAAGCTCAAGGCCAATGGAGCTAGTTAGAATAGGGCTGTAGTAGAAAGTGGCAATCTGGACCAGAGAGCAAAAGAGGGTGTTTTGCTCAACTTCTCCAAGGAACACTCAAGGGTTTTTGCATGGAAGTGATGTAGGGGCTTCACCTGACATCCCTGAATTTTGGTGGAATTTTTGGACAATTCCATCAAAGGGTTGCTGTGCAAAAGGGGCTTTAAAGCAGAAGAAAATCCCTTCAATTAATAGAGCTTAAGGAGAAAATAATAATGCAAAAGAACTTACTGCAAGAGAGATTGTCATCCTTGGTTAGGGCAATTAAGTCCAAACAACATACCAAGAACTTTGTACTGGGGCAAAACTCCATAACAACAAAAGAAGGGAGGCTCTGAAAATCAAGGAAAACCCAGAAAAGAAAAGTTGAAACTCCTGGTCAAATTTTTATTACTAGAGCAAGATCAAATTTTTGGGGTGTTGCAACACCACCCCCCTTAAGAAAAATCTCGTCCTCGAGATTTGCTAAGAGTTGCAATAAAAGATCTTCTACTGCCACAAAAAGATATTACCAAAGTTAACCGCTCTGCTAATGCAAATAAATGCCACTACAGTGCATGGGCAATAAGTAGTGTAAACTGCAGTGTGAAATACTGGCGCTGCGTGGAAAAATGTACGGTCGTGGAAAACGAGATATTTCTACTCCGGGCTATAGTAAATTTAGAAATAATATTTCTAAATTTTAAAATACGCTGGTTGCACCCCGAGAGCACAGTGCTCTCTCTGGCTGACAGGTGGGCCCTGGGTCCACTGTCAGTCTCTTCTTCTACCTCCGGTTCTCTCTTCTTCTTTTCTCCCGCGCGCTTTCCCGCGCTTTCTTCACCGGCGACGGCTAGCTCGTAGGGCATCTAGGCCGTACTGCGGTAGTGCGTGGCGCGCTAGCTGCCGGTGCAGCGTGCACTCACCTCGCGGGCCAGCGTGCTGTCGGCACTGCTCGCGGATTCGCCTCCGAACACCGGCGGTCGAGCGACGAGCGGTGCTGGTGGACTCCGCCCACCGTACACCGATCTCGAGCTATAAAACGACCGAGGTGCTCCTTCTTCTTCCTCACACCTGGCCTCGTTTCTTCTTATTCCTTCCCTCTCCTCCATTTCTGTTTGCAGGAGCTCGGGTCGAGGCTCTAATGGCGGAGGTGATGCCGGACTGGTGCATGATCCTAGGGTGCGTAGGGTTGGTGGCATTGCTGGGGTTATCCGTGCTCTTGTGCACGATGATCCTCGACGATCATCGTGAGCCGCGGCTCGAGTGCCAGCTCTTTGCGGCGGCGGCGATCACCAGGATTAGGCGTGGGTGTCGGGTGTTAACGGCTGTCAAAGCGCGGAAGGCAATTTGTGCCCGAAACTCCCACGAGTTTCTCATCAAGAGACTGTGGTGAGCTAGAGAGGTGATCCAATAGAGGTAGCAAGTGTACGTGGATTAGCAACTTAGTGTACTGTGTGGAGTGGCCGGAGTTGAAATTCTGCTGTTGCGGTGTTGCGCGAGAAAATAAAATATCAATGTCATGCAGAGATACAAGTCGTAACAACTCAGGGAGGAAAAACAAATGAAAACTCACTCCGGGTTTATACTTAGCGCCAAAAAATTATTAAAAAAAAGAAATATTAGTAGTGGAACTACTCCATAACTTGAAATTAATTATTTAATACGATACACAGTTTACAACTCATAAGTAGATGCTGGGAGAACTATCATAGCAGTGACGTCTAAAACATAAACGATAAATGGACAGGGTCCTGGGAAAAGGTCTCCGGTGCTGGGGGACACTCTTCTTCTATCGGCGGGAGTGGGTTGACTAGTCGATGAATGTGCTTCTCCTGCCCAGGCCTTAGTGGTCTGCCGATGGCGATCCGAGGATTTAAATCGGCGAGGCTCTGGAGATAACCCATTATCCGTTGGGTCAAACGCTCTTGCGCGATGACATACTGTGTAAGGTTGGCTAGTACTGGGTCTCTCTCAATTCGCCCACCAGGAAAAGATGCTGCTTCTCCGGGCGCTGCACGGCTCGGAAAGTAATAATACCCCCGTTCGCTGGCATAGGGCACCGCGAATCGAAGACGAGCAAGCGCTTCATAAGCGGTAGCCTCTATGGCCAACTGAGGAGTTGGCATGGATTTCCCCATGAAGGAAACTTCGGTGGGGTCTTGGTTTGGGTTTGCGGGAGGGATGTGTACTACTGCCCAATATTTCGAGGTGGATGGTGTGATCCTCGACTTGAGCAGCTCATACTGGGGTGGACAGGTAGCACTCATGGTACTGCAGGTGAAATCCCTCAATATCTTCACGAAACTACTTGGGGAGGCATCTGGGGTTCTTAGATAAATACTAGGAATCGGCATGGCGAAGGAAGTGGCTGTGAGAGTAGTGCACCAGGTGAGGGACGCTTGGCAAGGTCACGGTGTGGCCCTTTTATATAGCAATCGGGCTGGTTTATAGATTCACGGTGAGAAGCAGCCATTTTGTCGGCTTCGCTTTACGGGGTCGGGGTCAATGCTACAGATACTCACGTCTCCCAAAGTGGCGTGTTTACTGTAGGGGTTGTCGGTGAGGTGCTTTGGAAGTTACACCCGGAAAAATGCATTCGTACACTGACATAACTGTGCACGGGTGCTATAGAGATAAGAGCGCAAGACTAATTTGTATATACATATGGAAATACAGGTTACATCACCACGGGGTGTGGACAAGATAAGGCTTGGTACTACTCGGGTGATTTAATCAACCTCGTTTATATCCAAGCGGCCTTGCCTTGTGGACGCCGAAGCTTCTCCAAGGGCTTCACTGTCGGTGTTGGCTTGAGGTGGATGAGGGGCTGTAGGGTTGGGGCAGTGATGATGTCCCTCGTGGGGATTGTTGGCCACAATCCCGTTGGAGCGCGCGCCAAACAGGCGACACATCACCTCTGGAGACACCAAGGCATTTTGGTCAATGACCGAGGCAGGTCTCAAGGACTCGATCGGTTGCCCGAACAACACGACTGGGTTGTCGGTGCCGCGCTCGTCTCCTCCTCTTGCCGGGGCTCGGCGAAGCAGTTCTCCACGAGCTGCGATCGGATCAAGAGTGATTTCATCGAACATATCCTCTAGCACACTTACATAGCGCACCAGGTGCAATAATGTCGGATCTGTCTCGTGGTCTCCGCTGGAAACTCGGGGTGGCCTACCATATCCGTCACGGCTGGGGTAGTAGTAGAATGAACGACAGTTAGCTCTGGGCGACAAGTGCCGGAGTTGAACTATAGCCTCTCGAGCAGCTAGTTGGATAGCTTGCGGCTCAAAGGAAGTTGTCCTTCCGGTGAACCTGTAGGGGCGTTATGGCAATAGGCCCCTACCGTAGATGTGCACAGTGGCCCAAAATTGACGGCTTTCACCGCCCGTGTATTCTTGGTACACAACATATTCTGGGGGCTCCTCTAACGCAAAGGCACGGCGGGTGAGGTTTGCGAGCACGGTCACAAAACCTCCAAGGTTGGTTGCTGTGGTCTCATTGTGAACAATGGGTCCTGGCATTTTTGCTCGGTCTGGGGTAGAGGTTGTGATGTGCTAGGTTTGGGGCTAGCGTGCCCTATTTATAGGAAAGGGCGGAGTCTTCCTTCGCACGCTTGCGGGGGGAACTGTTTAGCTGTCGGTCACTGGCGTGTAATCGATAGGCTAGGTTGATAGGATGGGCACCGACTGCCAAAGGTGTCGGCCCACTTTGTGAGTATCTTACGCGAGAAGCTTGGCCGGGGTTAGGATATGGTCTGGTGGGGTGGTTAACCTAGGTTTTTGACCTGGCTAAGATAAGATTAGCCAACGGCCAGCCTGGCTCTGATACCAAGGTTGTCAGGACTGGATTCTTGGAGTATTAAATTCCCAAAAATGGCCCTTGTGCTCACCAGCCCCAGGATTACTGTTAGCTGATGAGGCACCACTTGATACAGAAATTTCCAAGCAAAGGTATTACAAGACCATTCTGGCCTTTAAGTACAACACAAGGTTTCTAGTGGCTGATAGCGGAAGCGGTCTGTGATTCGTCGGCGTCTGTGGAACTCCATTTCCCACAGGAACAGCTGACCGGGTTAACTCCTATCTTCGCGAGGCTGCTATCACTGTTGCATAGGTTCCGGGTAGTCATCGCAACGCTCCTCTCCAAGCGAGAAATCTGGCCAAGACAATAGCCAGGAACAAGCCAGTGAGTATTTTGAATGTACTCGCAAACATTATGTGACACCCCGAGACCGGTGCGCCAGGTGTCAGCCAGTTTTTTGTTGTCAGTGCCATGTCATCTGCTTGCGTGTTGCTTCTTGCCATGTCTTCATGTGTGTTGCATCAGCATGTTTTCCAAACTTGCATCCGCCCGAGTCCCACTCGTTCCTTCCCGTTGTTCGTTTCGAGTTCCGACGCTCTCACACGTGCCCGTGGCATCCTCGAGTCCTTCTTTTGTGTGTGGCCGTGTAACGTTTCCGGTTTGGCGTGAGACTTATCGTGCGATGTTGTTTCGGTACGCGTAACCCGCCTGTCAAGTTTTGTCGCGTTTGGAGTTCGTTTGTTACTCCAACAGTTATCCTCGTGGGCTAAAAGTACCTCCTCTTTGAGGCCCAAGACCCCCCTCCAACAGCCCACCAACCCAGTTCAAACTCTTCCCTTCATCTAGGCCATTCAATTGTGATCTCGTGGCCGAAAACCTCTCCTTATTTGGACTACCCTAGCTCCTTGTGCCTATATAAACGTCCACCCCCCTCCAATTTTGCGTCCAAAACCCTAGTGCTTCCACCGCCGCCGCGCTGTGCTTCCACCGCCGCCGCGTCGTGCTTCCACCGTCGCCGCGCCGTGCTTCCACCCTCGCCGTGCCGTGCTTCCACCCTCGTCGCGCCGTGCTTCCACCGCCCGCCGCCGCTCCGCTCCTCCCGACCAGCGCCTGCTCGCCTAGCCCTCGTCCCCGAGCGTTGCGCCCTTCCCTGATCCCGCCGCCGCCTCGGCTTCCGATCTCGCCGCCAAGCACAGATCCGCCGCCGCCGCCTTCGTCGGATCCGGCCGGGAATGGGACCGCAGAGGCCATATCCGCTCGGATCCAGCCCGGATCCCGTCCCTCCGGCCTCCACCGGAGCTCCCCATCGCGCCAGCCGCCGCCGGTCTCGCCGTGCGTCGGGGAGGACGACGCCCCATCGACCGGTCCGCCTCCTGGGCCTGAGCCGCGCGAGGCCCAGTGCCTGGCCGCATCGCCGCCTCCCCGGGCCCTCGTTCCGGCCCAGCTCGTCAGCTCCCGTGGCCGCATGGGCAGGTCCAGCCCTGCCAGGCCTCCCTCAAGCCGGCCCAGCCAGCGCCCGCGGCCCAGCTCCTCCTCCTCCTTCTTGGGCTTGGCCCATGGGTGAGCAGCCCAGTTCCCGCCCCGTGCGCGTTTTATTATTCAGCGCCCGTGTGTTTTTTCCCTTGTGTAAAATTCTGCTAAGTCATTTGCTGTCAGCATTAATGTTGCATCTTTGCATAGTGATATCTTTGTGTGTACTTGTCCAAATTGAGTGAATGGTATGTCAAAATGATCGTGGTGATATACTCTACACTTTGTTCCATTGTGCCATGCTCATTTGAGTTCATCTAGATGCTCTAATATCTGTTGCAAGAGTGCTACTTGATATAAAATGCTGCTACTTGTTATTTTGTTGCCATGTTTGAGTTATGATAACTTTGTGCATGTTTATCCAAATGATGCAAATGATATGTCAAAATGTTCATCATGAGATGCTCTACATGTTGGTTGCTATAGCATGCTTGTTTGAGTTCATATTGCCATGTTTATCTCTGTTGCAAAAGTGCATTTGACTGTTATGTTCTGAAACTTGTTACGAGATGCCTAGTTGAGGAGCTCGTTGCTATTGTTGTGTTTGTCCCCATGTCACATGCCTAGATGTTTTAGAATCTCCATGATGTGCTCTTTGATGTGGTGCATTTAACTTGCCATGTTATGCTTTGAGGTGACTTAAACTTGCTCACAAACATGCCGTGATAATACTGCTGTTTTAACACTTAGTGAAATTTCACTAAGTCTGGAATCTGTAATATCCGGATGCTATGTTTGCTTGTTGTTCTAGGCAAATCCATGATAGTTTTGGGGTGGCCATTGATCATTCCTTGTTGTATATGTTGTTGGCTATCCATTCATGCCCTCACATGCTCTTTTGGGTGGCTGTAGCATATTTAATTCTTGCTCCCAAGTTGCTATAAAATATTGCTGTCAGGTTTTATTGTCATGATCAAAATGTGGTAGCTTGTTGCTATTGATCCATGCCTCCTATGGAGATGCTCCAATGGAATTGTTTGCTGTAGGATATGTCTACTTCATGTCCATGCTTCTTGTTGCCATGTTTGAGTGATGTAGCTTATATTTATCATGCTCCAAAGTTGCTATGTGGCTGTTATTTCAGCTTGTTGATATATCTTGTTTCATGTGTATCTTTTAGCCCGTTGCTCCGTTTGGGGTGATTCTTATATGAAACTTGTGTGATTTTGCATGTAGAATCATAATATCACCTTGTTAACATGTTTGGAGTGAGTTTGGTTGATGTTTGGATGCATCTTGCACCGTTGCCATGTTGTGCTTCCTACGTTGTCATGTTGTGCTTCCTACCTTGCTATGTAATGCTTCCTGTATATACTTGTTGTGTTTCCTGTATAGATTTGTCATGCATCATATCTTGCCATGTATTGCATCATATAGACGTGTGTTGTTTTCTATGCTTCCTACCTTGCCATGTTATGCTTCCTGTATAGACTTGCTGTGCTTCCTGTATAGATTTGTCATGCATCATACCTTGCCATGTATTGCATCATATAGACTTGTGTTGTTTTCTGTGCTTCCTACCTTGCCATTTAATGCTTCCTGTATAGACTTGTTGTGCTTCCTATATAGACTTGTTTGCATCATACTTGCTTAAGCACATTGCCATGTTTCTTGTGATGTTTTCTGTGCTTCCTACCTTGCCATGTTATGCTTCCTGTTTAGATTTGTCATGCATCATACCTTGCCATGTATTGCATCATATATAAACTTGTGCTGTTTTGCTGTGCTTCCTACCTTGCCATGTTTTGCTTCCTGTGTAGACTTTCTGTGCATCATAAGTAGACTTGTTTTGCATCATACTTGGTAGTGCCTTTTGTCATGTTCTTGAGTTGTTTGTTTACCGTGTTGCTTGCTTCTTCTCGTTAGTGCTTGTTCCGTTGCATTCGTGAGGATTCGTTCGTCCACCCGTGGTTCCTCTTCAAGGCTTCTTCTCCGTCTTCTTCATGGAACCGTTCTTCTTCCTTGCGGGATCTCAGGCAAGATGACCATACCCTTGGATACCTTTACTATCATTGCCTTTGCTTAGTTGTCTCGATGCTATCGTTACATGTCGCGCTACCCATCATTATTGTCAGCCCCTCTCCTTGTTGCCATGAAACCTCTAGCCTTTGACACCTTCCTAGCAAAAACCATTGTTTGGCTATGTCACCCGCTTGCTCAGCCCCTCTTATAGTGTTGTTAGTTGCAGGTGAAGATGAAGATCGTTCCAGGAGGGAACTTGTTGTTGGAATATCACAATATCTATTATTATTATTAACACACCTATATACTGGGCATGGGTGGAAGGCTTGGCCTTTTGCTCGGTGTTTTGTTCCACTCATGCCACCTTAGGCGCCGATAAACCGACATTATGTTCCTTGATTTTGCGTTCCTTACACGATGGGTATATGGGGACCCCTTGACAGTTCGACTTTGAATAAAACTCCTCCAGCAAGGCCCAACATTGGTTTTAATTTGCTCATATAACAACTTAATTAATTAATTAATTAATTACATAGGGGGTCATGTCCCCGGGTTCTTAATTCTACATA